>CM065323.1:11200000-11800000 GCA_033032175.1 Saturnia japonica
AAGTTGTAGCCTATACTATTCCTCGTAAATCTGGCTATCATATACAAAAAGAAAATTTGCATGGGTCTTGTAGTTCCAGAGATTAGCGTGTTTAAACAAAGAAACAAAAATAAACTCTTTCTCTTTATTATCTAAAAAAATTAAATACTAAATACGGAAGTGGAACCCCTCCCAAACTGTTGTATCCGCGTGCGCTGGCGTAATAGTTAATGATACATAAATATAATGTTATACAAAAATATTTTGCTCTTAGAATATCTAAAAAAAGTCTGCTTATAGCATATGCCTATCTTTTATAAATAAGCCACAATAAGGTATTTAGCGTTTTTTTTTTTGTTGAAGATTAAAGATCGATTTGTGAGCATTATTTTTAGGCCTTACAAACGAAAATTCCTTCATTGTTAAGACAATTTCATGAAGATAAACTTTGCCCTGTATATCATCTTATTTGGACACATAGTTTAGGAGATAATGAAAAATTAAAATAATTTGTACTTGCGGAAAGTGAGAAAAATTATGATAATAAAATTAGCACGGAAGAAACCGTGGATATAATAATTATTTCACTTTCGTCTCAAGGCGAAAGTCTTCGACCAGTGTGTGTTGCCAGTGATTACCTATGACACTGAAACGTGGTCGCTAACTATGGGCCTCATAACAAAGTTCAAGGACACTCAAAGGTCAATGGAAAGGGCTATGCTCGGAGCTTCTTTGTGTGATCAAATTAAAAGTAAGAAACTGAAGAATAACAAAAGTAACTGACATAGCTCTAAAAATTGATAGAATTGTGTGGCATTGGGCGGGGCACATGGCTTGTAGAATGTATGGGCCGAAGAATTCTCGAGTGGCGGGGTCACGCACCGGGAGACTCAAGGTGCACCGACGACCAGCTCATTGTGGTGATTATTCGGAGAGGCCTTTCGTCGTCTCTCAGCTGAGATTTTGAAAATTATTATTCGTAAACTATGGTCACCCTACTTCATAACAGTCACGTATTGAGGTTGGTATTACTGTAATTAAGTTTATTGCGACACCGTGTGAAGGGGTTGAAGGGGAGAGTGCTCTTTGAATTCTTATCTTGGAAATTGTGTTACCTGCTTAGGGTTTCACGATAAAATAATACTCACGTTTTGAAATAGAACTTTATGGTTAGTCCTTTGGACATTCGCAGTTTCATATAATAATTAAAGAAACTAGCGGTCGCCCAACGATCAAAATTCGACCAGCGACTTTTTAATCATATACTATTATTTTCCTTTTTGACATTGCCATTATGAACCTAAACAATGAATATTATATCACTTGCTGTCACTTTTTTCACTCACTCAATGTCAATATCTTGGGGGGTCTAAGTTCAATGGCATATGTCGATTTAGGATTCGCAGTATTAATTTATTTAATTTAATATATTAGTAATAGATATTATAGATAACTTTTAGCTTTCTGCACCCTTCTCCATATAAACGTTAAACACGCCAAATCTCACAGACTTCCGTGCACGCAATACACTTAAAAAGGTGTCCGAAGTTTTCTTCTTGTGTATTCAAATATAATGTGTCTTTGGACACTGAAAATGAAACTGAATCATAAATTATTTTTCGTTTCATTTTGTACTTATTTTCAAAATATAGAATTTATATGAAACTAGCTGCGCCCGCGACTCCACACGCTTTAACTTCAAGACTATTTTTTATGAAGATATTGGATTAATTGTTTTTCAGTTAAGGACCTCGTTATTCTGAAGTAAAACATAAAAATATCAAAATCTATCCAATAGTTTTTGCGTGATCCATACAACTGAAAACTTCTATAATTTTATTTATATAGATAATGAAATTTATGAGCTAGAAAATACTTTAGTTTGGTATTTGAAGCATATACCTAGAATAAACTATGTGCATAAACTGAATACAAAACGTTTTGATCACAAATCTTAAGTCGTCTGAGCCGGCGCGAGTTGCGAACTGAATTTTTATCTCGGTACAGTTCCCATTCGGACAAAAATTATATAATACTAGCTGTACCTGCGGCTGCGCTCGCGTGGACTACAGAATGACATAGACCGGGCACACGCGCGAATCGTACTACCCCCGCTCCCGGTTATTATAAAGATAAAAATGCTTATTGTGAGTGATGATTAGAATATAGGGATAATATGCTATAATTGACTTTTTTGTAGGTTTTTTTAATGTCTACAATTATGTACTATATAACTATTTTGTTAATATGGATCCTATTAATATATTTAACTTGAATCTAAGTCGATTTCGATATGTAATTCAAAAATACTTTAGTTTATTTTAATATATTCTATATAATGTAATTCTGCATGCAAGTGACAAATTGTTTTTGTGAAATAATTACAAGTGTTGTACTTTGTGTGCACTAATAAATTGGATTATAAGCTAGTCAAAACATGTAAAATTTTGTAATTTATTCTTATTTTGTTTATAATTTGTAATGTGTCTTTAAAGATGAATTAAAAAAAATTATGTCTTGTGGTTTACTCAGCGGCGCCTTTTTTTATTCTCGTAGTATCCTAATTTTTTTAATAAAATAAACGTAGTCTAAGTTACTGTTTATAACATCAGTCATCTATCAGCGAAAGTCCCGTCAAAGGAGTAAAATCTAAACTGAAAATTTTTTTTTTGCAAAATATGAAGACCGAATTTGGACTCGACTGATTTTTCATATATCCCCTTTAACGTAAAACCTTTGTCCCGTGATTCACGCGGTCTGCCTTCCAATGCGGCTATTGTGTTCAGATTAAATTATATTTCTAAGCGAATATACCAGGATCCTGTCGCGAAGGAAATTGTTTATATCACCTACCTTAGTATGAACTTGGTAAAATCTACGTAGTATAAAAAATTGTTTTTTTTTTTTTTTTAATCTGAGATACAGGTTTGTTATCTCCGCAGGCAGAAAACTTATGAGAAGGTAAACTTCATATTTGATACTCGTTTATCTCTACCACTATAACATTTATTTTTATTTTTTGTCATTTCCAAAACATATACGTTGTTTATTGCCATATGTTCACTGGGGTATCTATATACGTGAAGCAAAAGCTTTTGGTACCTTTTTAAGCGTATTGCGTGCACGGAAAACTGTGAGATTAGTAATGGTTAAAGTTTATATGGAGAAGTAGTGCAGAAACCTAAAATTTATCTATAATATTATATGTTACTAATATATTAAATTATACAAACTAATATTGCGAATCCTAGCATGACAAGTGCCATTGAACTTAGACCCCCCAAAATATTGACATTGTCACTCGACGAAAAGTGACAGCAAGTGATGTAGATAATACTCATTGTTTATGAATATTGTAAATGACAAACAGAAAATAGTCTATGATCAAAAAGTCGCTAGTCGAATTTTGGACCTTAGGGCGATCGCTAGTACTTTATAAAAAATATAAGGAAATATACATTAGAAAATAAAGTCTTACGTGTTGGTTAAAAATAGAACAAAGATGTCGTTAGAAAGAATGTTTGATATGCTCTGTGAATGGAAAACGGGTAAGCATGAAAAATATACTAACAGATGCTTTCTTTCAAGGAATGGTAATAAAGTCTGACAATATATTATCCTTCCTATGTGTTTGTATTGAAGACTGAAATAGTTTGAAATCTATTTTATATTGAAGTACCTATGTTTTGCATTAATATTTAATTCTATATATTTATATTATAACTAGCGATGCCCGTCGTCTTCCCACGCGTTTGTTACGCAGTAATATCTTGTCTCATGTCGAAATTTTATTTTTACTCTTATTATTGACAAGTTTTATGACTTATTAATTGCGGAAAGTCATTAGATCATCGAGTACAAAATTTCATAAAAGTCGGTTAATCCGTTGTTGAGTTAAATCCAACCATACAAACAGACAGACAAATGGACAAAATGTTTTTTTAAAGTCATATTTCTGATCAGTGTTCTTTATAATAAGATATCCAAATCGAAGTTTGGAAAAACATTACATGTAGCTACAGACATAAGTATATTATTTAAATTTAAATTAAAAATATTTATTATAATATGATTTGAAATTTAATGGAAATTTATTTTTTATAACATTTACAACTGCGTTTTATGAAAAATATTGCATATTTGTTTAAATAATGAGTCCGTAAATTGAAGTTCCAAGTTTAAGTGTGCAGTTGTGAAGATCTGGTTTAAGAAGAAATGAGGTTCTGATTTTGTTTGGATGGTTGATTTCATCTCGATCTTCGCGGTACGTTAGATACTACGAAATGAAATATGAAATAATACAATGACATTGTTCCGGAATAAACTGAAAACATATACTTATTATAGGACGACTTGCACGAAAAAAGTTAAATTCCGTTTTAGTTTAAATTTAGTTTAGTTGTGTCAAAATGTATGTATGTAAAAATGTATGACCTGTCACTTTTTAATATACTTTAACTATTTCAATTTAATATCTTATATGTATTTTAGTAGACACGTCTTTAGAAGTGGTTACAATATAAATAACCTTTCTTTCAAATCAAATACCTACTGGTGCGTACGCAGGTGCGGATGTACATTTCGTGTTAGAATGTGTAGGTTTTCAGTTATCTTAAAAAAATATATAAGTCATAAGTAAATAGTGCGGGGGCTTCCTCAAAACTAGAAATACTATTTCAACATATTAAAAATACTGATTTTTTTTTTATAAGTCCAATATTAAATATTCAAGAAACTTTAAAATATTATGACCCCCTCAAAACTTAAACTCTAGACTCTAGTGTACGCGACAAGAAAGGTGTTCTATTTTTTTTAAGTTAATGACACAATATACTACACTATTTTATTTACTTATACTAATTTACAAAATTGTCTATATGAATTTCTATATATTTGAGCGAAGTTTACTTGAAATCTATTTGACGGGTTGTGATGATTTTTTTTTTAAATGAATACAAAAGTGCTATCGCGGTTCTTGCATTGTTATTCGATTAACATGAAATTTTGATAGTATTCTTCTAAAAAACTGCGTGTTAGAGTCTTATATAGTACCATCACTGTACCATAGGTTGTGTCATGTCATTTTAGATGCCCTTAGTAAGCGTCTGGTACTCGTAGAAAAACTTTTTTCCTGTAGTTTACAACAACTGTCATTAAAAAAAGAAGAATGAATTAGGATGAATATAACAAAATACAAGATTTGAATTTTTCACGATTTGAAATAGCTGAAACATGATGGAAGAGAGCTAGACTCTTACTATCAGGTCTCCACTCATTATATGTATTTGTATAGTTTTCAGTGTTTTGAATATAATTCTAAGAACTGAGCCCAAAGAGGATCTGGGCTGCGTATCATTTGGCTTTTCTGTAGAGGTCAAGCAGTAATTAGAAAATACCATAAAAATTATATTACATTTAAAATTACTTAGAAGAATGACCACTTTTAACCGAAATAAAACTAATGTGATTATCAGTAAAAACTAGTATTTAATATATACTAGTCGTCGCCCTAAGGTCGAAATTCGACCAGCGACTTTTTGATCATAGACTATTGTCTGTTTGACATTTATTTGCAGTATTCATGAACCTAAATAATGAGTATTATCTACATCACTTGCTGTCACTTTTCGTTGAGTGAAAATGTCAATATTTTGGGGGGTCTAAGTTCAATGGCAATTGTCTGGTTTAGGATTCGCAGTATTGATTTATTTTATTTAATATATTAGTAACAGATATTATAGATAAATTTTAGCTTTCTGCACTCCTTCTCCATATAAACTTTAACCACGCCAAATCTCACAGTCTTCCGTGCACGCAATACACTTAAAAAGGGATAGAAAGCTTTTGCTTCACGTATTAATATATAAATTATGTAAATTATTAATGTAATAGTTTATTATATCCAAGTAAGTATGAAATAATATATAACATAAATCAACACCGGAGAAGGCACACAGACAGAGTTTCCACCGCGACCGGAACTCGTCACGTTCGCGCTTTATCCGCGTCGCTAATCATATAGGATTTGATTTCGAAGATATATACATAGAGTGAATACAACTGCAATGAATTTACACATACTGTCATAAATATAAGCTAAATTTGATGGTATCGTCTTCTTTCTAACTTGGCAACTAGTCCTCTTTAATGAAGACCATTCGTTAAAATTAATAACCACAACATGTCACTTTAAGATCCCGCCAAAACCTCCGATGAAATTTTTATATTATATTATTTCTCAAAGGTATTTTTTGTGTTAACGCCATATTGCTAGTAATTCTTCATCAAACTTAATAATTCAAAAAAAAAAATTTTCAGCGGATTTTTTCCCGCTGTTAATGATAAATGGACATATAATGTAGAATATATAATGTAAAAATATATTCAATTAATGTTGATTCATTTAAAAGATATAAAGAAATAGATCTCTGACTTAAAGCTTTTACTGAACGTTAATTCCATCCGAAAAAACATCTGAGTTACTCTTAAGTAGCTCATAGGACTTTTTATTTAAAACAAAAACTCGATAACACAGCTAGGCCTATTCTACCACAGTTATAGTTTTGAATATCCTCTCTATCTCTCCTATATTTGTCTCTTTTCTAAACTTTTTCCAGTTTAGCTCCCATTCCACAATTAGTAACTTCGTTCCAAAAATTGTAACAACTTTGTATAATTTCTTGTATATAAATAATCATTTCACAGTAGATACGTACGAACTGTGCGGATCAGTTTGGATCTCAAGATGTGAGCTGCGGCTTTATATAGAAGGGTTAGAGTTACAGACGCGTGACAGAATATATGAACTCTATTTGTGGTTATCAAAAACAGTTCTATATAATAGACTAGAGTAGAGTCGCGGCTTTGCATGCTTTTATTAAGCAGTAAACATTTACGTCTCTTAGTTTTATTTGTTTTTCATATTTATCAGATTTTATAACAAATTCAATGTGAAACTACTTAAGTAGTTCTCGTTTACAAAATTTCATCAAAATCGGTTAAGGATTAGATAACAATTTATTTTATGTTTTCTAACAGTTTTTATTGTCAATTGTTATAGCCTGTCAATTATGAAATGACATATTATGCGGGAAGCATACAACAACAACATTTCTACAACATTTCATTAAAATCACTTGAAGAACTTAATCTTATAAAAACTGTCTGTAATTTCAGGTTATTTAAAAAAAAACAGATAACGTAATTTACACAAGCTTTTAATTTATGTAAACAAATTTGTTTGTACTTGGTTGACAATGTATTTCAAAATTACGTACTTAGCATATAAATTCTTATAAGTATTTCATTAAAAACCATTCTCTTAATAAACAACATGAGAATCAATGAATAAATTATAAAAATTAAAGAAAATACCTTTATAATTATCATAAATAAATATAAGAGAAAGCGGTTAAGTAAATTTATAAGATAAATCTAGTACCGTAAAGATTCATTGTAACGAAAATCTTCGCAATCCTTTAACAAATCTCATAATGCGATCTGTACGCAGCGTTGCGTCCGCGCATTGGGGCGTGAAGCCCCGACGCGCGACGAGTCGCGAAGTCTGTGTTTCCGACCGAATAATACCAAATACTTACGTAACTCGACAGCGTAGCCGTTCGCTACGCCGTAGACGCTTTACGTAGGCGTGTAGCTTCACCGAGTTACATTGTAAAATATTTTTCGTCTTTTTAACCCCCGATGCAAGAACTTCTTCGTTAGCCTAGTGGTCCTAAGCGCGAGTGCTATGCTGATGTCCTCCTAGGTTCGATTCCCAGGTCGAGCAAAGTATTATTGGATTTTTCTATGGAATTCTCAGTAGCAGCTCGGAGCTTGGCTTTATGCCCGATTAATAGCAACAGGTTCGCCCCCTATTACATGGGACCTAAAAACATACCCGGTGAACTGTATGTGTACATTAGTATACCTTTGCCTAACCCTTCGGGGATACAGGCATGATGGTGTGCTGTGTATAAACAAAGAGGAGTTATAAGTTTCTGTGGCATCGTAGCGCTCAAACGGATGGACCAATTTTAGTTTAGTTTTCTTTTTGCTAGAAAAATTTTTGATTCTAAGTATTCTTAGGTATGACAAAAAAGTCTAATCACCCGTTTGCAGATCATTAGCTCTTTTGTAGTTGATGAAGAGGTGTGAACAAATCTCTAATTGATTGATTCTAAATTTGGTATCCTGTTATTGACATTGCAGGAATACGATAATCCTGACCCGTAACTGCAGCGTCATCTGGAATCTACAGATATCCAATTCCGTACCAACTTAAAGTACAGGTATTGTATTTCGGCTCTTTGGAATGGTCGTAATGAATGGATTATTTGTGTAGGAGAGAGGGGGGATTGTTCATCCAAATTCTGTCATCGTCACGTGAATAATATTTTTCTAATAATTCTTTAGATCTTTAAACAGCTCTAACAAGATGGCGGCTCTCTTGCTAAAACTGTCCAGGGTGTTTTTTTGGTAACTCAAAATGCATATTATGCCATTAGTTATCATTTATAATCCAATTCACTGGTGCACAATAACCATACTATATCATACAAAATGCCGCCAAAATTATTTTATATACGAGCAAAATAACGTAATTTTATGAATTAAAATAAAGGGCAGAGCAAGGTCACGCCGAATACTCTCTAGAATAAATTTATTGCAAAGTACATATAGAATGCTATGATAATTATCATTTAAAAGTACTTGAAACTGTGCAAGGTTCAACCGTTGAAATACCACCGACACAACTTTACCGCAAAGCAGCTGTGTTTTTCCGAAAATTAACAAAACTCGTTGGCACAAGCCAACTCTGTCCTAACAACTGTAATCTTGCTTAAAGTCATTATATTGGATGGAAGCAACTGTTATATTACTAATATTACCCTGTGAATGTCTCAATGTTGGGCAATGTTGAGCAATGTTGGGCAAATGTTGAGCAAAGTTGGGCAACATTGGGCTTTTTTCTAACAAGAGAAGACACGAGCTCAAATACCAAGCCAGCCCACGACGAATTGGCAATTTCAAACACCGAGAAATTCTATAATTTATTACCAAATACTATAGTGGTAATAAAAAAATATTTCACGAGCGCTCAGTTTTCCTCGCTATGTTTTTCTTCACCGCCAACAGATAGTGTTACTAATGTACATTAGTAAGTGTACGCAAACTCCAATAAATGTGTTGGTAGATGCTGGAGTTCAAACCTGTGGAAATATAATCAATATTCTACCAGTGTAATGCTCTTCACTACCACGACTTTTTACGTGATGAAAAACTTGATATAGATATTCGTTTCAACATGTGTTCAGATCACCAAATTACGTAGAAATAACTAATATAGGAACAAATATATAGGTAAATATAAAACAGAATCGAACCGAGAACGAATTGAAAATATTAAGCTCAAAAAACTCTTAATCTCCAAAAACGGTAATACTTAAATCACATCCCATTCGGTGCGAAGCCTCCATAATTATTAATAATGAAATATTATGCAAACTTTGTTTTCTCTTATTTCGTTCGACGAGATTTCCGAAGTTACGATGGTATTCGAAACCGAGATGAAATTATAAATTCAGATTGGAATTTTCCATACTTGTTATGTGTACGGTTAATGAAATTTAAATTTTGATATTTAAGTCTGTTTCGAGATGGCATTGTGATTTTATGGAGTAAGCTAAGGAAATTAACATATATTTTATGTACGTAAGACTGCGAAGTTTTTAGTTTGTTTTGGAATCTTTATGTAATAGAATTAGGTACAAAGTTATGTAAAACTAAATAAGAATTATAAGAACTGAGTTTTAAAAAAACTATAGAATTAATAAACATTTTTTTAACTTATGCGCATACTATTTTATTTAGTACTGAAATATATTATTATACAATAATATAGAATATATATATATATATATATATATATACCTCTTCCAAGTTATAATTTATATAGTACCCATATCTTTCATATCCTATTTCAATCCTTTATTTATTGTTAACATAACATTACATACCATCACGCCTGTAACGGATGTAATAGGGGGCGAGCCTATTGCCATTAATCTGAATTTCATAGAAAAATCCAATAACACCTTTGCTTGACCTGAGAATCGAACCAAGGACTTCGATCATAGCAGTCGCGCTTACGACCACTAGGCTAATGAGACAGTTTTACTTATACATCGTAATCAAAAATATCTTATTTCGGAAACTTTCCGAACGGGAAAGCATATCGGTCATCAGAAGAACGGGCTAAAAACTCGATTGGGTTTATCAAGTAATTTGTAAATAACTGTGTAAATAATGTTTAAAGTTTAAAGAAATTGTGGATGTACATTGTTGTACGTAGTTACTTTCATGGACAATCACTATCATTTATGTAATTATTCACGTTATACAATATTTCTATGCTATGGTCGACATGGTTAATGAACTTGTTTTTGCAAATCAGTAATATGCTTAGGGATCTTATTATAGAGCCTAACACTTCAATTTAAAAAAAACTTTTTTGTTTTACTAAATATGAAACACGAGTGCTTAATTCACGTTACATTCGCGGACATTAAATACACGAGCAACAAAAAAATCCGAAAATACTTTGAAAAGTTTTCGTTACATAAATTTGAAAAATAAAATGTATTGTCATACAGTCATTTAAAGGAAAGACAATAGAATCAATATCCCATAAAGTACCCTTACATCGATGGCTCCCCGATATCCCAATTTTTCCACAGTCCAACTGAGGTCTGTTCGTGATAGACGTTGATTAATGCCTGTCTGTCTGTCTTGGTAGATTAAAAAAACTTTGTGTTTCAGTGCTATGGCCGAGGAACTACAAAAGGTATGGAGATTATATTACTATAAAATATTTTTTAATATATTATGATTAAAAATTGTAATTATTTTAGTAAAAGCTAATTTAAATGGTTTATTTCGTTATAATTCATAGAAAAAGTTGATTAGATTAAGTTTTCAGGACAAGAAATTTTGTGAAAAAGTAACAAATATTTATTACAGCTTATTTATGCGTTTCGAAAGATCATTAGTGAAAATTGAATGTGTTAAAATATGTTAGTGGAAATATTTCATAAGCGACGAACCTTATATTATAAAGTCCTTCTATATTATAAAGTGCAGGAACAAATATAAATGAAAAATTGACTATTTATTAAAGATCGACTCTATCTCATTCTCATTCCAGCGACATTTGATTTCGGTGACATCTGGCGGAAGTAATGGATTTTTTCAGTTAGCTGAAGGTGAAAATTTAATCTATGATAAGTGACGACCGAAAAACAGTCAACTGATATTTACTTTACTTAGTATATACTATATTAATAAAAAATGATTTTTCTCGTATATATTATACGGCATATGATATTCCTTATGTTATTATTGGAAATATAAATAACTTTTTAATTTCTTTCTGTATACATAATAGGTTTTATTTAATAACTGTTATCAATTTTTAGAAATGATTTTTTCCTATTTGTACTTTTGATAAGAATAATTTGTATGTTTTTATTCATGCTAAATAAAATACACACTTGTGCTTTATTACACATTAACAATTACTTCGTAAATTTAATCTATATCTGAAAAAAGTTTATTTGATTAACTAAGTTTAATTACAAAGTGTCTAAGATGACATCTTGTTGACATGTTTGTAAGTATTACATGTTCATTAAGATTAAATTTTTTTAATAACATTTAATATGTTTAAGACAAAATTAAAAATTACTGATCTCGTCTCTTATAATACACTATTTTACGAAATACATTGTATACGTCAGTGTTTTGTGGCATTCCCCTTTCTTGGGAACTGCCAAGAGGCGAGACGAAGGAACTAGTGATGTATCATCAAAGACGCTCGACATGAAAATTATTGTCAGCCTAGCACCTGCCAATGTTGAGATAAAGTTATCATTAAATTTCATTGAGATAACTAAATAATGACGAAATAATATAATTTAAGGCATCATTATCTTATTATACAGAGGAATCGTAGATAATAAAATGATAATATATAAGTAAAAAGTTATTTGCACAATGATTATTTAAAAGAAATAATGTTTTACACGATTTGTATTTATAATATTTACACATTTTATGTATATAATATGTTTCTATTGCATGTATCTATGTTTTTAACATTATGCTAGCTGGCCCGACAAACATTGTTATTCCTTTTCCCATAGTTAATAACTCAACCACAGTACTACCTATCCCGAATTATGTAATGATTTTTGTATATCAAATTATTTTGGTTACACTAGATAGATTTACAGTTTTAAATAGAATAACTGTACCTTTTTTTCTTAGCTTGAATAAAATGCCTTTTGGCTTTTTAAAGTGCAGTAAAGTATTCATTCATTCATAAAATTAAAGAAAAGTGACTAATTTAAAACCATAAATTAATGTTCACATTTTCTTATATTCTCTGTAGCTTTAGCATTTAGCCATAATTTCATCTAAAGTTAAGTGATTATGAGGCTCAAAATGTAGATGCCTAGCGACAAATCAATTTGTGGTAGCCAGAAAATGGCATTATGGCAATATGACTTCATCACTATATTTTCCTTCACCGAACGCTCAGGCTCAACTTACAGGCATTCGAACTCATGTCGAATGTGTTTAAAATATATCGAAGGATGACATAATAAGCCCATCAAGTCGGTGGAGGCAAAGTTTGGCACGGCATGGTTCGGTTCAATTCACGCCAACAGCATCGACCCAGGCTCCACAATGTGCGCTAACTGCTCAAGTATTTGCAAACTGCTCTTTAATGGCTTCCTGTTATGTGGCCCGAGATATAGCCAGCATTGTCATCTCTACACACTGTTCATGTGTTTAAATCTAATTTATTGCTTAAAGTTTAGAAAACAATGACTGATAAAATATTATAGTTAACATTTGTACATATTAAAGAAGTTCTTCTGTCTAATTCCTCATGAGATAGATCAATTACTCAACGAATTAAATAAGCGTTAATGTTAGCAACCAACGCTCAGTGATAATTTGGTATAGGTGGTTTTATACCATAAAAAGTACGATCGCAGTTTTATCTACGAGTATTTTGAAATATGTCTTATGTGGTGTCAATTTGATAATTGATTTAGTTGATAACTTACTATCCACTAACCACTGTTGTTTAATTATGGAAGTCCAAAGAAGTTGAATGAAGTATATAAAAAATCTAATACTTTGAATTAAGCAATTCTTGTGTATGTATAAGTAGATATATGATTTGTTTCTCGGAAACAGATCAAACGATTTGTATGAGGCGTTTATTTTAGATAATGTTTTACATTCTAAGTTTTCCAAGGTGTTTTTTTTCTTTTTCTTCGTAAGACACCGAGCGCAATTCGGTCGCACAGATAATAATTATTATACAGAGAACTTTGTGTCTGACTGTATCCTTAAGCACTAGCTGACTTGTTTGAATATTTCGTTTATTACATAATGTAAACATACTAACTAATAGCTTTCAAATATATTGTTAATACAATAGCGTCTCCTCTACATGGTAGTTAAATATATTTTTACAAATGGAATACTATACCTAATAAAAAAGTTGTTCCAATTATTTTTTTGTAGATAAGGTTAAATTTTAATATAATATATTTTTTATCCAGGCACAGTTTCATGTTTTTCTTTCCTTAAAAACCATATTAGGACTATTAATAATATTTGTAAAATCGTTCGAGCCGTTCTCAAAAGATGCCATAACCAACGAACATCGTTGTTCTTGTTCTTTTGAAATCAAATAATTGTTAACTCCATAAACCAAAATATTACAAAAAAGTTTCATTTAAAACAATCTTCGTAACTTGTTACATTAAAATAACCATAAAGTAATAAAAATTTCACGTACAAAATTTGGACCCGTCGGATATATGCGGATCGTGTAGGACCGACGTAGACTGGGCTATTCATTTCACTGGAGTCACGTAGGGTAATGTATATTCTAATATATTTGCTGGGAGCTACTTTTCATGACTACCGGCCCGTGCGGTCTGTGGCCGGTACGAACGGTATAGTGTTGTGCTACATTAAGTTACAGTTTTATCGATAAAATAAGTCATAAATAATATGTTGACTAATAAAACGTATATAAAAGCACCTTCATCCTGTGAAATTACTATAATATTTCTCTCATTAAAAATATTGGAACGAAGTTCCTTGAAGTGTAATGACTTGGAGGTAGGATTCTTGCTGCGTGACCGAACTGAAAAATTGGACAGTAAAACGTAAGAAAACGTGAAAATGCGTGGAATAAAACCATTACATGAGAACGTGCGCAGGCGAGACAGTCGCATACACAAGCGAGTTATGTATAATAAGTTTCTACTTCTAACACATTGTACGATGCTGCATTGCTTATCATTTTATTTAATTTTAAGTAATTTATTATGTACCATGAGAAAGTGATGGAATTGTACCTAATGGTAAGCTTTCTTGTACTAAATCCAAAAACTAATCAGCGACCATTTAAGAGAAAAATCAAGAAAACCTACATAAAATTGAGCACGATTTTTTGCAATTTGTGACGAATTGAGTACATTAGCCGAAGGAACTGTCGTATCCTACCTGGCTGATCCCACGACACGCAACAAGCATTTTTTTTTTTTTTAAGCGTAATCTCTGTCATGGTGTCGTTTTCGATTGTATATATGGACAAGAATCACAGCTGTCACAATCTCCTCATTCATGAGAATGAAAAGAAGCTAGCTATACATCCTTTAAGAACGTTTCACTTCTAACGGCATGTACGATGGCTTGCAGGCATCATCAGTTTTCAAGTTATATTTGACTCATTACAGTACTCATGTGGAAAGTGACGGAATTAGATGACCTAATGGTAAGCACAGTACAATCCAAAAACGTGGCGACCACCGAGAAATCAAAAATCAATTGACAGTCGTAGTTGTAATGACGAATTGAGTAAATAAAAACTGTTTATGCTCCGGCTGATCCCAAAACGCAACAAGCATAAGCGAATCTCTGTCATGGGCTTTTCATTGTATATATGGAGACCAAGTACTGTCACCAATCTGACCTGAAAATTCGTTACTCGTACACTGCATAAACGACTACGGCTGAGGTTGGCATTGTGGTATCTCAATTATCTCAAGATATTATGTGTAACACAGTGTACACCATGTGGAAAGTCATTAGATGACTTAAAGTATTCATCTATACATGCTAATATCCGCATCTGTAACTTTACAATTGATAAATTTTTATACGAATTTTAATTTAAGTTTTTATCGATATAAATTTACATCTTCGAAAAGACCAAGTACTGAAATTGACTGAAAATGAAAGACACTGCATAAAATATAGTTGCATGTAGTTACAGTTATCTCTTATTATGTGTAAAAGTGTAAAATAAAGAAATTTAAGGTTCCTTTTTAAGGTAATATTTATCAATTAACATTTAAAAAGTAAAAATAGCCCCTGAAATGGAAAAACCACCACTGTTGATTCGCTGTTGCTTCAATAGTAATAATGTATTGTGTTGAGCTTATGTATTATAGTAATATAAATATACTATGTTACTGACTTCTGTATAGACCTTTTTAAGAATTATAAAATTATTACTTTACTCTTTTTTATCTTTCACTTTGTAGAAGAACTATTGCAAAGGGAGGATCCTCCAACCAGATGGGTGTTACGTCTGGCGGGCAGCTGCCCAACGGTTGTTTTTTTTTTTGAACTGACTACACTGTTAGCCTTAGGGGCCCTATCCAAAAAACAGAGCCGCTGCGGCTTTTACAGCTTCACCGGACTTGAACCAACGGTTGTATTTTTTTTTTGAACTGACTACACTGTTATCCTTAGGGGCCCTATCCAAAAACAGAGCCGCAGCGGCTTTTACAGCTTCACCGGACTTGGCCAACAGTTGTAGTCGGGTTCTTGAATATATACTCAATTGAAGAGTTAATTTCTATAGCGCGATGTAGGATGCGTCGTATGTGGCTCGATAGATGTCGCTGTATGTCGCTATGTAGATGTCAGTTCTTTTTGTATTTGTAACTTTTGGGTGTAAAACAAAAGTGGATATTGTTGGTTTGTACAACTTTCTTCTATAATATTGTTCTTTATATGAAACGTCAATAAAACTTCAAGTATCAAAATATTTACAGAGTTTATTAAGGACTAGTAAAAAATGTTTCAAAATATGAATATTCAAATATAATATGTAAAATGCATACAAAGAACCTTCATATATATATTTTTTTAATTTTACCTACTTATATTTTAGAAAATATTTTAAGAACTATTTTAATTTGAAATATGTCAAAGTACATAAGTATTATACGTAGAAAACTTTACTGAAATTGGATGCATAAAATTACTAAGATAAAATCGTACATATATACATTACAAGAAAAGATAAAAAAATAAAAATAGTTCTTGTTACCCGACTAAAAAAAGGAGGGTTATGTGTTTTTCGAGCGTAGGTATTTCTATTTCTTTGGCACACTCTGTAGCCTAAACAGCTTGATGAATTTTAGTATACGAGGTCTCGTTAGATTCATCTTAATTACGGGAGTAACATAGGCTATGTAATATTTATGTACGATGTCTGGGAATAAAATAAAAAGCAAAAATAGAGATTTTTTTTTGTTTTAGTTAAGTGTTTTTAATGCAATCGGTTTTCTTTGTTTCCTTTTTAATATTTTTTCTTTCCTTTTAAGTTTTATATTGCTTTATAAATATAAATTCGATAAAAAGAAGTAACATAATAAAAGTTATCGACATTCAAAAGAAAATTCCCATCACTATGCGAACTCGTATTTACTCTGCACCTAGCCAGTTTATCTTCATTTTTTATTTCTTTTACCGGAAAAAGGGCAAAAAGTACAAAACTGCTCTAGTAATGAGTATAAAAAAATCTTGAAAAGACATTTCTTTTCATTTCGAAATGCTTCTCTCCCTTTGCCCTAGAAAATGATATTTATTCTGTCTGTTATTAATTTTCAATTACTTTTCAGTTGAGATTAAAACTTACACGAGATTACTTTGATATATTGCACTTGGTAACACGAAGAATTGAGTTTTTTTTAAATAATACTACATAAGTTTAAAAGCAAAATAACATTTCTTGATTTAAAAAAAAAGGGAAATATATCAGGGAAAAAATTCTAGATAATAATTAGGAAAATAATGAAAAATTTTGGAACTTTACATTTAAAATAAAAGAATTTATTTATATGTAAACAAATTGATCAGAAATACTTTAGAAATGTTGAAAACCTCAAAAACTATAGTCAGTAATGTAAAAAAAATATCTTTTACTTTCATTCTTATAAATCTATTTATCCTTAAAATGATCCTTTAAACTTTAACTCTTATTCAACACCGATCTGAGTTTACAAACCTTTCTTGGTAGGTATTTAAAATGTCATGTTTTAGACAGCTGTGAAAGAGTTTGAGAGAAAGCAGTGCGTTGTCTGTCAGGATTTTCTAGTTCCGATTTTTATTTTTTAATCATCATTTTGCGTAATACAATTTCGTCATTATGCACAAGGGTAAAAAAATAAATAGAGAATGAGTTTTGATATGTCACAAAAAATCCCTGGAAGTTTTAACAAGGAGGCCAACATTTTGCTAGAACTATTAAGATACTAGAAAGACACTAACACTATGATACGAAATAATATCCCAAACTATAGTGGAAGTCATATTCTTCTATAACAAGAATAAGTTGCTAATATAAAGAAGAAGGAGAGGTGGATGACTTCTCTTCATTCCGCAATAGAACCACACAGTTACCTCTGTCTCGGCACGAATTAAAAAGTCTCTATGTCTTATCTTTCTCGTGCCGTGAAAATGTGGAAACATTTCCCGGACAATGTGTTCCCTTCTTTTTACGTTATCGGGTGTTTGAAGCGTAACGTGAAGAGATATTTATGCAGGTCGGAACGATAGCGGTGACCGCCGATGGATTTCAATCTCTCGGTCAAACATAATTGTTTGGATTGTACTGTGCTTAATATCAGGCATGTACATAGATATGGATAATACTTACATAATTTTATTAAATTTTATCTATAAAATCGTTAAAGCCACCTAAGATGTTTGTGCAAAATGTTTTGTAAAGAAGTATATCTGCTACCAAGATACAGGTTCTGCTTAGTTTGGAAGTCACTGAGTAAATGTTAAATTTTTTTTAATAATAAATACATTTTGAATTGAAATTTGAATCGAAGTGTTTAAAATATGTCTCACGATATATTCTAAAATTGATAAATAATATTACAAATGTAACATTAAATTCATAGCTGTTCGCAATTCTAACGATTTCTTCATTAACTCACACGCACTCCCAATAAAGCTAACTTCTCAGCACGATTACTTCCAGTTGGGAAGCCTGAATAATTTAATATGTCAGTAGGAGTGACGCCATGCGTGTCGGATGCCCGCCCTGAATACCCGTAAATTCTCATGCCCTGTTGACGTTTTTAATTAATTCACAAACAACTCAACACTATTGATATTTTTGTTTATATGTTATTTTCATTTACTAGCTATGCCCACGGCTCCGCTCGCGTGGACTACAGAATGTCGGTTATCTTTAAAGATAAAGATGCGTTTTTGTTTTACGCGGTACTCTAAATTTTTGTCAAAAATAGAAGAGGCTAAGTTACTCCGTATAACATCAGCTGTCTGCCAGTGAAAGTCCCGTCAAAATCTGTTCAATCGTTTCGAAGATTGCCCGGACAGACAAAGATATTAAAAATGTTTTTTTTTTTGTTATTAATATCGTATATACTTACATATTGCATTTAGTAAAAAAACTGTTATTTTGACATTACAAAAAGGCACCTCCATTTTATTAATTGTTTAGTATAGATTATAATTAAGAACGATTATTTTTTAGGATTCCGTACCCCAAAAGGAAAAAAGAAACCCATAGAAGATCACCTCGTTGTCCGTCTGTATGTTAAGTTAATGCAATCAAAAGATGCGGCAACTTATGCCACATTATTATTATTATACATTATTATTGTAACACTTGCAAAGGGAGTAAAAACCTATAGGATACTTCCAGTTGACAAAGAATCATGAAATTTGACAAGAAGCAATGTCATATAGCAGAAGCAAAGAGAAAACACCTGAAAAGTGTAAATTACGTCATAAAAAAAGTATTGTGATTACAAACTTATTTATAGTTGGTAAACTGACCGTGCCATATATCGATGTATGGGAACAAAAATTTTCTAACGGCAAAATTTTTTCCTCTTTCTTTCTTTTGTAATGTTACCTAATTATTTTGGTGAATGTGGCTGTACAACTTCGGAACCCTCGGTGCGGTAGTCCGCGTCACACTTGGTTGTTTTTTTTTTACCCATTCATTATTACTAGATTATTTCCACAACCTCGTCCCCCTTGTCTATACTAGACAATTTGAACAAAAAAAGTATCTTCAAAGTTCAATGCTAATGGAATTAAGATGGGATTACACTTGAGGTATCCCCTTTCGAACAAAAAAATAATCATTAGTAGCTTAGCCAAGCTTAGCCAAGAAGTCTTCGCTGAACATCCATAAAAGAATAAACAACAAATCGAGTAGCTGCTCCTTTTTTAAAGTCAGTTGAAATGACGTATTCATATAATTTCGTTGGACTGACAAAAATATTTACGGACGTGCGCACAAAAGTCATCTAAAAAATCTCATATTACTAGTATTATGGTAGGTATAAAGAAAGCATACGAGAAAAGCAAAGAAAGATTCACCTCTATAAATTCTGCAAATGAATATATCAAGTTCTATTTATTTAGACACAATTTACTTCTTCAGTGTTAATATTAAATTCCAACTTTATTTTCAATATTTTATGAACATAGTTTCACCACATTCTTGCGTCAGATGTTTCAATTATAGGCATGCGGGTGATTCGCATATGAAATTTTAAACCAGAGATTAAGCTTAATCTTATGTTAATTTATATTGAAGACCAAATACCTTTTTTCATTAAAGTCATATCTTATGCCCTTATCTTTGGGTACGTTTATTACAAATTATACACAAGTTTCTTGTACTTCTTTCAATATAAGTTATCGATTTTTAACACTGAAAAAGTTTTTTTCTCTGTATACGATAATTCGAATAAATTCTAAAAAGATGGCTATTTATAAGGTACAAAATACATACAAACACTTTATTAATATGCAATCTCACTTCATGTTTAAAGTCTATGTGGCCCGAGTGTAATACGCTAAGCCTATGCAGGAACTGGCTCTCAAGAGATACAAATATAGGTACTTGGTAACAGATCATCAACTTGATGGTATTAGGTATTCATACGGGTATTAGAAAATGCCCTATCCCCAATTTAAAGTTTTGTATCGATGTTTTCCTTCACTGAAAACTCAGACTCATTGAAAAGTTTCGAACTTATGTCGATCGATGCGGTGTTCGTAAAAGCTACCAATGAGCCACCGTTGCTTTTAAAATTATTGAAATAAACTGTAATAATTTTAACTACAGTTAAGTTTACTGTAGCACTGATCTCACTTTACCACTACATAGTATGTATGTACAACTATTTCGGCAAATATGGTGGAAGCTTGATAAATTTTGACGTAACATCTTTGATCGTTCGCTTAGATTTGCGGTTAGGGACTCAAGTAGAGATAGATGTCAGTATGTGGTTTATGTATTTATATAACTTACAATGTCTTTGATATTTAATTACGTCTTACTTAGATGTAACGTAACTTCAAATTAATATTGTTAAGAAAAAAAATTGTATTTTAATATTATAAATTTAAGATATAAAAATACCTTTGACGTGACTTAACGCATTTTTGTGCAAGAGTTCTTCTTCCTCCTATAAACACCACCACCAAAAACATATATTAAGTTAATTAACTTACACATTCTTTGATTTTCGGGATTGCGTACACAGTCGCTTAGTAGACAAAGTTGACATAGGAGAAAGATACATTTTATTTTAAAATTTTAGGAAGGCTTACAGACTAATGATATAAATCTCAAGAGATTGTTTGAATACACTAATCTTTGGAAGTAATAGCCAAAATAGAAAATTTATTTTACATTTTATAGACTGCTTTTTGAGGAAGGTTATAGGTTATATAACTTCATACTACGACCATTAGGAGCAAAGCAGTAATCATGAACTTCACGCAATTAGCAAAGTTGTATGCAACTATGGAAAATGAGAACAACGGCTGCTTCGGAGGTCACGGAGGAGAGTTTTTGAAAAAATTTAGCACGTGTGAATCTGTAGGGTGCAACTAATATTACAACAGAAAATCTATACAATTAATAAAATTGAAGTGTCTGTTTGTAATGTCAAAATAACAGATTTTTACAAAATGCATATGAGAGTATGTACATACGATACCTATAACAAAAAAACAATTTTTAAAATTTATGTTTGTCTGTCTGTCTGTTTGTTCCGGGAAATCTCCGAAACGATTGGAGCGATTTTGACGGGACTTTCACTGATAGATAGCTGATCTTATAGGGAATAACTTGGGCACACTTTTAATTTAGAAAAAGGATTAGGATTCCGCACAAGTAAAAAAAAATGGTCATGGTGAGAGTACCACAATAAGCATTTTTGTCTTTAAAATAGCCGGGAGCGGGGGAGCAAGATTCGCGCGGGTATTTTTTTATCTTATCATAAAATACTATAGCATCTTTACTGTCTGTAACGAACTTTATTAATTCGTTAAAAACAAATAATACACGACAATTTTTAACAAAAGAGAAAACCAAATGCAATGATTTTGAGGAGTTTCGTGGTGTATCTTCGAAGTTGAGAGTCCAAAGTCAATGAAAATAAAATGAGACCACCCTTGAAGCATACCCTTTAAAAAAAAAAAAAAAAAAAGAATAATCTAAAACTATTCATAAACAAAGAAGTTATGAACATCAATAAACAAAAATATACATTCGAATTCAGTAACCCAGGTCTTTTTTGAAGTCAGTAAAAAAAATAATAATAATAGTTTAAAAAAACAAAAAAAAACACGCTTTCATAAAAAATCCAACTAAAAAACAGAATATAAAATTTAATAAATTTGATTAGGTACAGTGTAAAAAAAATGAATGTACATTATTGTAAAAAAAGCGTGGGGTGTATTCAAAGCGCTTTTTAAGATATTATATTATCGAAGTGATGATTCTTCTACTCATTATCTGTCAATAAAATGTTTATAATTATTGACACTATGCACCCCACGCTTTTTTTACAATAATGTACATTCATTTTTTTTTACACTGTACTTAATCAAATTTATTAGATTTTATTTTCTGTTTTTTAGTTGGATTTTTTATGAAAGCGTGTTTTTTTTTGTTTTTTTAAACTATTATTTATTTTTCATTTTTTAGTTACATTTTTTAAACTATAAATTATTTAGTTCGATTTGCTAACTATCAACCGCCCTTAATATGTACAAATGTGTTCCGATTGTATCTTGGTTAAGAACACATATTCAAAGATTTCTATGATGCCAATATAAACAGCGAGACACATAGAGGTGCAACCTTATTTACATATACAGTCAGTCACATTAATGCTTGAGTATGGAATTTTCAATCCGTAATCACTTTACATAATATTATAATCATAGGAGCGAATCTGTTGGCGGCACTGAGAATGAGGATGAGTGTGAATTTTCAATCTGTGACTGATGGTAGATTTTATGGTTTATCTCGTAATCGAATCATTTCATTCAATGCTTCACTGTTACATGGAGTTCTTCCTGTTAATTTTGAGCAATCAAGTTCTTCAATTCGTATACCGTCCAAGGATCTTCCACGACTAAGTGCCACATAAGCTTGTCCAGCAGCAAACAATCGCGGACCCAAATAAATGACTGCATGATCAACTGTACAACCTTGCATGCCCGAAAGAGTAAGTGTGGAACTGCACCCATGCGTAGTTCGCGCACTAGCTCTATCTCTCTTACTCGCATGCAAAGAATGCGGAAAGAAATTAATTAATCCTGGCGAATCTAATTAGGATAATCGGATGCTTTGATCGGATTATTGCATTGTCATCGACTTTTGACAAGTGTGCAAAGTTTGAATTAAATCTGATCATTCAAAGTAGGACAAAATCGAGCTCAAAGGGGTCGGTTACATACATACATACATACATACATACAGGTGAAGCTAATAAAAGCGTGTTAATAATAATAAAGTTTAAACGTTTTAACAGTAAAACGCAGCAAAGATGTTTGATTAAATGATTATTCTCTGAATGTATCGATTATTATGAATGTTTCTTTTTCCCAAACAATGCTGATTATAGTAAAATTTTACGAACTACAATTTGCCATCGCAATTACGTATGGCCCAGTGACGCGGAAGTGACTGTCACATGCATGGTATACGCGCGTGTCCCCATCAAATGCAACGAATGCTCGCGGACATCTCTGTAACTCTCTGTAAGACCCCTATCATATCTGTTAATTTAACTTTTACATGTTAACTATTCAAATGAAATATAAACTAGCTATGCTCCGTGGATACTTGCCTAAACAGTTTGTTTGACATTTATGGTCAATGTTCCGCTCATAAGGTTCATAGTGTAATGTTAGCTTCATAGCCATCTTCAATAAATTGGTCATAATATAAAAAGAATTACAAACAAACATCCAAAAATACAATCTCTTTACAACTATAATACTATTATAGATACGTGCATTGCATGTATGGATGTATAAATAGCTCGGTATATTGACAGTACTGTCTCTGATTTTTCTGTGCTTACGGCCACCACCGAGAGATCTAAATCCATCTGCAGTCGCTGCTGTCACGTCGGCCCGCATAAATATCTTTTCACTTTACGCTTAAAGGATCCGATGTCGTATGAAGGAGAGAACAAATTGGACTGGGAGAAGGTTCCACAGCTTCATGGTTCGATAAAGTCATAGAGAACTTTTTAGTTCATGCCGAGATGTTGTGGAAGGGAGAGGAGGGAATTAGATTGAACAGATCTTCAGAACACTCACCAAGATATAAACGATAGAACACGCTCAGCTAGGCGACGTTCCTTTGTAGCTGCAGAGGTTCAATATATTTGGTAACGTCTGCATAATTAACAATGCGAACGGCTTGTCTCTGCAACATGCCTAGAGTATCGAGGAGATATGTAAGAGAGTTAAGGAGAGATAGCACATATAAATTTTTTTGGAGATTCCTCTTTGCTTTAGGCAGCTTGACTGGTGGAATACCTCTATCCTACAGAAGATCGCAGCCTAAATAACCTTGTGCTGTGTTCCTGTGGTAAGTAGGGTTTCCATAGCGGTCTTTGAGGAAGGGATATCGACATCGCGCTATTGATATCTATGGTATTGCGAGCATCCATAGACTACGGTAGCCGCTTATCTTTAAACTGGCTGTATACTTTTTTACCACCTTTATTTGAATTAAAAAAAAAACAAGAATTAGGTGACGATTTAGTTCATTGTCATTTTATTACAGGAGTTCTACGCGTATGTAACTAAGCAACTTCTTTGCAACACAATGTCCGTCGGTACTTTATATTTTATTCAAGTTAAAAAAAGTTCCTTCAACTATCAGATCCAATCAATAGTCAATTCATCAGTCGCAACGCGTACACAGCGGCGCGGGCGCAGTCGCACGGAAAATCTTACAAAAAATCAAGGGAGTGGAGCGGTCGGGAGGTATCGGGTTCACGCACTACTACACTAGCGATTTACGCTTAGAACAGAGATTATATTGAGTCGATACGAACATTATTTTTTAATATGAATGTTATAGTTTAGTAACTTGTACCCTAGAGGATCGTGACCACCATACACAGGTGTAACACCCAGCATAGTAGCATGCTCAAGCGGATGGCATTCCGGGATCATCCAGTAATTAAGTGGGTTGGTTGAGATCTGCACCCTACTGGGTCGAGACTATCATGCACATGTTGATAAACCTTTATGGTTTGTTGCATTATGGGACCTGCCTGAGTGTATCCATTCACCGTGAGGTTCACAGGTCACCATAACAACAATGAACAACAATGAAATGCCGATTTCTCGGTGGTACGCCACTGTTTTTGGATTCTATTGTGCTTACCATAAGGTACAGCACCGTCAATTTGCCGTCCGAATATAAAAAAATATTGAAGGAACTTTTTTTTGGATATTAAAATATGTTGATATTTTGCAGTATGTCGACTCAATGGATGTGAGAACCGATATCGACTAGAGAAGGGTACGCTGCTGCGTGTCGATAACATACAGCCATAAATCATTGGCTGGCAAATGTCTTGTCGTTGCTTGCAGTCGACAATTTGCGTGCCCCGCCCTAACGCTCGCGCCGCATGTTGTATTTATAGATTAATTCATATATTTTAAACAATTATTATTATTATATGACCAATTTACTTATTTTTAATTGTAAATATAAAAAAAAGAAAAACAACTTATGATCATTTGTTCAGATATTAATGAAAAAAAAATTTGCTTAGTTTTCTCTTGTATTGTGTATTGTATATAATATGTGGCATTTTCCTGATATAGTTTAGTAATTGTGCTTAAGTGAAGTGAATTTTGTTTTAAAAACTCCCTGGACAGTTTTAACAAGAGAGCCACCATCTTGTTAAAACATTGTTTAAACTCTGGTAATTAGAATCTCCTTTTGCTCATAAATTTAATTTAAAAATTGTACATGTTTATGTAGTGCTGCATAACATTTAAATCATAACATAATCAATCAATTAAAAGTTTACTAATTATGTTATTTTTTTTTAAATAAAACTTATTGTTTACTAATAAAGTTTACAACTTTTTCCACAAAATAGACAATTTTTTCCGCAGAAAAAAAAATTATTTACAGGAAGCAGCACAACACACACACACACACACAGTTTGTGGAGTTCAGACCACAGAGTTTCATCTGAAAGGTTTTCTTTTCATTGTTAGGTATTGGTTTTAGCGTTATAGCTACAATTACACCTGATTTTAAATGACGATGTGGCTTAAGATAGTAGCATGCTACGCGTAGTGGAAGACTGGCTCTCAAGTTCAGCTATCGGAAGACACCAAGCTGGTGACAGATATTCAAATTGAGGGTGGTAGCTAGCCAAGCGGGTGTTAGAAACAACCCTACCACCATGCTATGGTTTCATCACGATGTTTTCCTTCACTGGGCGTTCAGGCACATTGCAGGGATCTGAACTCACGTCGATCGACGTCATGTCCGTACACGCTACCAACTGAGCCATCATTGCTTCATTGGTTTAAAGTTTAAACGATCTTCCTATTAGATGGCAGAAATGTATAGGCAATGAGGGTAGATTCTTTGATGAACTAATTACATTTCATCCTACAAAAAAAAAAACATTATGAAACGGCAATTTCATACTCGTATACAAAAATATATGTTGGTATGTATCTAGATATTTTCTTCATTTTATGTTGCAAAATATAAATTACGAACAATATTTGATTTATGAGTGTTCTGAAAGATTGTAAATTTGTGAACACAAAAGCTTTGACTCAAAAATATTCTTTTACAAAAACACAACCGAAGCATTTGGAACATTTTAAAATATTTTCGTGTATTAGAAAAAAATTCAAATATAAGCCCGGTGCCTACCCCACCCGTAGCCGCCGTAGCGTGAAAATCATCCCGCCCGCGAACCCGTCACGTGACGTGTAACTCCCGAGCCTATGACACAAGCAAGTGAAGTCAGCTCTACCGCTCTATGAAATTCAAACATATGAAAAAGAGAATACTCGATGGCAAGAGGTCAACGTACCGAAACTGCTATAGCAATATAAAAATATAAATTTGAGCTCGAAACGACTCCACTTCATGTGATGCCAAAATAAAAGTAGAGAAATTGTTTGCATCAGAGCAGCTACCCTCAATGTATTTCTTCATTACATTTCCTTTATTTAGTCGGGTTATATTGTCTCTGTATTTACTATTCTCATTCATAGTATATCTCATTATATCAAATCTCTTTTCAAAAATTCTCTCGGCTTGAGCAGATGTACTGGTGAAATCCCTCCACCCTAGAGAAAATCGCAGCCAAATAACCTTCTACTGTGCAGCGGACAGTAGTGATTCCAAAGCTCCTTGGGGAATGAGAGTTCAAGGTCGGCGATACGCTTGTGTTACCTCTGATATTACAAACGTTCATAGACTATGGTATCCGATAACCATCAAGAGCGTAGTACACTTGTTTCCTACTTTAGTAGTATAATTATAGGCATCTACGAACATATATTAGAAAAAACTTTTTTTTTAATATTTTTTATTTAGATACCTGGGTTCAAAAAGAACATGTCAGTTCCATAATAACCTAAACATAGCATCACACAATATACCTATATATATATCTTAGATCAATAATGATAAACTCTACAAAATTTGCTAAAGGTGTAGCCAAGATCCTGTAAAAGATGCCTTAGTTCGTTATATTCAAGTTAAACTGATTTATGACATATTGTCGTTGAAGATTGATAAATAAGTGCTTCCTAATGTGCTAGATCAAACTTCGGAATTAAACACATCATAATTTAGACGTTGAACTAGCTGTTCTACTTTTTTTATCTCGAGTAGGTATGGTAAAAATAGTGGCATATTTTCTGAAATATTTCAAGGCAGAACTATTTTAGTTTTTGTAAAGACCATCCTATATACATATATTATTTGAATATTGAACTTACTTCATAGGCGTATTTATAGGCATTATATGATGTGTTGTATGTTTTTTAAAAATTACACGATTCTTCTACAATATTTTCATGCAATATCTGCATATAATTTATAAATTAGAGCTCAGCATAGTTTTCAAATTTTAAGTCTAGCTATGACAAAGCTAGCTAATATTTGTAACAACAAATCTCAGTAGATTGTTTGTTTTGTTATTTGTAGTCACTTACCTCTAAAAGTATCAATTAGATTTGAAAAATATTTTTTACGTTTTATAGCCTATTTATCGAAGAATGTTAGAAGTAGAAGAATGGTAGAACTTCATTCACTATATGACCTTGAGATGCGGAGCAGTGAATATGAACACCAAGTAATCTAGCAAGCTTTAGGCAAGTACGGAAAGTGAAAACAGCGCAACGAACGTGGTGAACAGTTGGTTAAAAAAAAATAACAAGGGTTAAACCTTGATGCACAGCAAATGAATTTATATGTAACATTAATCACAATTCTTATGCATACAAAATTAAAATTACGGTCAACGTTCAAATGTCGTTGGCACTTATTATGAAAACTGCTGACGGTAGTGTAAAAACCTACTTACAACCAATGACGTTTTATAAATAGACGCGTTATACTCTCACTAAAAGCACGTTACAAATTTTGTTATCAGCATGTTGAAACAAAAGAGATAGGAAATCATATCGTAAGGCGGAAACTCTTTTGTCAAAAAAGGATAAAAATTTCTTCCGCTCACGTCGTTATTAAGTCGAAAGTGAACTGAATTCAAGATGGTATCTAAAGAGCGTCAATACCGTATCTATTTATAAAATATTATTGCTTACAACCACTTATACACATACTTTAGTATAATATTCAATTTACTAAGTGCTGTAAATCCGTAGGTATGTTTGTAGTCTGCAGCTAGTGGTAGGGTAGGTCGACGTGCGTCGGTCGGCAGTCGAATAAATCACTACTTGCATCGCTATGCAGTTCTAGACTTAAGAACATCTAGACAAGTGAGTACTTTAAATGTACATAAATAACTATTCAACGTTAATTTAATATTAGTTATATTTGTATAGGTGTATATATTTGTAGTACTTTTATTGGAATGTCTAGTTACGCACAAACGGCTAAGCGGAGTATAATTAAATTTATTTATAATGTCGTATACACAAGTTTTATGGTTAATATAAAAGAAAAAAAATTAGTTAAATTATGCTCATAAAATGACTATAATATATTATCTTATTAGCATATCCATGGTAGTTTCAAAGTCGCCGCTATATCAGATAAACTAACCGAAAGCCGTGATGCGAAGAAAAGCGGGGCATGAAGTGAAAAAAGAGTTGCGACTATCTGAATTGAGAGGTAGAGGATGACCTCTGGCTACGTGGTGGACAAGCATGACGAAAGTGCTATTAGGCAAAGAACTATTCGATCCGACAACCCAGGACAGATTGACCTGGCGCCAGTAAATTAGGAGAGTCGACCCCACCTAAAGTGGGATAGAGCTAGGAAAAATAAACGATAGGTATTTTTTAGAGCAACGCCATAAATATCCCTTCATTTTTCCTCATAATTCAACCATCATTTTGAAGCTTACGTTCTCAGCTATCGACAAAAAATAATTTAAAATTAATGTTTTTGATTTAAAAAATTACGTAATTAAATTGTCGTTTCTAAAATTTAATTAGTCTATATTCAATCGGTTGACCGCTAGACATGTGTTTCGTGGTGCTGTGAGTTCACAAGTGGCTTGGCCATTGTGTGGACTTGGGAGTTAGGCGAGGCCTACCGATAGCTTTTACACAGGCCCGATAATAGGTAGGCTGTCTGAATGAGTCATTAGGGGGATTTCAGCAGCTTTATACCTACCTATTATAGTTTCATACTCGCTATGCCTGGGTCATAGTAATTTAAAAATTAAATTTCATGTGGAATTTTAATGTTTATTTATTTTATTACAAAACCATTAATCATGGAATGACCTATTTAAATAACAGTATTATTATTATACTCAGTAAAAAAGGGATTTTTTTAAAGATTTTTAAAGTATTATAGAATTTTCTTATAGCCTATCAATTGACCAATGACATAAGCTACCCGTGTACAAAATTTCTTAAGAATCTGTCAAGCCGTTTTCGAGTTAAATCTGGACGTACAATAAAAAAAAATTATGTTGTTATTATCAGTGTCATTTATTTAGGATATTTATCGTGATATTAGGAAAAAACATTACATGTACAGACAGAACTAAAGATTTATTTTTCCGTTTCTTCTAATATAACTTTTATATTTGTTGTTATATTTTATGTGTCAACACGTTATTGGGCATCAATCCAATATAATTTATCATTGTCATTAAAAAAATCCCTTTTTAATTGTTGTTCACAATGCATAAATAATAATTAATAAACACATTAATTTATCTTAAATCAGAAATTACCTGCCACGCCGCCCATGCTCAAATTACTTTAATTACCTACTTGCCAAACTCAATTCTACAAAACATCATTTGAGGTCCAAGCTGTTCGACTATGGGACTCACTTCCAGTAGATTTATGAAAAGCTTCATTTGAAGGTTAGGAAGTTTTAATATTTACAAATAACCTGTGGCATTTTAATTTGCCACTCGTCATTTAAAAATTTAATATACTTAATATTTTAATGACAATTAAATTTATTAAATTCCTAACATATCTTCCTTTTTCCCTCCCTCTAAGTCTCGGAAATCTAAAGCTTTAGATTAGTATAAATATAAACGAGATTTAAAAATTATTTTGCCAATGAAGTTTCACTTCTGACCTGTGTACTTTGTACGCACGCACTTTTTTTTTGTTTTTTTTTCCCCCTTATTACGATAATGATACAGTGATAAAATATTTGTGCGTGTATATGTAGTTTTATTACACACAGTTATTGTAGTATTTTTGTTATGCGTGAAAACTTTATAATTTATTGTTTATGTAATTTATGCGTGTACTATTTCTATGTATCTGTATTTGATTGTAAATTTTTTATGTTTGTGATAATATATGTGTTTGCTACCACGAAATTTATTTCCATTTATATTTATTTATTTTTAAGGTTGCCTGGAAGAAATCGCTCTAAGCGATAAGGTCGCCTAACTGTACACAAATAATCTAAATACTTACCTACATAATATGTATGAGAAAGCTTATATTAAAATTTGAACAGCCTAAATCAGTGATAGAGGTACATACTGGATAAATATATACGTAGATGTACTATGAATTACTCGACATACAAAATGCATGAGCCTCTTTAATTGCCCATTCTGTTGCCTGTTGTAGGACGAATTATATATTCACGCCTGAAGCTTGCCTCAGTCAACATAACTAGCCCGCCCGCCCGGTTCGATACAACACAAACATTACGCCAGCCATGCATTATTGTCAAGCACAGAACTGCTACGTGCACTTTACATAACCTTATATCTAACCCCATTGCAATAGTTACCTTAAAACGTTACAAACAACATCGATTTTTGCTTATTTTATAGGAAAAAGGTTCTCACTGAATATTATTGAAATGTGTATTTTATTTAAATACATGTAGGGTTGACAATGGTTTTGTTAATAATGAAAGTATGTTACGTTAATAAACTTAGTTAGATTTAACATGCACCGAGTCAGCGAGTCACTTACGCGCGGTTGGTCAGAAGCCCGTGACAAAGATTGGAGGCAACTGTATTTAGTTGGCTTTAATAATAAAAGTTAGTTTTACTGTAGCATGAATCAGTTTAGTATGCTAATAGTCGCTAAAGAACTTGTGAACATACTATCATAAATTGCTAAAATTTAATTTGTATATTAGCCTTAGTGTGATACACATTGTCAAAATACGACCGCGTACCGTATGACGTAGCGTGGGCAAACCCACCACAAGGTGGTCCAACGACCTAGTTCAGGTCGGGTTCTTGTGGCGATCTTTGGGCGAAGCCTATGTCCAGTACTAAACTTTGGCTGAAATGATAATACTTAATGATGAGGCAAACAGTAAACTTTGTAATTAAGTATTGCACTGTACAAATAGTCGCGGGGTGTTAGTACATAATTGGGTCACTACAACCATGTACATTGTGATAAGGCCGTCACACTTTAACTTCGGAATTAGCTAGTGTATAATGTAAATCCAGATGTAGAGAGATTTGTAGGGTGGCGTACAGAGGCATCTATCGGTGGTCACCGTTGTTTTTGGATTATACTGTGCTTACCAAATACATTGAGCCATTTCAGCTGTGCAGGTACATAGCCTCGCTGATCGTATTCTACCATCTGTATCATCGTGAAGGTTCTGAAGAGTTGTTCAATCTAATTCCCTCCTGTCCTTTCCACATCAGAACCACGCGCATTGGGCTTCGGAGTCACAGTTTTACAGTAACCACCATTTCAGCACGAACAAAAAAGTTCTCTATGACTTATGTTTGTCGTACCGTGAAGCTGTGGAACCTTTCTCGTGGCCAGTATGTTCCCTCCTTCTTATGACATCGGACCTTTCAAGCGTAACGTGAACAGATATTTTTGCGGGCTATTTATTACGAGTTATTTGATTGTGTTTGGATTGTGCTGTGATGTTTTGTGACAGTACCGTCAACGTACCGCTATGTTATAAAAAAAAAGAAAACCACAGGTACAGTGTCGTCAATTGTCATGCTACAATATAATAAAATAGTGTAGAGATCGATCGCCAAACCGTAGCAAGATTTCATTACCTATTGTAAAGAAACAGCAATACTCAAGTTACTGTATTTTGATTTGAAGAGTAACAAACACGAACCCACTGTTATTTCCAACTCATTCATACGTTTATGGCTATAAACTGTTGTGACTATTTAACGTAGAATGGAGTATATGCTTGTTCATTATTAAAACTGTTGCAGCTTACATACATACTTAAATCACGCCTTTTTCCCAACGGAGTAGACAGAGACCACGTTCTTCCACTTGCTACGATCTTGGCATACATCATTCGCTTCTTAAACATTCATCTGTCTTGTCATGCGAGCTCGTCGATTTAGAGTAGGTACTCTTCACATGATCTTACTTCAGAGCGTCCCCGATTTGATCGTAGAAAGTTCGTCTAGGCCTTCGTCTTCCAATGTTCCTATTCACGCTAGCCCTATAAATCTTTCTTGTCATTATTTCATTCATCCTTTCAACATGCCAAAACCATCTAAGCAACCCTTTCTCAATCCTCAATCTTCTTTCACACCACAAAGTTCTTTTTTAAATTAGAGGATGGAGGATTTACTTGCCATCATCCGAAAGCGGTGTACCTCAATCCCCCGCAGAAAGTGTTCCAGTACCAACAACATCCTGAGCAGGTTATGTGGCAGATGGGATTGTACAATGGTACGTCACTAGTTCAGACTTCACACGTCTACGAGTACGTACTACTTGAATAGTGTGAGGTTTGCCTCCACTTAATAGCATAAGTTTTTTGTGCTATTAACTGTATGGATTGTCTGTGGTCTGAAATAAATAATTACTATTGTTGGAAATAAATTTTCCACAATGAACTTAGTTATAGGTTTTTCAAAGTTTATGGTCCATTTTGAGTTATTAAAAAACAATTTATGTACCTTCAATATCTCCCAATGGTATTGATATCAAAATAAATTAAATTATTAAGCGTACAAAACTTATTTGGTCAATTAACTGAAAATAATGAGGTATTCTGGTCCATTTGTGATGAACAATAGAGTAAAGCGAAATAATTAATCAATTTAAAGTGTTATTAATATTTTAGGTTATAGAATGAGTTCGAAAATTCGTAATATGATGTGGGTCTAAAATTAAAAAGGATCTATGAGATTTTAACTAGCACATGACTTTCAAGAGAAGCTTCTTAAAATTCGTTTCCAAAAAGACGGGACCAAACTAATTGCAACAAATATAAAGTAATTGGCATCGCTCGACGTCAGTTCAAATGCCTATAATGAAGCCTGATCGTTCGATTTAGGAAAACATCGCGATGAAACAATCTTTGTTAAATAATCAAATACATCAACGTGTCCCGCCGTCTATATCATGCGAGCCTGAAGAACTTTTCAATCCAATTTCCAGCTCTCCTTTCCACAGCACAACCACATGAGCTGAGCTTCGGAGTCACGCTTTTACTTTAACCTTCATCTCGACACGAAGTAAAAACGGTCACCGTTGTTTTTTTTTGTTCCCTACGTTTCCCCTGACAGAACTCAGGGTTCTTATTTATAACTAGCTATTCTGTCCTATAGTCTTTTACATAATTAACGTCCAGCTATCTTGGTGTTACTTCCTCTGTCTTTTAATTAGCTATTTGTTTCATACTAATCCGCCGTTGTGTTTGGATTGTACTATGATTACCATCAAGGACAGTGCACTTAATTTGCCCAGCTACTATAATAAAGAATTTTCTAGCATATAACGGTGTTCTAAAACCAATTCCCCGGCATTATGGACAAAGTTAATTTTAAAAGCAAACATACTCCGGTTTCCTGGTGATCATTTTCCCATCCACCGGCCACATTACACGGCAGTTGAGCATTACACCTCTAATGTCTAGGCAATAAGGTAGACCGGTGTTCATTCAGCCTGCATTTTGCACTTTACGCCTATTAGGCCTACGTTTACACAGGCTTTGTTAACGCGTTGACTTTGTTGAGGTATTTTTAAATGTTCAGAAAGGCGGTAAATCGATATGTTCTATATAATATAATGTATATATATTATTTGAATTTAACTATAGCTGACCGCTGCTATTAAATGGAGAATTTTTATTTGTAAAACAAGGGTTTCAATTGATTTTAGTACTGAAAATATAAAATCAATTAGTTGTTTCGCAACAGGATACATGATTTTTCTAGGTTTGTTAAACATTGTTAAACAATTACGCATTATAATTTTTTTCTTAATATTTCCTTTACATAAATTTTTAATATCTGGGCGACAGAGCTTTGCTCGGTTTCTTACAAAAAAAAAACACCTACCTAGGTATACTTGGAATGTAAAACATTATCTAAATACAAAGTTTCATCCAAATCGTTGAAGCCGTTTCCGAGAAATCAATTACATATATGTATATACTATACAAGAATTGCTCACTCACTTAATCTAATAAGATACGAATACTACTTTCGAATTTTTCTATTTCTTTAATTCTTGATAGCCTAGCCGTTAACGATATTGTGGAAGATAGTAATACGCTAACCCTAAAATTAGAATTAGCTTTTAAGTAAAAAAAAAAAAAAATTAAAAAAAGTAAGCTCGATCGAATTTCTTACCGGCTCTTCTCGATGTCTGGGACTTTCTCTGTGCCGGCATAGTGTTTTGAAATTCATAAGTAACTTCTTAGGGCCTAAATTGAATAAAGAAATTTTTGATTTGAGTACGGCTAGTGGAATAGACTGATGGGCGCTTTTCAACTTGAGCGAAGAAGCTTGTTAGGTGAGCTTTAAAATATACCCTAACGCACTCTTTCTCTTAGCCGAAAGCTCAGGCTTAACATAGGCTTCGATCCCAAATCGATGGACACACTAACACTAACGCTAGCACTAAGCTGATAGGAATACTTATGGTGTGGTCTTTTGACAGGTTATCAACTTAAGGGTAGCTAGCTAGGCAGGTATTCCATTCATCAAGATGGTTCCTTCACCGAAAGTTCGGGCTCATTGTAGGGATTCGAACTCACATCGACTGATGCGGTTAACGTACATACTTAGTTATTTCTAGTAAACAAGCTTCTTCGATTATTGGTGATTTAGATAGTAAGCCAAATATTCATCAAATGAGTTATTGTCATGTTTCTATACAGTAATCACTATATAGAAATATTAATAAGAATGTCGGTCCAATCGCAATAATTTTGAATGTACAGTCTGCAGACGGTAGCGAACTGTCGACGCTCAAATCCAATCAACGTGTGGAAGAGACCGACAGCAATGTTTATGCCGTTCGGTGTAGCGTTGACGCGGCGCTTGTTTGTATGTTGCTTGCATATGCCGGGTGCACTGGTGCGGCGACTGTACCTCTAGGGTTCGCACTTCAACGTATATTAATTTTATATTACTTTTTACTCTCCTGAGTCCTATAAGTTTCAGGTAGATATCAGTATATATTATATCCGTTTGAGTCAGCATAATGATAGGGCATTTTCTAATGTCCGTCTGGCTAGCACCCATCCTCAAGATGAAAGACTGTCACTAATATGTACTCTAAGGTGTATTCCAAAAGTTTCTAGGCTTAGTATGTTAACATTTTTGGCCAAATCCTCACACAACATTATATGAGATTGTGGTGAAACGCTACAAAAACTATAATGTTTAAAAAAGTCTTAAACAATGGCTATGTACGAAGAGCTAACACTCTACTGGCAAACGTCAACTTTGGCGCCGGCTACAATGCTTTTAACATGCCATCTAAAAAAACAACACCTAACGGTACTATTTCTAAAAGTGAAATTAAATTAAATGCTCAATATAAAAAAACGAAAAGTTTAATTTTACAAAATATAAACTTAAGATTTTTGTAATATTTACCTTTATAATCTGGTTACTTTATTTAACTAAATGTATTTGCAATTGAAGATATAATCAAATAATTGCATGTAGTAATATAATATTAATATTATACATTTTTCTCACAGTTTAGCAAAAGATTGTTAATTTTATCCAAGTATCTTGAAAATAAATCCATAATAGTGGACACGGAAAATTAATTCGTCAGCCCTACGCAAGAGCGAGGCAGGTAGCGTGTCGAAGTCATTAGCAGTAATGGCTGATCCACGCCGTCAGGTTTCGTGTGGTTATTTGTACATACCTACATAACTCAAAACAGATATTATTACTTGTAGATATCTGTATCTACCTGCAACAGCAACAGATTTCAATGTTTTATCTCAAAATTTACTTACGTGTACTCATTTAAATTAATAAGCCCAATTTGTTCTTTCATTAAAAAAATAATACGTGTTCTCAAAAATAAACATTTTTTATAGTAGTACAGCGTAGTAACGGAACTGTTGATAATGGTAAGGACAGTACAATGTAAAAACAACAACCACCATCAAGAGATCACCAATCCGTTCCCTGACTGATCCCGAAACGAGATAAACCAGATGTGTTGGGTTATTTATATAGGAAACTTAAAAAGAAACAAGGTACGGGTTAATATTAATCCAGAGACTTGATACTTTGACAATATTTTTATTTCGAACCCCATGAGCTCTTGGCTGGCATAAAAACTCCAAACATTTCAAAAGAATTACCACACTAATAATGCACGTAATTGCACAAAACACCTATAGTAGCGTGAGACGCATACCATTTAGTTTGAATGCAGACTCATTTAGTTAATGGCGTATTCTCTGAATAGAGACGAATTTACATGAAATACCGTCAAACTATCTAACATAATATATATTATCTAATGACAGTCGTTCATATATAGCTTCATAGGTAAACTAGGGAATAAGATGATTTTCCTATTAGCATTCACAGCATTAAGTAGCATTTTTTGCATCCCTGTTATGACTAATTAGTTTTGTTGAGGGTTCATTTTCTATACGTATAAAAAATGGATATCTAACTGACTGATATATCAACGCATAGCCCTAACTACTGGGCATATGACAGTGAAAATTTTCACGCATGTTCCTTTTATACTGTAGGTGAGCATTAAGGAAGATTTTTTAGAAATTCAACCCCGGCGGTGAAAAAGGGATGAAAGTTTGTATGATAATCCGACATTTTTGAAGATAGATCTATGTGTTGACATAATTGGAAGCAAAAGCAAAGGAAATGCAGTAAGAAAGATGTAGAAGACTTACAGTACGGCTTAAATGAATTACAGTTTTTCAAGCGGACAACTTTTCGTGAATAACTTCTCGATACGACAGAAGTTCCTTATACGAGTTCTTCTTTTATTTTGATGCTTAACGTGTTGCTTTATATGTATAAAAATTTCTGATAGGAAAGTATGAGTAGCCTCATACAACTTTTTGTTATGAAAACTCAATAGACCTGTAAGTGAAGCCTGATCATTATTATAAATAAATGTCTTAAAACCTTATAAAGTTACAAAAAAGCAGTCTTTTCATCTTCATCTTCAGTTCGTCAATCATCTTAGGTTCTTGTTTATTAGTAAATTGTTATGTTGCGCATTAATCTCCCAAACAAACATTGAATCGTAAATTAATACCCATCTATACTATACTATACTATAATATAACAAAGCGGAAGAGTTTTTTGTTTGTTTGTTTATTTGTTTGTTTAAACACGCTAATCTCTGAAACTACCAGTCGGATTCAAAAAATTCTTTTTGAATATGATAGATAAGCTCTCAAGAAATAGTAAAGGCTACTTAAGATTAGCCTACAACTCTCAGATAGCCGTAAATAATGTTTTTTTTGTTACGTAAGTCGAAAGTCGAGGCCTTCCTGAACTGACTTAACCGCGTGCGCTGGCGCAATCGTTAATGATAATGTTCTACAAAAATATTGATCCTTAGAACATGTAAAAAAAAGTCCGTTATAGCATATACTTATCTCTTATAAATAAGCCACAATAAGGTATTTTGTTACAAAGATTTGTTGAAAATTAAAAGTGATTTATAAGCATTATTTAAACAAATTGATGTAAACAAAATTTACATCAACGTAAGGACAATTTTAGGAAGTTAAATTTAGCTCTTTAGAGTATACTATTTGAACACATAGTTTAGGAGATAATGAAAAATTCAAATAATTTATACTTGCAGGAAGTGAAACCGATTATGATAGGTTATAACGGGTGCGCGCGCTGCTTGTCGAATAAAATTAACACAGGTGTAACCGTGGGGCACAGCTAGTCCAATATATATTTAATCAAACAAAATTAAAAATATCAATTGGTAAAATGTTAAAGGTTTATTAAATATCATATACATTGCTATCTATCTATAATTTGAAGAATAACTTCTTCACCAAAATAAAAAACGATTTTATAGGGTTCAAATCTACATATTCTCGGACCCTCCTGTCGGAGCGAGGCCGAGGGTGAATCTAGAGATCCGGATGTAACCGTATTTTATCCGTGTCATAAAAACTATGAAACATTATATCTGAAAAGTTTATATCCATCGGACTATAGAAAGTGTGTTTATATTTGGTAAACGAATGTATACCTACTATTTTTTTTAACTCCTGACACAAAAACCAGGGGTGTTATAAGTTTAACGTGTGCATCTGTGTGTATGTCTGTGGCATCATAGGTTACAAACGGCAGAACTGACTTTGATCTAGCTTTTTTGTTTGTTTGAAAGGTGTAAGAAAATCTGTTCAGTCGTTTGAAGGTTAATCAGCCCTTTTATAGCTGATAAATAGATGTGAGCATCTTCCACAGGTATGATTGAGTCGAGATTTAGTATTCTGTTACTTCAATGATATTAGAAAACCTTGACCTGATGCTGCAGCGTCATCTGGAATCCATAGGATACCTAATTCCTTAGCAAATTACAGCAGAGTTATCGTGTTTCGGCTCAATGGATAGATTACCTGTGTCCCAGGGGTTTATTAAACTTTCAATTTATATATACTAAATCTATATCTACATATACTTATTGTAAAATTTTACGTATGGCAGTCTGTTTGTTTATGTTCTGGTCACGCGAAAACTACTTAACTGATTTACGTTTATAAAAAAAAAAGTAGCTGTGTTATCTGGCCGGGTTATAAAGTAAGTTGTATATTTTGTTACATAAAGTACCATACGAAAAGTAGTGACGATAACGGTGAATGTATTCGATAAAAGTACACTTTTAGGGCGCGTAAATGGCTTACGATGAGTAAACCGTAAGGGAAATATCAAATTAAAGTAATACATCTTTGTAGATTTTGAAAAGACATACAAAAAGTCAGCGATAACATATGCCTATCTTCTAAGGATCGCCGACAATAAGCATTTTTATCTTTAAAATAATCAGTGGGCACCATTCGCGCGTGCTTTAGACTGACGGCATTTTGTAGTCTTTTATAAACGGGTTTTCTGATAAAAAATGCACAGACAGATACTATAAAAAGTACTATAAAGACAAAAAGTATCATATGCGGGGTGTTAGGGATGTATGGCCTCACATGGTCTCGACCAACGTTCTTTAAAAGTCCGTCATAGTGATTCGCTTGAACGTCGCGTTTCTACATAAGCAGACTGGTACGACAGTGGCAACTGTAATAAGTTGTTTTCTTAATGGATTTAAAACACAGATAATTATTTTCTTGCTCCTATTATCGTAGCAGTTACAATTTTTAAAGGAAAAATATATATTATTTGAATAAAAATCAGAAAAAAAAAAATTGAAATAGATTTATGATATTATACATTTCGAATAAAAATTTAAAACGATTTTGTAATTAAAACAAAACAATAAATAAAATAGGTAGATCTATTTATTTATTAATCTAAAAAGTATAAAAACATGTTAGTATAAATATATATAGTATATATATACATATATCTCACTTAATCATTAGTAGAGTTGTTAGTGTAATTAGTTAGTTACGTCTTCCATAATTACGAAATTGGCACTCCTTGTCGGCTGCGACACGCGCTTTAGTCAATGCCTAAAAAATTGTGAAAAAAGTTTTAGTTTGAAATTGCTGGTCTAGAAAATTAGTAACTAATGACCACCTTCAGTGATAGTATTTCGTAATGAATTTCTTTACTTAAAGCAAACATGTTCTTATGTACAAAATATACTATACTTTGTCATAATTTTTAGATTCTCATATTGCTTAACCCCAAATAACTGCCTCCCCGTATGTAAATCACGGTTTACACCCCCATTCCGCACCGCAGGGGGCGAGTCTGCACATTTTACGATTGTTATAAAGCATGTAAGACGAATTTCTTAAAAAAAACTGGTTTTGAGATTTACGAGCAATTTTTTTTATAGTTACAAATATGTTTTTAATGTTAGGTTTGTTGATGGAACTATCTTTATATTTATTTCTTCTGTAATTCACTGAACTACTTCTAAACGACAGGACCGATTTTGATAAACAAAAAATTGTGTGTGTTTGAATGGGTCCCTGGATTGTTTATATTCACAATTGTATCCAGTCGTACATACCTGAGTACTGCGATCGCTAGTGATAAGCAATGGACAGTCCAAGAACCTATATACAACGACGTATTCATCTACGTGGCTCAATATACTGACTGACATAGAAATATGACAAGATACATCTATCACTGACTAACAGAGAATTATTTTATAAGCATTTATAGTTACTAACGGTCGCCCAATGATTGAAATTCAACCAGCTACTTTATAATCAAGACTATTTTTTGTTTGACATTTAAACATTGAATATTATATCACTTGCTGTCACTTTTCATTGAGTGACAATGTCAATATTTTGGGGGGTCTAATTTCAATGACAATGGTCGTGTTAGGATCCGCAGTATTAATTTATTTTATTTAATATATTAGTAACAGATATAGTTAAATTTTAGCTTTCTGTACGCTTTCTTCATATAAACTTTAATCATGCCAAATCTCACAGTCTTCCGTGCACGCAATACGCTTATAAATAGGTATAAAGTTTTTGCTTCACGTATTAATATAATGATGATTTTAAAGTTTAACCATGTTTCAAAAAAATATTAAAAAAAATGTTTTATAATTTAATATATCTACAAAACATACAAATATATACATATAGGATTTTTATTTATATCTTTTTGTCTAAGTAAATAAAAATCTTGATTGCATCTGTTAACAATTCTATAACTTCTGAACGACATGACTGATTGAGCGCATATTCACACAATAAATTTGTTTTAATAAGACGATAGTTTATAGATATTTTAGGATCCAATAGATGGCGCTGTGGTAGAGACCTTAACTACCGGAAATGACAGAACAACGTCTGATGGCCCGATTAGAAAACATCCTAGTCGTCGAGAAAGATCGGCAAAAAACTCGATCTGGTTTATCTTGTTTTTTTTTTTTAACTTTACCTACAAATAATATGATCATATTAATAATTTTGTCGATACACAGAAAGGAAGTCACTTCTAGACATCACAACCATTCACATAATGATCCACTCTATGATAACCTTTTGACACTAACACCTGCTTGATATAGTCCTTAGACTTATTGTCAGTCAAATCACTAATGTGCTTCGGGATTTTATTATAGAACCTAACACAAAAAAAAACTTATCATTCGTACTAATTCTGAAACACGGTATGACTAATTTATGTCTATTTCTAGTATTAAAATTGTGCCAGTCTTTGAAAAAATAAGTATAGCTTGTTAAAGGTATTACGAATATACATTAAATTATCAAAGATAATTGTTTTGTTTATAGAGTTATCCAGTGTTTTCACTACTTCGGTACTTATTTAGCAATAAATAAATAATTATTATTCAACAAAAAGAAAATAAATCAAACTTTTCATATATATTTTACCTGACATCAATTTACTCTGATCATAAATAACCATCCAATTTACATATAACATTGTTAGACGTTTATATATCGTGGCATTGTCGTCTTATATAATCTCAGAACTATCTCTGAGAAAAGTCTACGTTGTCTCCCTCTAATTGATGTCTTCGTTCTTTTCTAACCCATAGGAAAAGCCATCCAAGCGCGCCGATGGGCGGAGCGTAAACCTAACCACTTTAAAATGATCTTCGAATTCGCGTGATATTCCTCTGTAATATTAAGGTTTACATAGAAAGAGGGGTTTACGGAATGCCAGTTTAAGCTGGATGTACTACATATCGCCTGAATGAACATTGGCTGATTTAAACCACGCCCCCTTGAAAATGCATTTCCAAGATTGCAATATGGTAGGTACTGGGTAAGGGATCTTAAAAGTTTCGCTTAAGATTTGGCAAATGGCCGGGATGTTTTAGAAAATGCTCGGTTTTTAGGTTAATAGCGGGTACATTGTTCGTTGTCTCATAAATTTACATTGTTTTATTTTGAAACGCTGTTATGGCATATAGCGACTTTGAAATGGACAGCTTTCAATTTAACAAATCGTCGAGGGTTATTCAATACCACGAATGTGATATAGTTACCTAAAACATGTATTCATATGAATTCTAAATGGAAATTCAATTTAATTGAGGTAGGGCTTTATAAAACAACCTTTCAATATGTTATGAATTCATCAGGATATTATCACTTATCAGACACATTATAAGCTTTGAATGCACATCTATCAGGGTGGCCGGCGTGTATGCTCTAAGCATATAGAGATATAACAAATAAATTGCTCGAGCAGCAGTTTACACGTGAAAGAATTTAAACTTCTTAAAAAGAGAGACACGGGTAGCCTAAACTGTATATGTATTTGTTACTTCTTAGGCGCTGAATCGATAATTGAACGAGAATTGAGACTGAAATTTGAAGGACGCGTCACCTTTAGGCACATTTCGTTATAGGAGATAGAAAGAAGATATAACGTAGTGAGAACGATAAAGAAATACTATATACATTTTACATCTAATTTATTTATTGAAGTGAAAACTTCTTTAGCCTCGTTGAGCGATTTTTGGTATTGAAAAACTTATGGGTTCGCGTCGCCGATTATTTCGACATGCTCGTGACGTATTGCGCTTGCATCAAACTAGCCACGCTTAGTATAGCGGCCTGTGTACAATAATACACTAATACATTGTATTTAATTGACTGTATCATATGCGTGTTTGAATTTTTGTATGTGTAAAATCTTGTAATAGCGCGTCACCGACATACTTTGCAATAATTCAGACAATAATTGATTTAAAAATTAAGAATTGAGTGTTTTATTTTTATTTAAGAAGACTAACAAGTTCATAATCAACACGTATAAGTAATTACACGATAGAGACACATAACCATTTAAAAGTCCTCACTGATAGGATACAAAAAAAGACAACAAGCATCCAAAGTTTACATAGTTTAGGATATCTGCGTCAAGTTTTTTATGAACTTTCAAATCTATAACGTGTACAGCGGCTGCACTCACAATTTAATTCCCCCATTGCAGAATAAATCTAACGTACCTACTAGAAAACGTAATTTTAATAAAGTCGTGGTTCATCTCCCATAAATTTACCAACCAGATGCGAAATAATGTTTTATTGTTTTTGTTTTTTATTTAATTATTATTTTTAAACACAAAAACATAGATTCTATCGTGGTAACCAAACAGCTGATATACTCTGACAATTATGCTCATAAGAGAGATAGAGAACAGAGAAATCTCTTTATAGATAGCTACTTTGGGCAGCTCGACTGGTGAAATATGTCCACGCTACAGAAGAACGCAGCCAAATACCCTTAAGTTGTATTCCTGCGGTGAATTGGGTTTCTAGAGCTCCTTGGGTTTGGGGGTTCAAAATTGGCAACGCACTAGTATTACAAGCGTCCATAAGCTACGGGTTACGGTAACCATAGGCGGGCCGAACGCTTCCGCACCTTAGTAAAATAACAAAATCTAAAAGCCGTAACAACACAATAAAGTAAAAAGGATAAGGAGGAAGAAAAGCAATATAAGCTATAATTCACAGTAATATATACATTATGTTTTATTTTATATAAATAAAATTCTTGATTTTATCTCATTTAGTCCTCAGGGTTACATTGCATCGGCCTAGTTAAATCAACGCAATTTAATTGAAGTTGCATACTGAAAAGGTCTCAGTAAGGCCAGGTTTGGACAAGGCACCCTGATCTAACATCTCTGTTTTGTTCCGGACACATTCCATCAAAATGTGATATATATCTTAGACTTTATCGCATTGTTCACAATTAGGCGAAGTACGTTTCTTCATCAAATAATAAAATTAATACAAAGCCATGTAGCCGAAACGCAATCTATGAGCGATAACAATTTGGTTTATGGACCCTGTTTAATTATAAATTAAGGTTTAGTTTGTCAGAAGAATAGAAACAATTTTTGGGAAAAAGCTTTGTACAATGTTCTCAGGGAAATCACCTACTATGCCATGTAAAAGAGATTAAATGCACCTTCATGCTGCTTATTAAAAAAAAATATAATAAACATACATAAAACTATTTAGATTAGGTATATGAGGGGCTTAGTGGCGTGTGTAACGAAGTGTGAACGCAAATCGTATCAACTCATTGTCGGCTGCGGCTGCACATCTGTTCAACGGCTTATCAACTTATACAACAATTCTATAGGTATTTATTATATTTACTGTCCAGCAGGGTGTAGGCAGGATGCTATTATTTCTAGCATTTTTTTTTTTTTGGTAGCAGCCTACCTTTGATCTTTCTTCCCGTACTTAATTGCGTACAGATTTTCAAATTGCTTGACATTCATTGTTACTGCTTCGCTTTTTAATATCGTAGTGTGAAGGATATAAAAAAGGCTATAAAATGCAAAAATTTTTTTTAAAAACACTGATAGTTCCAGAGATTATACAAACTCAAACAATTGACATTTTGATCTCAAATATCTGACGTTTGGTTAAGAATTCCAATTTATTATGAAATGGAATCAATGCACTACTTATAAAATACCGAAAGTGCATTGATAATAATGGTACATACTTCGATTGATTAAATGTAAAATTTCATAATATTTTTTTCGTTTTCCTAGGATAGAAAGCTGTCGTCACGCTTTGCGAGCGAGTCTTTGTGAAGAACGGGAAGAGGGAAGAAAGGATTATTTCTTGTGAAGACGTAAACCTGAGTTTTCTTGGCATTGAACTCAGACAAGTTCTTACCACTATACAGATATGAGTTCCAAGGATTGGTTGATGCCAGTGACAAGATCTGTCTGCATCCTCTCAGTTTTAAGACAACTTCCAACGAGCTTAATGGCAATAACTCCTATGAGCCGTGCTGTCTTCATTGATATGCATAAGAAATTGGGTGGGTGAAGAAACTACACAACCTTGTAGAACTCCTGCTTTAATAGACATGAACAGCGAACAGTTTCCATCAACGCTATTTTTCACTAAATGCAATATATATATATATATAGTGCATATAGTGTACATTGCTATATCTATTAGTGATCTTACAGAACCTAGGAATAAAGAGAAATAGGAAAAATAGAATATAGATTCTATATCACTAATTAATGGGCCCACCTGATTTATATCGAAGCATATTCTTTTTAACGCCAAAAGACTTTCAATGCCCACTACTTTTAAGAGAAAATAAATAATTATTTACTACTAGTTGACCTCACAGACGTTGTTCTGTCCTTTTGAATAGTCAATAACTGGACCACAGAGTCACCTATCTCGTTTTTTACCTGATACACGGCGCCAATTTGTAAAAGAAAACCAATGCACGCGTGAAATTTTTTTTTGCAAAAAGAACTATTTGAAAACTTTGTTCTTTTTTTCTGAACCTACCAGTTTGCTTCCTGCAATTGCTTAGTTACGCATTAAACCTAATTGCAAGATATTCAAACAGCTATTTTAAATTTAGTTCGAATACGAATTTCGAATATGGGGTTAAAATACGTCGAATTACCAATAACCCTGTATAACCCAATAGAAAAAATATTTTCAGTTTTTCCAAAAATAAACAAATTGACGGGTAATTTCTAAATTTTTTCATTGCCAAATACGTTATTCGGTCTAAATAAAATTAAAATAATTTACCAAATCGGTGTAACCGTTCTCAAGACATGCGCATACCTACGAACAGCATTGTATTTATATATATATATATTTAATAACGAAGTTAAAATACGTTGTCAGAAATTGCAGACAATTGAAAGACTTGAAGAGGCAAATATAACGAGATTCTTTATCTTTACATATTTCCCTCTATTATATTCTTAACATTAATAAGTCCTACCATACCCATTTAAATAACAATACGTACGGTTATAACACAATGCTCATCGCCCGACGTCGCTCGCTCCGATGATTTTCAATCCCATCAATACAGGTGTGTAGTCAGGAATTTATTTGTTCGGTCAAAATAATTCAGACTTGGTTTATTACGGAGTTCACGAACATCAGAATGATATAACTCAAAGTAAATTGTCTTATATTCTATTCTTATGCAAAACAGTATAAAATAATATTCAACAAAAGTATAAAGACTTCAACTCATCTTTGCGTAGGACCCTATGTGTGCGTGAGCTTTTAAACATGCAGTTTTTATTTGTATAGGGGTTATTTCACCGTCCAATCTATCGCACACGATTTCCGGGGTGAAGGCAGGGGGTTTTTGGCCGCAGGATCAAGCGTCACTATTGCCTCGATTCCGCGGCCAAGATTCCCCTGCCCTTCCTCCGGAAATCGTGTACAATAGATTGGACGGTGAAATAACTCTTTTGAACAGTAACGCCGTAGTCGTCTTCTAACGAACATGTGGTTTTATCGCTTTATTTTACTGGTACAGTCGGTAATAAAAATGTCAGGTTCTTAACGAAACTACTTTGGATCTATGCTCGCAGCTTTGTAACAATAATTAATGCAACATTATGATATAAACTTTATCTCTATAATTATTTGATTTTTTGGAACAAAATCTAAACACTTTTGTAACGAAATAATATGAATTTATCTCTCGTTGTATTTTGAGATTTTTAAATAATATTGCATGCCACTATAAATGCTTAAGTAGTCTACTAAAATCCATATTAACCTGTATATTAATATTTTTTACAAAATACTAAGGTAACTAATACATTATTATTATTATTAATAAATAGCGACCTGCCCCAGCTTCTCATGGGTACAATTTACAAAGTGGTATATTTTATGTTACGATGTTACGGAGTGATATGTGCAGTGAACATGCATTTACCAAGTAGAGCTGTTGTTTTATTTTAAATTCAAGCAAATATCATGTAAAAAAATCGAAACAATATAAGTAAAATACCTAATACAATTCTCTTGTGTAATTGACTGTACCTCTTGATATGCACACGTAGGCACTGTATCTATATATGCTTTACTGAATTTATTTTTGACCGGATATCTTTCATCCTGGTAGCTTCATACGTTGTTATATTATAGTAGAAAATTCCGGGAGATATTCGCAGTAGATGTTGAGTCAATATGAATCTTAAAGGTACAGATAGATATGATAGTAAATAGCACGAAAAAGTATGCTAATAATAAGCAATTGCTACCTAGACCCATATGTATTGAAGCTATTGCTAATATTGAGCATATAGTATATAAGTTGTTGAAAACCGTTGGAAAATAAGCTCCATTTAATGGTTTTATCATTAGTTACAGTAGTCTGGTTTTCATGTAATACCAATAGATAATAGCGTTACAGCTCAAATATTATTATTTCAATCAATATTATAGTGATAATAAATTAAACATAATTAAGGAATACAATTGAAACATATTTAAAAGTTACAGTTAATATTACGTTTATTAAATTTATAGTTGATATTTTATGTTTACAAAAAACTATACTAAATTTTGTCTTTGGTAAACAATAAAAAATATCTGCCTTCTCTATGGCAGACTGTGTGCAGATCAGACGTGTTTTATTTTCTCCAACATTTTTATATTCTGTATGATTAATTAAAGTTTTTTTAATACCACGACGGTGGCAAATAAGCTCGCGGTCCGCCTGATGGTAAGCATTCATTGCAATCTATGGACGCTTATAATACCGGAAGCATCAAATGCGTGGTGATGACACTTTAAATAAGTTTTATAGTACTTTATATATAAAACTAATATTGACATCAAATTAAATTGTCTTTGCAACGAAATGACATAAAAATACGCATGATTGAAATAATGATTATATTTTTATATTTCGAAAACTCGTTTATCATACCCCTCACTCTAATGTGATACTCGTCTCGTACACGAGGGGGGTCTAACCTCCGTTAACATGTTTCATTACCACTCTGTGTCATCATATTGCACGTTTTTACTCCCATTCAGTCCGTGGTCGACACGGATTATTGTAGGAAATGAAAAGATTCCCTGTAGATATTTTTTTTACATTCGGTTGGATTAGTAATGTGGCCGAGAGTTCTTTTTTTCGCTAGTAATCTAAAAATCGATGATATTTTTTTAACTAGAAAATTTTTTTGTTTATCATAAATACACTCATGGATATATTTAGAGGAATGCAATAAAAAAAGGGCAAATTAAAGTGTAAATAGAGTTATTTGTACAATATAAGTTTTTTAAAACTCGTTGAATAGAATCAATTAAGTAAATTAACATTTTTGAACAAAAAAATTAGACAACGAAGAAAAGAAAAACAAGTCAGAGGCAGTAAGCTGAGTATTTTAATTGTAGGAAATTTTGACCTAACATAATGAAAATTGAATATTGTTCTAAAAACTGTTTTTTTTTTTCATAATGGGTGACACAATCAGTATTTAATATTGCCTCCTCTAGCTATCAAAACTGCCTGCATCAGTCTGAGCATACTTTTTCATCGACTTCAACAAAACACTGGAGGTTACTTAATTCGAATGTAAATTTTTTTTAATGGATGTTATGCCTAACTTGTTTGTTTATAAACAGATTTGGATGACTCTTTTTTGTTGGATAAGGGATACTCTAGGTTGGACCATCTTTAATTACATAGTTGTCTTGTTATTAAATTGTCAATGAAACTTTGTGACATTAGGTTCTATTCTACAACCAAATGTAGTTTGAGACCTTCCCTTAGTTTAGCTGGCACTGGATTTATTTATTCAATTTGTTTTCCCACCTTATCCCAAACATGTTCTATCGGATGTCTGGTGAGAGGACACTTGGATTCCGACCTCAGTAAGGAACTCCGTTACCAACGCCACGGCGTGAAGGCTAGCATTATCGTGCATTAAAAGAAAATTGTCTTTCATGAATAGAGCAAAAGGCATTACAATCTGCTCTAAAATGTCTGTTACGTATTTTTGCCGCAGTCTGGGACTAGTTTTGTACGATGTATAGCTCCGACCGTGCTCCTAAGGAAATACACCTACATACCATTATCGACCCTCCACCGTAAGGCTCGCTTTCAACAATGTCACACTCAGCGTATCTTTCTCCGGCTCGTCTCCATACTGTGACTCTTCCATAATCTGACTTAAGACAGAATCTGGACTCGTCAGAAAAGAGTACATTTCCCCGAGGGACATCATTCCAATCTAATATAAATATTATTAAAGTTTATTCTTATTTTCGATATATTATAGTTGTAGCAAAATGTTTTTACACTTTCTTATTTTACTATGAAAATAAGCATAAAACAAAGAAAAAGTTTTCTTAAGAAATTAAAATATAGTTTAGTCAAAAATATCATTTAGAAAGAATCAAAGAATCATACAAATGCTTTAAAAAAATTGTAATTAATTTTATGAAGTTTTCGTTCAAGTGTGACCTAATATTTGGACTGCAAACAAAAACATTTCTTTTTTTACATGATTTTAATCGTATTTTTGTAAACTTATTTGTTTGTTTACTAAACTACTCCAAGATGTAAACGAAAATGAATTAAAAAAAAAAAAACAAAAACCAAATTTATTTGTTTAGTTTCAGTTTTAGTAAGAGTATATATGTACCAAATTTAACTAAAGAAGTTTAAAATGCTATAAATTTTCTTTACATTTGCACGCGAAAATACTACGCCATATATTTTAAATTACGCACGTGCCGATCCGGAAACGAACCCGCACTAGCGCTCTGGTTTGAGTTCGCGGACGCCATCTATTACACGGTAATATCTCATTTAAAAATCTAAAAGGGTGCACAATATATATTATAAAATAGTACACAAAACATATTTTAAACATAGATAAAGGAAAACGTTCTCTGATAAACACAGCAGTGTTTTAAGGAGAGCACAGTAAAAACCAAATATCACGATGGCCACCAAGATATCAGCTGTCCATTGCCGATCGTCCATTCGTCCATTGCCAAAAACCTCTCGGCATTCAGCCGCTGGTTATATATTGGCTGATCCCGAAACGCAACAAACCAAAAAGTGTTCAAGAGTCAGGTTTATCACAATGTGAATGGTAGTCGTGACCCTATCAGGCTGTATAACTATACCACCCTTCATCTCCTCATTCATATCACAGCTACCTAGCTGCACCTATAATAATAATAATATATAATGCACCTGCATTATATACATGCAGTGAGATTGCATTGGTCGTCTCAAGTCATATGATATTATTTGATCCCTCTTATACCCCTTATATAAAATAATATGTTCAAGCCACCTTAATATAGTCAACCTAGAGGTTGGCATTTTACCATATTCAGTCACATCGTTACAACAGATGAGATATTGGTGACAGGTTATAATAATATTGCCCAAACTCAAGTTTTATATACATGTTAAATTCTAACAGAGTGAGATCCAAATATATTATGGGCAAATTATTATTTAAATTTTCCGCCGCGGCGAAGTGTCGAGATGCGTCTGGGATCATTTGAATGACAATACGGAATGCCGATGTGAGGGTTAAACCCTTAACGATATTATATATTTCAACTTTAAATATTCTCTATATTTACTTCGGTCTTAAACAGTGTGTTTTTGACGCAAAAACAGCACAGCAAAAGTAGCATAGCGCAGCGAATGGAGTCATTTTGTCCAGCTACAGGCAAACTCATTTGAAACTGAGCTTTGTGACAAACTCGACAAGAAACGAGATAATTTGACGACCAGACCACCTGTGGTAATACCTACCATTTATGGTGGAGAAGTTTTAACATGCCCGAAATATTTAGTTTGTCCACGTATGAGATGTGATATTGGAGGAAGATGGAGAAGATTAGTTGGATAGAAAGGATTTACAAATAAGGAAGTGTTGGGAATGATTGACGAGGAAAGAGAATTGTTGGGAAACAGATAACAGAAGAATAATGATAATTGGGACACTTGATACGGCAAGACAATTCATTAAAATAATTTTGGAAGGAAAAATTTAAGTAGAGAGAGCAAAAAAGGAAGACCTTGACGAAGCTTGTTCCAATAAGTGAAAGATAAAATGGGAGGCGTATCATATCAAGAGTTCAAAAGAAATGCAGAGGATAAAGAACAGTGGCAACTGCTTAACTGACAAGAGTCACTATAAAGCGCTTCAAAGGGCAGAACACCGATGTCTTGATTAACATCATTTTGTGTATATTCAGAAAATTAAGTCACTGTAGCCGAAATTAGCTAGGATGACATATTACATACGTTAAAAAAGTATTATGTAATTACTACTCTATATTATTTCAATTAATCAAATAGATAGATGCTAGTTTACATCATAGTATTTATGAAATTCATGACAATGAAATTATAGTATTAATTCATGACTTATAAAATTACGTCTATGTCTTTATTAAGTCGGCACTTGAGTATATCGTCTTTTTTTATGAAATGTTATTAAATTTAAGCTCTCAGAAGGCACTTATGAACGTTAAAATACTACCACCGGTTCGGAAAACATCGCAGTAATCGAGAAGAACCGGCAAGATACTCGATCAGGTTTATCTTCTTTTTTTACAAATAATATTTACAGATATTAAACACGTTAATAATTTAGTGAATGCACAGAGAGGATATCACTTCCATACATCACTATCTATCTTGACATGGTCCTTGAACATATTATCCGGCAAATTAGTAATGTGCTTTGGGATATCATTATAGAACCAAACCCTTTTGATGAAACTTTTATTGATGGTCTTACTAAGTCAAAAGAGCGTTACAACTATTTTATGTTTTATTCTAGTATTAAAAATGTGTCATCTTTGACAAAATCCAGCTTCTTAGTTTTACGAATATACATTAAATCTTCAAGGATGTATTGGAAGGGTAGATTTAGTTTATTTCAATTCCTGGAACTTGTGGAACTGGAGGAACTCCTGGAACTGGAACAAAGGTGAAATTATTTTTTACAGATAAACAAGTTTCTTTTTAAACTTTTATCGGTGTTTACGGCTGCTAGGCTCAGTTTTTCTTAAGTGATAATTAAAACCAGATGACATAGTACTGGTAAATTAATAATATTTTTTTACAGTAAGTAAAAGTATCGGCATTTTACCTGATATAAGCTCAGTACAATCCAAAAGCAATGTAACTGTAAAGCCAGCCGACAATTATCTCGTAACGTAGATATACTTTGGCCGATCCCTATGTGCAGATGTTTTAGAAATAAATTGGGAACCTTTGATAAATGCTAACAATATTGATGATAAAGTTTGTATTTTTAACAATTTTATCACAAACTTATACGATATTCATGCGCCCATAAAACAAGTTAAATTAAGGCGACCTCCGGCACCCTGGATGACAAATGAGATTCGAATTGCGATGAGACGTAGAGACTGTGCTTTTCGTAAATTTAAAAGAAACCGTGTCTAGATGAACTGGAACTTATTTATGTCCGCTAGAAACCGATGTAACCAGACCATACGCAATGCCAAACGTCAGTATATCCTTAATAATATCTCTGTTTGTTCTTCCTCGGCTGATATGTGGAAGTTCCTTGGGACTCTTGGCTTTGGTAAGTCTCGACATCTAGATCTACCTAATACAATAAAGTTAGATGATATCAATAACCATTTCACAACCTCCGATAAACTGAGTGATCAAACTAAAAGTAAGACAACTCAGTACATAGCTGCATTGCCTCGTATGGGCATGGTCCCATTCAAGTTTCCACGGTTACATGTGATCAGATTAAAAAGTCCGTTCTTTCAATAAAATCTAATGCTACGGGCTGTGACAATTTGAGTAGACAAATGATTATTACTATTCTTGACCAGATTCTTCCTATTATATCTCATCTCATAAACTTTTCTCTATCCTTTGGACAGTTTCCATCCATATGGAGTAAAGCCTATGTCCGTCCGCTCCCTAAAACTGCAAATCCTTGTCTTCCTTGTCACTTTCGACCTATATCTATACTTCCATTTCTTTCTAAATACTCGAAGCATGTGTGCACAATCAACTATCATCTTTTGTACATTGTAACAATATCTTGAGTCCACTACAATCCGGTATCAGGCGAGGTCACAGTACAGTTACAGCTTTGCTTAAAGTGACTGGTGATTTGAGAAATGGAGTGGAGAATAAAATGATTACTGTGCTGGTTCTAGTAGATTTTTCCAATGCCTTTAATACTGTTAGTCACGACATTCTCCTGGCTATTCTCTCTCATTATAATATCTCATTAGAGGCACTGGCATGGTTCGCTTCATATCTAAAGGGACGACAGCAATCGGTTCGTATAGATGAGGCTACGTCTAATTGGTGTGAGCTTGGTGCTGGCGTCCCTCAGGGTGGTATACTTTCACCTCTTCTTTATTCCCTCTTTATTAACCTTTTAACTCATGAACTGCGATGTACGTATCATTTGTATGCTGATGACCTGCAATTATACACACAGGCCGGAGTAGATTCTCTATCATTTGCAATTTATATTATTAACCGGGATCTAAATGCCTTAAGGGATTGGTCTGAGAGATTTGGCTTATCAGTTAATCCTTCCAAATGTCAAGCAATTATAATAGGGAGCTCTCCTATGATTACCAGAATAGACTTCAGCTTGCTGCCTCAGATTATTTTCAGTGATCTTGTCATACCGTTTAGTACGGAAGTAAAGGACCTTGGTTTACACATTGATGCCAAATTGGATTGGAGAACTCATATTTCCAAGGTTAGTCAGAAAGTGATCGGTACTCTAAAATCTTTTTATCGTCTGAAATTTTTTCTCCCAGTTAAAACGAAAACCATGCTAGTGCAATCTATAATATTTCCTATAATTGACTATGGTGATGTGTGCTTTTACGATCTGAACGCTGACCTTCTTAACAAACTTGACAGATTACTCAACAATTGCATTCGATTTGTTTTTAATCTTCGTAAGTATGACCATGTATCGAGCCATCGTTCAGAGCTTAATTGGTTGCCCATTCGCCAGCGTCGGAGTTTGCGGGCTCTGACAACTCTGTATTCTATTCTATTTTCTCCCAACACTCCCTCTTACTTAACTCCACATTTTCAGTTTTTATACTCTAATCATGACCTTAACCTTAGCTCTTCTAATAATCTTATTCTTTACTGTCCTGTCCATACTTCCGGTATAGTACATTCATATTTCTATATCCAATCTATTCTCCTATGGAATGCGCTTCCTTATGAAATCAGGATGTCATCTAATCGTTTCAGTTTTAAAGTCAAGGTACGTCGGCTTTACCAGTGTTATATAGCAGAATTATCTGGTTGATGCTGTATTTAGTACTTAATATTGACTAATTATACTTTTATTTATTGTATTGATATTTATGTATGATGTTGTTATGTGTATGTATTGTATATGTGTAGTATATATGTCTTATTTATATTATGTTTTGGTGTTGATATTTTATTTATATATTGTGATATTAAATAAGTTAAACATAATTTCATAAAACCCTTACCTTTTACACCTACCAACATTTATCTCTGCATCACCTAATGGTTGACTGGCAGAGAATGCCTTGGGCATTAAGTACGCCATTGCGTATTTAACGCATAATGTGTAAATAAATAAATAAAATGTGATAAACAAAAATAGAGATATGTCCATGGTCTTGGTGGTCAGTCAAGAAGGGTTTCTTAATTACTGGATATACACCAGCTAATCCTTGAGCTTTTGTAGTACTTTTATATCGTAGTATGGTAAAATGACTATACTTTATCTGATGGTAACCACAGTGCCATCCAATAACAATGGCGACCACCGTGGGATCTAAAATTCATTGTTAGTCGTTGCTGACTAACGCCTACCTACTCAAATGTTTCTTCACGAAATGTTTGAAGAACACCATGTCTTACAAAGGAGAGAACACACTAGCCAGAAGAAAGTTCCACATCTTCAAGGTACGGTAAATATATTAGGAAGGGATTCTTTTTTGGTGGTGCCGAAATGGAGGTTACCCTTCACAACCCGAGTCTGCTTTTCAGTACCGTTGACTATGTTATAAATTATGTTATGTTATGTGGGCTCCACCAGTCTGCACTTAGACTCTTGCTAAGTCCATTGTGCGTAGATATTCCGGCCACCTATTCAGCCAGTCCAACTTCGACCAGAAGCGTAGAAGCCTCCTGGGGCATTCACGGGCTTCTCGAAGCGACTTCAGGTTTTTGAGGATTTCCACCCGTTGGGTTGCAACTCCCACGCATTCCAGGATTACACGGGAACGGGTTTCTTCACCCTCCATGCATGCTCTGCACATGGGGCTGTCAGTGGCACCTAGAATATAAAGGTGTTTGGAGTTTATCGTAATTTGTGTTCTTTTTACTACCCAGCTAACAACATATATTTATAGGAAGGAAATATATATTGTAATGCAAAAATGCGAAGAAATAAATGAATAAAAACAATATAACAGTTTGAATAGGTACTTAATATGTGATTTAAAACACTCATTAATAGCAATAAACATAATGCACCCCCTTACCACCTCATCTAATAACAAAGCGTTCATAAAACTTACATATTTTATATCTATGACTGATGTGACATACTAAAGGCGTTGCGAATTATAATGATATTTTATAAAATATTATAAAAACTTCGATAATAATTCTTATTACCATGGAAATAGGGTATATGAGGTTAGTTTGTAGGGAAGCGTGTTGGATATCTTATAGTTTTAAAACGGAACCCTCGTAATGCAGGGTTTGGGGTAGTTTGCACCCTTGCTGATTAGCGTTCTTAATGTATTGGGGATGTTTGGTTGGCGTTGTACGTAAGGAAACAATTGAAAACAAAAACATATTTTTTTTTACTTTGAGTAAATCGTGGGTACCTATCGAACTTCTCAGAGTTTATTAACTTCGTAATATAGTCCTTGACCAAGAAATGGACAACCCATGACCCACTACAACTTCTCGAGTGCCTCTTTAAAAGTTACACCCAAGGTGAATTAGGGAATTTAATTTTTTGAATTTAAAAGTTTATCATTCAGAGTTTGAACAATCTTAAGTTTCTTACATGCGAACTATCCTTTCGAAAAGTAGCTTTATACAATTATTTCTTAACATAGACCAACAATCCACAATAGAAATAACGAATACTTATTTTTGTTACAAAGTAACTTATTGTGGGATGAGAGCTAAACTGAAAAAGGGGGCCGACCAGTCCGACATAAAAAAAACAAATATATATATAAATATAGAATTTTCAAAACTATGACAGTCGCGGATGTGGCTCAGCAGTGTTATGACGAGATTTTTACGCGCTGTTGTATTTGCAGTATAGTTTTAATTACTTTTGTCGTTAATAGATGTCACAACTGCCCGTTTTGAATCGCAATGTCAAATTTTATTCGTAAGTGATTAATTACGCTAAAAAATAACTTCTCACGACCATAATAAGTAGATACTATCTTAAACATAACACAGATATTGCCTTCCCTCTTATCTATCCAAGGTATATGATATGAAAAATATATTATGTAGATACGAAAAATTATCTATTAATAGTTTAAAAAAAAAGTAACGACAAAAGGTTATATTTAACTATCTTTAGTAACTTAAATAACCGATAGATAGGTTATTGAAATCGGCCGTTATATAACACAGTAGAGAGATTAGAGATTCTTAATTTAAGAAATAAACTCACAAAAATTTACTTTATAATATCAAGACGATAAAAAAAAAAGGTAAATATAATAAATTGCTCATTTCTGTATAAAACTGTTGAGTTATTCAATAATATTTCCTATGTTTATTTAACATCTTAAACTGTTGCCTAACGAACTACCACGAATAAGGGGACAAACGTTTAAGCTCATTGTGACATGTTCATCCCATTGTGTCTACGTATGTCGTGTAATGCAATTAAAGAAACAAGGTAAATAAAAATGTTATTGGATGACGTATTAATTGTCTCATGTTTTTATTTTTATAGACAATTTTAACTTTATACATTCAAAATAGTTCGTCTTCATTATGTGAAACTACCCTCAGTTTCATTGGAGCCACTTTTTGTATATAATATTTAGGTGGCAAACAAGCATACGGACCGCCTGATTGTATGCGGCTACTATAGCCTATGGACACTTGTAATACCATAAGTATCACTGAAGCGTTGCTGACCCTGAACTCTCTACCACAAAGAACTCTGAAAACCATACTCACGATAGGAACACAACGATCTTCTGTAGGATGGAGGAATTGAACCAGTCGGACCACCAAAGTAGAAATTTGCCTACATCTCTTAAATCTCTTAAATTTTGTTTGTTCACCTTCTATTTCCAACCAGTTTTTGTTAATAAATAACGTTTTAAGACGATTTCAGTGTTCTAACTAAATGGTCACCATCTTGTAAGAACTTTTCAGGAAGTTTTGTGACATCTCAGAATTAATTTATCACCACTATATTTATCTACAATAGCCAAGTTAAATAATATAAATGCCATCAATGTTACACTTTTTATATAGTTAAATAACGCAACTAAATGTCACTACATTACAGAGTACGGCTAAAACTCCAACGTCAATATTAAACACAATAAAAGTTTGTAAACTGGAACTAAAATATAAATAATTGTATCATCTTTTTTCCTATTCTAGTATGTTTGCGTTTTATTATTTAGACAAGAAGGTAAAGAAAACAATATAGTAAAACAAACAAAAATAGTACTTACAAGAATATAAAAGAACAAAAACCAATAAAAATTTCTGGTCGAAAATTCCAAAACGAACAGTAAGTTTGAAAAGACACTATGAATGAACTACTAACTAAACAACTTAACCTCAGTCATTAACCGCAATATTTTTCCGAATACCCGCTAAATTGCAATCGGATATATCCGCAACATTAGTTCCAGCGGAAGCGGTGCGCGCGCGCCGGATGTCGGGGCCCATCTATTGTGCGCCGTGACATCACTTCCGTCTTCATGCGGAGCTACGTACAATCTCATATATTACACTAAAATATACAAGGGACTATATATAGAAATTTTAAAATTCACACTTACAAATACCTTACAATTATGACGTACATAATAAATTATACTAATGATAAAGCTCCTTTCTGAAAGTTTGAACATTTATTTTTATTTTGTGTTGAACGCGCTAATCTCCAGAACTACCAATTATATTTGTAAAACTCGTTTTAGGTTATAGGCTATTTAACATCACGCTACGACCCTTGAAAGCGGAGTAGTGGCCATAAACGCCTTGAAACTGAACAAGAAGTAATGATATTATTTATACAATCAAGAAAAACTTACGGACTGCTTACGGACACCGCACAGCTGATGGGGTTTAATATTGAATAATACCTAAAATGTTGCCAAAGAGAAATCCTGTAAACGGCTGGTAATAAAATTAAATCTTTAATTCTCTGTTTCAACGCGCATCAATTCAAAGCCAACACCATGTGTATGTTAGTTTATGGTTATTGCTCCGCTCCTTTTTATAATAGCATGAAGATATATAGCCTAGAACTTTCATCAATAAACACGCTACTTAACGTAAAAACAATTCTTCAAAGAAAATTAATAGATTCAGAGACTACTGCATTCAAATAAACGAAGATTGGTATATATGACGCATAAAAAAATAACAAATCAATTTTTTTTTTAAATATTAACTATTTTTACTTCTTGTTGGAGGACTAAATACCATAACACAGTAAATTATGCCTAATAGTCATGCATTAAAAGAAGGTCTCACAACCGAATTAGCTTACAGGCATTTTTCGAAATGACTGATGATAATTTGTTCAATAGAATTGACTATACTACGCGGTAATTAATTATTCCTTAACGACTTACCTTCAAGGTAAATTAAAAAGAAACCCCAACAAAAATTATGTATTCATTAAAACCATTTTAATGAGCCCAATCGCAATATCTTTGCTGTGAGTTGGTGAGGAGTCAGGTTTCCAACACATTCCAGAAGATATTGCAGCACTTCTCGCACTATAATTGAAGTAATAGCATACCAAATTTCATATCGATTAGACCTGTGGAACTTGTTCACATCTCTTCATCAACTCAACAGTTTTTTTTTAATCATGGCTAATAATAACATTCCTAATAAAGAAACCTTTCCAACAAAAAAAAAAAAAACAAAATTTAAATTAGTTCTTCTGTTTGGGGGATGCTAATATGTTACAGATAGCTACACATGTATAGCTTACTAGCTGTGCCCGACGGTTTCACTCGTGTTAATTTTATCCGAAAAACACTGCGCCGCCAACTCACTCGTGTAGTCTATCATTATTGTTCTTCCCGTAAGTACAAATTATTTTATTTTTCATTATCTCCTAAATTAATTGTCCACATAACATACTGTAAAGAGCAAAATTTAACTTATAAAGTTATAAAGTTATTGCCTTTATGATAAAGTAACTTTTGTTGGTAAGGGTTAATATGCCTTGTCTAAAAATAATGATTTATACATCACATTTAATTTTTAACAAATCTTTGTTACAAAATACCTTATTGTAGCGGCATTTTAAAAAAATATACTAAGGACCAACATTTTTTTTGTATATTATATTTCTGTATCATGAATAATTATGCAAGCGCATGCGGATAAAGCAGTTCGGGAGGGCCTCGACTTCCGACTTACGTAACAAAAAATAATATTTAAAGCTAGCTGAAAGTTGAAGCCTAATATTAGATAGCCTATACTATTTCTCGTAATTCTGGTTATCAAATACAAAAATATTTTTTCGAATCCGACTGGTAGTTCCAGAAATTAGCATGTTTAAACAAACAAACAAAAAACTCTTCCGCTTTATTATATAATATTGGTATAGATCAGCTTAAAACACCGCTCCGTTTGCGTCGAGGGTCAAAAATACGAATTTTTGTTGATCATCAAATGACGTAACTATTAGAGAAGTTGACAATACAGTCTCTTGAAATATCAGACACGGCTATACTTCATTTCACCACAATGCCAGTTCTAAAAACCGCCGATTCGCTTCGCACCCATCGCGTCGCACCCACGCTTTTCAACAGCACAATGACGTCATTAAAGTGTTTTGTTCAAAAAAATAAATTATGTATTATTTTTGAATGTCTAAACGAGTGATGATTTAAGGTTGAAAATTGCCTGCCACAATGCAAGTGTATGAATTTAAAATGAATAATAATACGTCATTGCCGAATCCCTCTGTCTTTCGGATTCAGTAGCGATGTACGTTATGGTCGTATGTTGATTTTGATGTACTGACGAGTTTCCATTATTAAGGACTGTACGTTATTGTGATAGGCAAATTTTTATACAAAAAAAAAACAACTATTTCCTTATTTTCTTAGAAATTAAAGTTGACTTAGCTAGATATCAGATCCATTGTTAGAAACAAAACTCAAGTTATGCCTAGAACTATTGTTTTTTTTAAATAAATGGTTAATTTACGTAGTTATTACAATGTATTTTAATGATTTAAATATTAAATTACGCTTTAGATTAAATAAGATAAAAAGTACACAATTAATTCAGAAATATATCTTTTATTTGTTTAAGATTATTATTTTGTCATACTGCTTATTTGTAGAATTCAGGAACTTTGCATACCAGGTACCTGCAGTGACATTGGTTCACATTTTACTCGACTAATAGTTTTGAAGAAAATTTATGGTTCTATGTATCATAGAGATTACTTCTAATAAAATATTTTTGAATAACAAACTACTTATCCACGCAAAAGTATTACAGAAACTAAATATAAATGGTTATAAAAAAATAAAAAAATCTGTTTAGTTTTATTTAGTAACTGGCTGTGCCCCACGGTTTCACCCGTGTTAATTTTATACGACAACCACCGCAATGCCAATGCACTCGTGTAGGTTATCATATTATTTTGTTCTTCCTGCAAGTACAAATTATTTCAGTTTAACATTCTATGAAGAACACAATTTAACTTCATACAATTTTCTATATGATAAAGTAACTTTTATCCGTAAGGATTAATATGCCATGTCTAAAAATAATGTTCATTAATCAGTTTTGAATTTTTAAAATTGTTTGTCACAATATAGCTTATTGTTTTCTATGTATAAGTGATAAGTATATGCTATCACGAACTTTTTTTAGATATAAAAACGCGGGTAAAGCATTTCGGGAGGCTTCCACCTCCGAATTACTTAACAAATATCAATATTTAAGGCTAGCTAAGAGCAGTAGCGTAATGTTAGATAGCCTATAATATTACCCGTGAGTCTGGCTATTGTATACAAAAATATTGTTTCGAATCCGTCTCTTAGTTACAGAGATTAGCGTGTTTAATCAAATAAAAAAAATCTTCCGCTGTATTATATCAGTATAGATTTATTGTTTATTGTAATCATATGCACCGTATTGTGGCTTAATTAGAATGCATCTAAAAGTGTGGTATTTTATTATATGAACGCAACAAAATGGAAACAAACCATGAAAACGCAATGGCCACATTCGTGAATTTAAACCTCGCCCCGGGTGTTAGGAAGCTGTGATTTGTGGTTATTTACCGCGGTTGTTAAGTATCCATTCTCGGCGATCGCTCGTGCGGAATCCGCGAACGATTTCGATTCGTATTGCGTTTTTAATTTTACAGAATAGGTATGTACGTAGGCCCGCGCATTTTATTGCGGTTGAATGATACAATACACAATAAGCCGAATCATTCAGTGGGTGAATTCGAATATGACGCCGTGTTACAAATTATTGTAATTTTTATTTCTGCCTCAAGCATTTGTTTTTTGCCTCAACAGTTCCATTATATTTATATATTGTTACTATATAATGTACTATGTATTTTTATTATATTATTTCTTAAAGGTGTTTTTTGTAGCAACGCCATATCTTCTTTAATTCTTCAACAAAATTGATGATTTAAAAATCATTTTAAAGTTTGTTTCACGTTTGACTAATTTATAATATAAAAATAAAAGTTATGATTGAAAAAAATCTTTGATTTTTTTTTTATTACATGGTTAATATATTCTGCTGACTGAAATATATTCAACTTAAACGTGGAAGGCGGCATCTATTAGCAATCTATTTAACTAACATGACAACTGTTAGAATATTTACAACATAGATTTTAGTGTAATGTGTCCTTTGTTCGTATCTATATAGATTGTAGTTATGCGTTATATTTATATGTTAAACATATATAGTTTTATATTACCCCTGCAGTTCCCCTATCAAGTATTATGTATAAATATGTGACTGTTTTATTTTGTGTCTATGTATTCTGTTTATGCGTTAATCTCACAGGTCATTTATTCTACATTACAGTACGCCGATCATTTGGCAACTAAATTCCATAACGTTTATTCGTCACACTTGACATTGGCAAAATTGTCTACATAGCCAGAAACAATAAAAAATCGTATACTGAATACACTGACTATATACCATTTACATTTCTTTATTTTCTCGATGACAGCTCCTGTGAAAACTTGAACGAGCAACTTTTTTAGATTATGTATGCATTATTTAATAAAAATATGACGTTTACACACGTACAAGGTTATACCAGAGTCAGAGAAACTGATAGGGATGGAGCTATATTGATAAACGTAACACGATAACAGACCCGATATTTTTTTACAAAATGTAAGAAACTAAACTACTGCCGGATACTTTTGTACAAATTTATTAACTAATATTATATTTCATTATTAGATGTTACATGTATTAATTCTTGATTGATAATGCCAACTTCTTCAAAATTTTCGAAGCTGTTGTAAAATAAGTAGGTATAGGTTACTCGACAATGAAACGAAATAATTATAACGACAGGTAATCTTCATTTATTTATTTTAATCAAAATCTGATGAATCGTCACTACTTATTTCATATCGATATTCATTCAGATCGATATCATTATTTATTTGGTCACAACAATACAACTATCAAATGAGAACTGTCATCGAGAAAATAAAGAAATGGAAATAGTATAGTGTACGTATTATTTTGCTGATTTTCTTTGTTATACGAATTACATCTAGTTACAGTACACGTAACCACAATTAAACACGTCTATCATTAAATTACGCTTTAAAACCTTAAATATTAATTATTAATTTAATATTGCGGGATTTGTTATGATAACGATTTACATAAGCAAATATGAAAACGGTCTCGTATGCCTATCTCGTAGTTTAACATAAGCGTTTAATATACTCCTTCTCTTTCAAGTTGCCGATGTATCATACTATATTATAAACAAATCCCCCGCCTCGTCTGTCTGGCTGTCTGAACGCGATAAACTAAAAAACTACCGAACGAATTTTCATACGGTTTTCATTAATGGACGGAGTGATTCATGAGGAAGGTTCAGGTGTATAATTCATTAAAGTTTTATATAAATTGGCAGAAATATGGCAATGATTCTTGAAGATATCGGAAATTCCATGTCGACTGGCAGCTTTAATGGTGAGTACTGCATATACCAATGAGTTATATGTGTTAATTACTCTGCTACACTTGCGTAGCTGTGGCAAATTGCTAGCATACAGAATATAACATTTAAATGGGTCAGTGGGGGTTTGTTTTCGTGAACAGTTCAAAACAAAATATTTAAATTCAGTATTTTCTTTTAAGTTAAGACACAGGGTTTTCTAGCAATATTTATTCCTTATAATCTACACTATGAATTATCGTAATAAAATTACAAACTTTTTTTTCTTTAAATTATTAGGTTCGTTTTACGATTCGTGAGTGACTTTTTTGAAAATTTATGTATGTACTTTAAAATAATATATAAAATAATAATATGTGTCATGGTTCTTTCTCTGTCTTATAGTTTCAGAGCTTCCTTCACTGACCCATTTAAATGTTACATTATGTATATTAAATCTATTATTAACATTTTATAATATGCGAAATATTCGCACGGTTTAGCTAATGTTTTCTTTAAACTGATTTATTGGAAGTTTGTATTTGATTCTTTACTTGGTTAATGTGGAAATTAATCTAGCGCAAAATACATTTCTTTCTAAAACTATATACGAGGTGTTAACTATCATCCACGAAGACATTGTCAAAATTTTACATGGTTCAACTTTGATTGTACATTTTTGATGTATTCCCATGTGCATAGTACTTTAATCGCAAACACGATAGAAAAATTAATACCTACATATTATTATATCAAGAGTTGTGAAATTATTTTAAATAACAACAGAAGTGATTTTAAGTCGATCCAAAATTTGTTTCGTAATTCGTAAATTGTTAAATTCAATTAAGAAATCAACGGGGAGTTTCAAGACTAGAAATCTTGTCGGTTTCGACGGGCACAAATCCGAAAAACCCTTTTGTCCAAACAAGACGGTGCCACGAGCAAATGTCAGCGGATGAAGCCTGCCGTGACGTCCTCATTGAAAATTCAGTCTGTGACTTCCCATTGAAAAATATACGCACTGTGTTAGAAAAACGTCGCTGTTTAATTATTTATTAAAGAAGCAGCAACCGCATGAATATTACACTTGACTCATTTTTACAATTACATAAATCTAAATCCAATACATTTATGCGAACCTATTATATGCATGCGCCCACTACATTGAAAAAATACAAAACCACAAATGAAATTTAAAAAAAAATTAAGTGAAGCATAAGTAAGTTATTACATTGCATGAAACAGTACTAATAATATAAAATAATAATTTATATTAGTACTGATATAAATAACAGAAAACAAAAGTAATTTGAAAAAAAAAATGGGAAAAATAAAAGAAAAATAGAGAGACCAGTAATTCTGAATAACAATTATTATAAATTAAAGTAAGTGTCTGAAGTGAATCAATTAATTTTAAATTCACTTATTAATTTACGATTAAATTTTGTAGTATAATTGTGTTAACATTTAGATCTGTTTCCTATCGTGCTGTGTTCCTCTACGAGACAAGGGAGGAAATATGGAGTGTTACTTCTGAGAATTCTAGATTATGTTAACAATTTTTCGACTCTTGCTCTTCATACCAAATGTTTGGAAAGTGAAAATAAATGTTCCATTTAAGAAGGCATGCTTTTTGTTTTTACCAGCATGTTAAAGTTATAAATCGTCGTTCTATTATCAGATCCTTACATATGAAATTGGCGTTTTGTACAGGAGGAATATAAAGTCATTTTTTTTTTGTAAAATATATTTAATTAATCAGAGTATGTTCCGTTGTTATCTATGCACTTTTGCCATCTCATAGGTAGTTCATTGATCCCTTTACTAAAAAAAACCATGAGGGCGAGAATCAATACACTCTTTGAAGGCGGTTTGGACTGTCGCATCGGAGTTGAATTTTTTTCATTGTAAAAAGTAGTCCAAATTCCGGAAAAAATGGTAATCTGTTGGAGCAAGGTCCGGGGAGTACGGTGGATGTCGCAGACATTCCAATTGTAGCTCATCTAACTTAGTGTTGTTTGTTGTGCAGTGTGTGGTCTTGCATTGTCGTGAAGCAGCAGTGGCTTAGATCGATTGACCAATCTCGATTGTTTAGCAGCTAGTTCTTCCTTCATAGTTTGCAGTTGCTGATAAAAGATATCTGCCGTAATCGTTTGGCCAGATTTTAGAAACCTGTAGTGAATGACACCGGCGCTAATCCACCAAACACTAAGAAATAACTTTTTCTGAGTCAATTTTCGTTAAGTCAGGATTTTGCTGGGTTTCCAAGTTTGAGCCATTGCGACGAGCGCTTTCGATTATCGTACAGTATCCACTTTTTATAACAAGTAATGGTTTGATTTAAAATCCCTTCATTATTGTGTCAGTTGAGCAAAGTAACACATCAGTCCACGAGTGTTAATGAATTACTGTTTTCAAAACTCAAATGTACCAGCTAAATGAATTTGGAATTCTTAACCAAAGAGATGATATTTCAGATTAAAGTGGTCAGTACGACCAAATGCTAATTTCAGATGTAAGGACCTAATATAATAGAAGGTCCAGCGTAGAGACGTAGATATATTGAAATTTGCTATAGATTATAATATGTTAGGATAATTTTGTATCTTTGAATGATTTTTTCATTTCATCCGTTCATAAAATAGCTTGCGTTGGTTACAAGTAATTTTTCTTTTATCTACGATCATAGCATTTGTATTTGTTCCGTACGAATGTCAGTGTTTTCGGCCTCATCTTTTACTTCCACGTGAATTACTATTATTTGCATCAGCATTATTTAGTTACTAACCTTTATTTGTTACCCGCTTTGTTGGGCGCAGTTATTTGTTTTAGAATATATCGAAACTTTCTGGAACCTTAATAAACATTTAAAAAAAGGATTTCATCAAAATCCATTCAAATATAAATTATCAAATGAATACAAAGAAATATATATTTGATATTAAAGCAGTAATAAAAGTTTAATTGCGTGAAATAATTTTGTTTGAAAGTAAATTATAACATCTTATTCGACATAATGAGTGCATTACTACTACTCATTATAAATACAGTATTTTCCAAGTAGGACGTCGAAAAACAAAATAATAACCGCTAAGCTTAACGTTTTTCATTATGTAATTAAAGTAACTAAGATATACGCAGGTTTTTTTATAAAACTAAGGCAACAAACAAGCATACGGCCCGCCTGATGGTAAGCAACTACCGTAGCCTATAGACGTTTGGAATACCTTAGGTATCACTAGAGAGTTGCCTATCTACGCTAATCCAAGGAGCTCTGAAGCCCTACTCACCGCAGCAATACAACACAAGGTTATTTGGCTGCAATCTTTTGTAGGGTGAAGGTATTCCCTCAGCTGAACTGCCACAAGTAGAGATAAATCTCCATATTCTAATTAATTCCTTCTTAATTATAAATCAACACTATCCCTATAAAACGTAATTATGTAGTTGTACAATGAGATAGATATATTGTTGTCAAATTGTTACTCGATTATTTATTTTATAAGCTTTTGGTTTTATAAACTCCCAAATACAGCTAGTGCGTATCACTGAATTTGCATAGTGCGCCCCAAGAAACCGGCAGACTTTAAATCTAGTAAATTTACTAGATCTAGACTCCAACTGATTCAATGCCGGTCCCAGTAGACACTAGCTTCCATAGAATGTTTATTATAACAGAACCTACAATACTTAATTACATACAATTGTAATTCAAGAATTTAAGTCCAAATCACAATGTATTTTTCTAGTTTAAGCATAGAACTAACATGTTTAAAGACGTCTGAAGTATTTTTGATTGATATCTAATATGTAAGGAAAATGTTTTGTTATTATGTATGTGGAGTTGTGTTGAATGAATGAATGTATGAATGAATGAATGTTGTGTTGAATTGAATGTTGGCGTTATCATAGAATAAATGCAATATTCTCGAAAGGTGTTTAAATTTTCACATCTGCATTAATTTAATCTCTGTAAGCCTTTTAGAATTTTACCTGTATATTTGTTCTGTACGGTTGCAGATAAATTGATTTGTGAATTAGATTTATTAGACGAAGGGAAGCAGCTGGCGGTGTGCCTACTTTGAATGTTTGGCAACAAGTTATTATGAACAATTTAACGTACAATGCATTAACAAGACAATATTTTTAACAAAACAGAGAACATTTGAAAAATTGTATATATTGAGTAATTTAGCTTGAAAAAAAATACAAGTATGTATATTGTATTGAAACGGATGATTGTAATTTTCTTGCATGGGAGATATAAAATTTATTATTTTGCAATTATGCTCACAATATTTAAGATAATGATTTTTTTACAGTGTCATAGTTATTGAGGATTACTTACACGAGGACCTATTTTATTTTATTTTAATTTGTTCTTATTTCCACGATTAGTTTTAGATTTCAAAATTCAGGTACACCTTAACAATTAATACCTCTTTTTTATCGCAGAAAGACGAAATTCATATAATCTATTTAAGGCGGAAGTAGCAAATTGGAATTTCGGATAAATTATTTAGAACAACGAAAGGCTATTCGAGTATTGGCGGCGGTGCGGTGAAGAGTTTGTCAAATAAAAACACGGATAAAATCGGGGAGCACAGATTGTTAATTAACATTTAATATCATTAAAACAGTCGAACATAATAGGCCGCTAAAAATTTTGGAGAACTTGATTGGAATTGTAGTCTATAATATTTGAACTTCTACCTTATGATTTTTAACACTCAATATCTAATCTCCACCCGAAAAATGCAAAGATTAGCTTCTACATAACTTTAGGTCCATAGGCCTTCTATTACACTAAACCGTTTGCTTAAAAAATTGTCTCCTTTTTACAAGGCACACTTTATACATGTAAGTAGAAAACTTCGGTTTTAATATTTGCAGAAGCAAAATATAAAATCTCTACAATATTGTCGTCTATTGCTTTTGTCTGACAAAGCATTGCGTTACCAACAATGAACGTATTCTGTATTTCCATGCAACTCCTCCTTTTTAATTTTGTTTTCACAATGGAAAGTCGTTTGACAATAGTTTTAATGATCATTAAAAATATACAAATATTTATTCTTGCATAATCTCATATTTCTATTGTACTTTTGAGCTGTTAAGAATATCTGTCATATATTCATGTATGCAAACAGTACTTCCAAATGATAAATTAGGATGATATTTTTCGGGTTAAAAGTAACATTTTATTAACTAAAGAAGTTACTACTGTAAATAATACATTGTAAATAATATTAATATTCTAACCACAGAAAGGCATACATAAAAGTTCCAAATATTTTAGTTCTTTTCAAAATTCAAAACAGAAATTGAATTTACAAAAGGTTCTCGTACATATGCCTATGTAATATATCTTTATTTCCAAAGAAAATCATCAAAATTAAATGAAATAGAAATCCCGACAAAGACGTTAAAAGGGTGATATGCCTTAGCAGTATATAAACACGTTGAAGGACCTGGTTTAGAATGCTGCAATGATTTTGAGCTTTTTATAAAAGAAAATATCATTCAGGAACTATATCATAGTTGTAATTTTTTTTTGTATTATAATAGATAACTAAACTCAACATTTGAGAATTCCCTTCTGAGCTTAATACATTACATTTATAAAGTTTATAACGTCAGGTTAGTTTGTCAATATAAACTTGTTTAATAAGTTAGTTAAAAAAAGTAACTACCGTATAATCCCTTTTACTAATGACTTTATTATATATTTATTCTATATAAGTCAAGAATATTATACATTCTATAGTAAAAAGTTTACACTAAAATCTGTCTAATCCATCAAACAAAAGGGATGAAGATAATCAGGAATTTAATATTTAATTATTTTTACTGTCATAAAGTTGAATACTTATAGTTACATAATATAAACATTTAATAACATAATAAAAATCCCTCAGCAATCAAAAGTTAAATAGATGCGCCCAAGGCACAATCAGTCATACAAACGGGATCAAAATAAAAATCAAATTATGTTCGTAGTATTGCATAAAGGGACCCCTTGAACGTCCCTTATTGCGTTAGCAGAGGGTGCATCTACACTAATTATAATCTCCTATATTGAAGTGTTTGCTATATTCTGTGAATTTCTTGTAAGTTGCATTGTTGTTAACAAAGATTCCTAAATCATTTACAAATAAATGCTTAGTTGTAAGGCCAATTTTCGGTATACATATTTATTATAATCGTTGATCCAAATAAACCCTTTGTAGAAATAAAAACTTCTTAAGCACACAACTTAAGTTATTCCCATCCATTTTTTCCATCAGCTCTCTAATAATGTCGTTGCGTTATGTCTCCCGTCTGGTCTGGTGCCATATATTTCCATGTTATTTCTAGGTTACAAATCCAACAATTTGCTACCCCAGCGATCATCCTACCTACGATGTACGTGGTCTGCAAATTTCCATTACAATTCAACCATTATGCAGATAATTTCACCTCAAAATATACTTCATAAGACACATAATTTCATGGCACGCTGTCCCTGCTTCATATCTTATTTATAGAATCTACAGTACTTCGAAAAATACAAAAAATTTTTTTTTGCTCTACTCAGCCTAATTTAATGACTTTATTTGCTTTTGTTGACTTTATTTAGAAAATATAATCATGATCGATTTATAAATAATTTATAACACCCCAGATTTTATACTCTTGGTATAAAATGTTTAGTTTATATTCGTTCTTTGACACAGAGTACATCACATAACTAATTATCTTTGAAAATAAATTGTAAGAGAAGTTAATTCAAAAACTAGTTCAGTCAGTGGTCTTCAAATGATACAACTGGTCGACAAAAAATCCTATCCTAATAATGTCTTAAATGTTTTTTTTTACTGCACCACTCAAAAACGGCTGAACGGTTTCGGACGAAATATGGCACAAATTTTATAGTTTACAGTATTACTCTTTATCCCGATACATTTACCATATTTTTCATATCTCTCTGAACCCAAATCTGAAATCCACGTAGTCTCGGGTGGAAGCTACTTTAAATATAAATAGGTACGGTTAACCAAAATAAAATCAATCTACAAATTATTCACAAACAAATCGAATTACCAAAAACGCATTTCGGTCGCCAATCGTCATTCAAATTTAATGAATTTATGTATGCGGCATTCTAATAGTAGATGAAGATCATTTATTACTAGAATAGACATTTTAAAAAAAATCTTTATTTCACAACACTAGTGTAAATTTAAATGGATTACCACCATTGGCGTTATACAAACGTGAACTTTGAATTCATACAAATCAGGAAAAGAGTTACAATTCTGTCAAATCTTTTTTATATAGTAGTACTGCCAATTTTCGGCACTGTCTCTGATGGTAAGAGCATAGGATAATCCTAACACAACGGCAACCACCGAGAGATCATAATCTATCGACGGTAACCGCTGACGTAATCTCTAAATAAATACTGATGACTGTGTAATACAAAACTAAAAGTGTGAAGGTATAGGTTGCAAAAAGCAATGGTGACTCAGTGCAGCGTGTACAGACTTCGCGTCGATCGACGTGAGTTCGAGTCTCTCAGCTTATAGAAGGCTTAACGTGCTATCATCTTGGACCACATCGTCACTTAAGATTAGGTGAGATTGTGGCCACAACGCGAAACTTAATAACGATTTCAAAAGTTTTCTAATGCCCGCATGGCTAGCTACCACTCTCAGGTTGAAAATCTGTCGCCAAGCACTATATAGATGTGTTCTGGCATATACACTTTAGTGCGGTTAACTTCGCTCCCGCTCACCCGACCCTCTCTAGCGGCAACCCAAGCCTAGGTCCGTTCCTCGGTGTGAAGCCCTTGGGTCAGGCAGCCGCCCGCGTCGGTGTGGGGTTCCACAGGGGTCGGTCTTGGGACCGCTCCTGTGGAACATAGGCTACGACTGGGTGCTCCGTGGCGCACTCCCTAAGGGAGTGCGCATCTTCTGCTATGCGGATGACACCCTGGTCGTAGCCCGGGGAGGGAACTGGCCGGAGGTAGAGCGCCTGGCTACGGAAGGGGTAGCCCTAGTGGTAGGGCGAATTAGGAGGTTGGGCCTCAGGGTGGCTGTTGAAAAGACCGAGGCCCTGTTATTTCATGGGCCTCGGTGCGGTCCGCCCCCTGGGGCCAACATAACCATAGACGGATGTAGGATCCGGGTTGGGGCCCAGATGAAATATCTGGGCCTCAGCCTGGACGGAAGATGGCGGTTCGAGTCCCACTTTGTGGGGCTCGGACCGCGGATAATGGGAGCGGCGGCGGCTCTGGGTCGTCTCCTACCGAATTCGGGGGGGCCGGGTTCGTGCTGCCTGTATGAGGGAGTCGTCCGTAGTATGGCCGTCTACGGGGCACCGATCTGGGTGGACGCCCTCAGTGCCCATAACAAACGCGTGCTGCGTGCTGCGCAGCGTGTTGTGGCGTTGAGGGCGATTCGCGGGTACCGGTCGGTGTCCGCGGGGGCGGCCTTCGTGCTCGCCGGCTCCCCACCGTGGGAGTTGGAGGCGGAGGTACTCGCCGCCGTGTATCGTTTCATGGCGGCGAGGAGACAAATAGGGGAGCCTCCGGCTCCCATGGAAGTCGAACAGCGGAGGCGGGAGGCGAGAGTGGAAGTGCTGCAAAGATGGAGGCGGGACCTGGCGGGCGAGCGCTATGGCCGTTACACTATAGACGCCGTCCGCCCGGTCCTGGAAAAGTGGGTCACCAGGGAGCAGGGCTCCCTGACGTTCAGGCTAGTGCAGGTGCTGTCCGGACATGGTTGTTTCGGATGGTACCTGCACAGAATAGCCCACAGGGAGCCCACCACCGCGTGCCATGAGTGCGGTGCTGTGGAGGATACTGCGCAGCACACACTCGCTGAGTGTGCTGCGTGGGATGAGAGGCGCCGCGCTCTGGTCGCGGTGGTTGGTGGGGACCTCTCGCTGTCGAGTGTGGTTAAGGCCATGCTCGACAGTGAGGGGGCATGGTATGCAATGACCTCCTTCTGCGAGGATGTTATCTCGCAGAAGGAGGTCGCGGAGAGAGCTCGCGAGGAGGATCCTCTAAGCGGCCCTCTTCGCCAAAGACGCATGGGTGGCCGGAGGAGGCGCTTCATTCGCCAACTTCCGCCACCCTAGCTGAGCCAGGGGAGACGGGTCGGGGGGCCCGTCTTCCCATTGCACGGTTCGGTGGACGTAGGAGGCAGCTAGGGTGTACCGAGCTGTCTCCTGTTTGGTCGGGGCCCGGATTTGCTGGGCCGGCCGCCGGGGCAACGCGGTATGAATGCTACACGCGGCCCCGCTTCGCCCCAGTATGGCGGCGGATGGTACACCGTGGAGTTTTAGTGAGTAGGAGTCTCACATAACCACTCGTCCCCCCGGGCGGGTGTGTACCCATGACGGGTTTCTCCACGTTAAAAAAAAAAAAAAAAAAAAAAAAAAAAAAAAAAGGCAGCCGCCCGCGCCTTACAAGTGCCACTATACGTGCAACACTTAGCAACCTACATACAACATTACACACGTATGAACACACACACGTGCACACCACACAGGTACATAGGTTCTGTAAGGGACCTTTTTTTTTTCTTTTTTTGCGCTAGTTAGTGTAGAAAAACCATTCCGATTATTAAATACACATACGCATGGTCCACTCCTTCCTCCTAGGAGGAGGGGAACGTGCATATGAGTATATGTTAGTTAGATCGAATTCTCGTAGGATTAGGGAATTAGTAAGATCGCGACCTTTTCGTATTCGCGACGACAGCCCGAGCCGAGGTTCGGCCACTCTGGCATCCTCGTGCGGGTCGTCACAAACTTTCGCGGCGGAGTGCCCTAAGCGCGCTCGCCCCCAAGTCCGGTGAAGCTGTAAAAGCCGCAGCGGCTCTGTTTTTGGATAGGGCCCCTAAGGAAAGCAGTGTAATCAGTTCTAAAAAAAAAAAAAAAACTACACTTTAGTGCCAGTTTTCCCCCATCTTGGCCAACATCGTAGCTTAACATCAGTATCTAAAACTATAAAAAAAATAATAAAAATAAAATAAATATAATTTAACGTTTCCAGCGCTTCTTTAAACAAAACCAGTTCGCCGTAGGGGCCGGTAGGGATACGGGTTGCGGGGAGTGGTAAAGACAATGTGGAACTAGCAGTTGTAATCAGGTTAGCGTACAATTTGCCTCTCTGGCCATGCGTGATATATGCTAGCGTAATCCCACTCGACTCGGCCCGTCTGTTGTTTCGACATTGCTGTTTCAATTCCAGTTTGTTTCTGTTTTGGGAAATTGCAGCCATTTTAATACTTTTTTTTAAGCATGTATATTTTCGTAGCTCTCTATCTATTTTTTCTTTAAATTATATTCTGATAAGATATCTTGAGACTTATCCTTATTCCGAGACATCGTTATATTCGTGAAGTAGTACTTAGTTAATAAAATAATGAAATGTGTTCGTTCGAAAATGAAGTAAATTTTTATTCTTTATTTATATCCAGTCTTCCTTGTAGTGGCCAGGATGGAGTCTCTTTCGTTGAAAAAGGTTATTGATTTAAAGCCACGATGATTTCCTACAAAATATATGGGATTTTTTTCGTTTTCTTGCATGTTAAGTACTATATAATATAACCTTACTTGATCCCATATTACCCATTATATCCCATTATTCGTTCTTATAAGAAAAAACAGGATCGATTGGTATGAAAAATACTTTTGCGTAAATTATCCATTTTCTTACTAACTGTACACTTAACTGTAAATGCAGGTCAAAATGTTGTCAAAAGATAGTCTCCTCAGAAAGATTTCCTCTAGCTACAACAGTTCAGGTATCTACCCTTACTGTTCCATTTCAAAAATCCAGCCTTTATATAATATAGATAACTGTGCCCCACGGTTTCATCCGTATTAATCACTTTTTAATTTTCAACAAATCTTTGTCACAAAACACCTTATTTTGGCTTATGTATAGAGATATACTAAATACCAATATTATTGTAGAACATTGTATTTTCATATCATTAACGATTGCGCCAGCCCACGCGGTGAAGTCAGTTCGGGAGGGCCTCGACTTCCGACTTACGTAACAATGATCAATATTTAAGGCTATCTGAAAGTTGTAGCTTAATCTGAAATAGTCCATACTATTTCTCGAGAATCTGACTATCATATGCAAATATAATCTTTCGAATCCTACTGGTAGTTCCAGAAATTAACGTGTTTAAACAAACAAAGAAAAAACTTTTCTGCTTTATTATATTAAGTGTAGGGTATACGAGAAAAATCTAATTGTTAAATTGGTCACATTTGAACTTTTTAAATATATTTCGTTTTAACAGATTTTGATATATTATTCTAAAATATTATTCCTACCACATATGATCTAAGTTGTTAGTAAGTATGTTATAAAAAATCCTCTCATTTCAAATAACAATAACACTGACCTGTAACTCTTCCACCGCTGAGCAAAGGATCTCTTTTTGAGGGAAGGCTAATACGTTTAAGTCGCAAGATATTACAAATTTGAAACTTCTAGACATTTTCAGTTTGAGTTTTTCTTCAATACGATGGTGCCACGAGAATTTCTTTCAAAACTAAAGGTTTTATTACTATGTTTTTTTACCGTCATTCAATAGTTTAATTAAAAAATATTTGTTCGAACGTAAATTATAAAACGCCAAGATTCCATTGGCCTGAACGATATTTCGGTTTACTAGATCGTATTTTATCGTCAAGTAGAACTGATTGTAAAGCTTGTAAAATGATCAGTGTTTAAGATAAATTGTAACTTATTTTGTAAAATAATCAAAACATTTATTGGCTTCTTAAAAAAGCTAGTATTTCAATACTAACAACTTTCGATAACAGTTAGTATTGATTTGAATTATATTGTAAAGTGCGAGTTGTTTCGTACGCCATCTGTGCATAATTTTGATAAAAAGAAATCAAATAAAATATCTTTGAGTCATGTTAAGACACAGTATTGTAAAAGGAACCAAAGATGTTACGTTGTTTTTTAAATACCAAGTCTGAGACCTTTATGCTGCCTAAACAATTTAAAGTTTGAATACGCCCACGTGTCGAGGTCTGTTTTGAATTACACTCAAATACCTACTTTCTAACAATTTAGTTTAACTATTTAACAACAAAATAGTATTGTATCATATTTAATTACTCCCCTAACAACATTATCTATCGCGAATATAAAAAGCAATGTCATACCTCATTAAAGTCGCAAGACTGCAACAAATCCGCACCGATTGAGTCGTCAGTTGCGCGCACGCATGCACGTATGTGACCAATCGCGTTAATCCGGGCCGCGTGCGCGACGCGTGGACCGCCAGTCGTCCGTCTGACGTCGACAGGCGAACATCGTTAATTACTCTCAATAAGTCGATGCTGAGCAAGAGATGAGCTGGTGTGAAACTTTTTTTAAGTTTGGTATTATGTAGCATTATTCTCTTTTCATCGAAGCATTAGTTTCTGACAGGTTTTCCTTTATAATTTAATGAAAATATTAAAAATAAATTAGCGCAATTGTTTTCGCCATTTTAAATGGAATCTGTTCATGAATTTGTCATGTCGCACTTTTTATTAAAAACTTTAATTTTGATTGCATTTTCCGTTATTTAGTTTGCTTAGATATTGTGCACAATTGAAATGGATTATAAATAATATCTTGGAACATGTATTTTAAGTTACCAAAAAACTCCTCGATCAGTTTTAAGAAAGAAGCCACCCGCCTAGATAGTAACAACTAGATAGTAGTTAGAGTTATGTTTGAAGACTACAAGAATGATTAGAAAAATCTATACACGTGAGACGTAACGTTGACAGAATTGAGAAGACTTTGATATGTAACATGTATCTACTAAACTCTTGATATTGTTTATATTTCCATGGTTGTTTCACATATTTATTTTCCTTAATTTGATTTTTTTTGCTTTGTTTATTTTAAGTACTTTCCAATGTTTTATATGTGGGATCAGGGTGAATTTCATGCTATATTGTCCAAACCTGACAGTACTAACGCCCTTTCTACAACTCAATTGATAGTTACTTCAAATAAAATGCTTTAAAACGGCTAGGCTGACGTAACCCTAAAAAGATAAAGGCTAAAAAACTAAGAAAAAAGAGTGGCAAGTAACCTTTAAAAATACGTACCAATCATACCAATAAAGCCGTGGCAAATACTTAGATTTACATATCTTTACATGCATTTTACTAATATCCAAATTTCTCACACATAAAAAACCTATCGTTAAATATAATAGTTTTTATTACACGTATGATATATTGTATTATGTTGGCACGCGACTTTTAATGGGTTAATATGTGTATTAACGGACAAAGGGTACAAAAAAACCCCATACAATGAGAGTGGGTGACATTGATAACATAATCAAAATATGAAATGATATTTCTAGGGTCGAACGTACCCTTGAGAGGGATTTGTGTTCGCCCCGTGTTTGTTTTAATGATATTTTATGATATTGATATGTTTATTTGATTTGTATAATTTTGTGTTTCAAGTACCAAAACAACAAATGTATAGTACCTATCTCATAGATATATAAAACGCAGTCTACAGGGAGGTAGGACACAGAGAAATTTCTTTGAAAATTTGTGTCTACTTGGGGAATTCCTAGTCCTAGAATACCTCTACCCTACAGAAGACGGCAGTCAAATAACCTAATGTGTTCCTGCGGTGTGTAGGGTTTCCAAAGCCCTTTGGGGAATTTCGCCAGGAAGTTCGCAAATTCTTATCTTTGCTCTACCGTGTAGATGTGGAATGGTCTCCCAGCGAACTTGTTCTCTTCTTCCTATAATATAGGGTTCTTAAAATGAGGCGTGAAGATTAAATTGTCACCGACGGTCGCCGTTGTTTGTGGACTGTTTAGTCATTTTGCCAAGCTAGTATATAACAAATCTACCAAGATATTTACAAAGATTAAAATATTACCTACCAAAATTGTGTTCTTTAATTTGCAAATATATAGAGCTGGGTGAATACAAACCGATAAAAATATTTATTGAATTTGGTCTCGAATCGCTCCCACAATGCAGTGGTGTCCATTGTGCGGCGAGTCTGTACCAGACGCCACTTCTTCGTTCGCACGACGAAATAAAAAATTCTATAAAAAAACGCAACCCTACACGTGCCGACGCATTATTCGATAACCGTCGGGGGCGTATTAAACAGTTAGGGGCAACTCTACCATTTACATTCGCTTAGAAAATCAAATTTCTGATTTCTTTAGAACAAAATAGAATTCAAATTCGAACGAGGTCTACATAATTTGCCAATTTATGGAAATATAAAGAAATTGTGATATAACTGAAAGCTTTAAGGTTGATTATCCTTTGATTGCTATGGAGCTAGGGCTGTCAAATATCTCTATTTATTGGTGGGAAAGGCCGCGTGTCAGATCTAACACTAGTTTTAATATTTTCGGTCGCGTGTCAGTCACGTGTGGCGCTTTGGTAAAAAACTGGACGAGCGTAATTCGCGTTTTATTGTCACATTCTTCTTGTTAAATGTTATAGTGATTTTTTTCTTAAAACCTTTTTTCCCGTGCGGTTTTACTAGTATGGACGTTGGTCGGCGTGTCCATTAGTCAATCGACTGGTCCCATTAGGAATATGTGACCAATCAGAGCGTATTAGTATAAGGATTAACATTAAATAGTTTAAATAAGTTTGATGTGAGAAGAATTATAACTAGATAAGTTTAAAAGACTCGATTACAGAAAACATCCCGGTCTGAAACTACGGTCTATATTTTTCTATTTCATTTAATACCCAAAATGGAACATTTTTTTTTAAATACAGGTCCTTATGTTTTCAAGATAGCGCTATTTTGAATTCAGTGTGACGTCGCACATTCTGAAACCAGCGAAAGATCAAGTCGTTTCAAACGACACATTATTTGTCAAATTTTAATTATGATAAGTGCTTTACAAGATAATATGTGAGAACAAATGAACATACATAAGTACATAATTAATATTCTGAATCATAACCCCTCTTTTGACTTCGCATAAATCGTATAAAAAACTAACTAATTACCTACCTAACTGACAATGCTAAGATCTGATTCTCAACTAAGCTTAGTTTTTAAGTACTATCGTAGACCAATAAATAAAGTACATACATACCTATGTAAATATTGATAAACATAACTATATAATATTAAGCATTCGAACAGCCCAAACAAATGGTAGGTACATTGGGCAGCCTTTCTGTTCAAAATATGGATTAAATTACAATACGAAGCTTGTCACTTTTTAGGAATCTATATTTACTGACAACTGACGCCATCTGTTGGAGATTGTATACAACATATATTTTGTTATAATTTCTAGTTTTCATATTACCAGCTTATTTCACTGTAAAATCACTTCTATATATAATTATATTAAATCTGATCGAATGTTTCTTATTATTCGTACACTCAAATAGATACAGCTGCTTTATAATGTACCAACCAAAATATCCCGAGAGACCAAATGAATGCATGACGCTGCTAAGTTTTTACTTACATGAATTTTGAAGGGACCTTGATCTTTCATAGTAATAAGGTTTTTATTTTAATTCATAAACTATGTTATATAACCCTATATTATGTAGTTTGCTTATTGAAATTGATTATAAATTATAATTACTAGTATCTTTTTGAGTACTAGGATATTTTTGAGTTGCCACAAAAACAACAATTTTATACTACAATTAACCTGAACGAAATATATAATATACTAGCGGTGTGCACGCGGCTTCGCACGCGGGTGTTACGTAGTAATTTTTTACTTCAGGTAATTTTACTTTTACTCATAATATTGGCAATTTACATCGTCTATCAATTATGAAATATAATGTGATATTTCCGTGTACAAAATTTCATCACAATCTTTTACTACTTTTACAAAAAAAAATTAAATGGCATATTCGTGATCAATATCTTTCCTATACACTCTGATTTATAGTTTGCTGGAATAAAGTGACAGCTGCGATCGACCTGTTTTTTAAATTTTGCAAGCGTTGACCATAGTTTTGTAGTATAGGTATTCCTAAATTATTAAACATTTATTTATACCAATGAGTAAAATGAAATCGAAGAGTCATGTCAAAACAGTTCGATAAATCATTTAGTAATAGCTATACTACAACACTTTGACCCACGTTAGCAGCGTAAAAAAAAAAACAGATCGATCGCAGCTGTCACTTTAGTCCAGCAAATTGTAAATCAGAGTGTAGTTAGTGCCTATCAGAAAATTTGGAGAAAATATTACATGACTACAGATTAAAATAAATTTATATTTATTCATGTTTTAATTTATTTTATTTTGATATGGTTGCTATTTTTTAAGACACCCAGCTCGGTCCACTAGATATTGTTTACATTGTAAGAGCATCGAGTCAATTATTAAATTATTATTATTAAGAGATAAAATGAGGTAAGAAGTTAGTTAAATTAAATAGCCTATAAATAATATTAATGTAATTTTTGTCTGCACAAAAAAATACATTACGGGAATAAATCCTTGACCGACTCAAACTTATTCTATGTAATTAATGTAAAACCATTATTATATACAATTATGATTAAAGAAAAAATATTTTTTTCAGAATCAAACACCAATTTTAGCTGTTACTGCCATCTATTGACAAGTTTCCAGAACCACTCCCCATGTGAGGGATCGTCAAAGGGCCTATTTCCGTCCACGTGCCGATAACAATGCTATACGACTTCGACATTGAAACGATAAGACACAATATCATCGCTACGTCATAATACAGGATTATTAACGTCCAGAACAGGAAATTGGCCTTTTTTTAATAAAAATCTTTTATAAACTGAGTACAATACATAATTCTTTTTTATTGTTTTTGTTAAATCGTCATTAGTATTTTTAATATAATAACTAGCAATTTTTGGCGATGTCTTGATCAGTTATGTAGTAGTTTTTTATTTTATTTTATTTATTTAATTCTTAAACATATTGTTTGACACTATGTTATGTAAAGACGGTATTTAGAGGAACGCAAAAAAAGTGGTATTCAACAAATTATCATGGATATTTGTAACAAATATGACAATTAAGTTTGTTAATTGACATTTTTCTTATTATTCTATTATTTCAAATTGCAAAAGTGGAATAAACAAACAAATGAAAAAAAATTAACTAAATCAATAAAAAAGAAATATTTTACAGAAAATAAATATTTTTGTATTTTTTTGAAATAAATGCGTTGGAAAGGTAATAAAATGGTAAATAAAAATAATTAGTATTTAGTGTCACCACAGTTAGTTCCTCAAACTGCTTCCAGTCTCCTTGATATGCTTCTATTCAAATTATCAATAAAATTTGAAGGGATTGCGTTCCATTCTTCGCGTTTTTAAGATCTCTAGAAATATAGATATAACTAGATGATAAAGAGTGTAGCCTTTCCTAATAAAACATAAAATGTTATGTATAATTAATATGTTTCTTTTCTGTAAAATATATCACAGTGCAAATGTTGTTGTTTACTAATTTGTGTTATTTTTTTTTTTATTTGACAGTTTTAACAAGGAAGCTGCCATCTTTTTGGAGCTATGTTTATAGATTCGAAAAATAATTATAAGAAAATAATGTTGGCACAGAATTATATGTTGTTAGGGCTTTTTATAATGCCTGCCTAGCTAGCTAGGTCCCACTCACAAGTTGAAAATCTTTCACCAAACACCAATAAGGTATGTTCCGTCAGCTGTATTTGTGAGCCAGTCTTCCACTAGACTTAACGTGCTAACATCTTGAGCCACATCGTCACTTAAGATCAGGTGTTGTGGCCACAACGGCGTATGCCAATGTCCGAGTGATCTCCGATCACGTGTTTTCACGCTACGTGTAGCGTCAGATTAGTATCAGAGTGTACTCAGAGTATACTCGTACCATGAAAACGCGGCTTAACTCATACGTGGCCAACCATAGAACAACTACACACAACTACAACATAAAAAAAGGTTCAATTGTTACTCTACCTATCCTACTTCATGAGAAATTGAAGTTGGTAATAAAACAACAATTCATGCTCACTTTAATATAATATTTGTAATACATTTGTATGTATACGTAACATATTTTCTCTTAACACTAAATGAAGCAGCCTTAATCGTCGACATGAGCGAAAAAATAAAGTCTTTTCATTACGCCATTAATCGGAATCGGTCAGTGGAATACTCTCCTGTAAATTAAAAATTTATAATTTTTTATTTATTTAGAAAACAAAATTAAGAAAAGGTAATTGTAAGGAGACAAAATAAAATTGGTGAACAGAATAAAATAGCCAAGAGTATCAGGATAAGAATAGGAACAAAACTTGGGAAGAGGGTAAACGTTACACTAACAAAATAAAACATATATCACAAAAATATAACATTAGAAATATAAAACCCTGTTCAGATGAACGCATGTTTTCAGAACGCGTGTCTAGTTTTTCTATAATTATATTGACACAAACTATTCACATGAACACGCGTTACCGCGGCGCTTTAAAAAAATATCTCTAGACACAGGCAATCGAAGAGACTTTCTCGCATATAAACGATTGTCATCTAACACTTTTGAAATTCTACCGCGCATTATCCATAGGCTACGGTTAGCAGTTTACTATCAGGTGGGCTATAATACTTGCTAGCCCACCTTAGTTGTTTAAAAAAAAAATAGATCAAACTCAAATAAATATTTTTCTTTGTATTTTCTTAGCGTGTAGTTGTATGTATATTATTGTAATTAAAATTACAATGTCTTTCATATTACAGAGTACAAAACAAATTAATTTTGGTATTTTTAGAATGCATTTGCTTACTTACTTCAAATTCTCCAATAAAAATATCAGAATCATCAGAGTGCGGGGGCTGGTTAATATTATCGACTGCTATTATTTGTGGACCTAAATGTTAAAATAATCAAATCAATATTTACAGCCGCTAATAGTAATGATGTTTATTTAAAGTTAAGTGGATGTTTTGGATCAGCTTAAAATATAAGTTTTGTCCAGGATTCCAGTTCCCTCCATTTGAATATATGTACCTACTCAGTCAGTAAAATGTATTACAAAGCAACATAAACATGTATTAGATTACGATTTTACAAATGCCTTCGTGTTGTATGCGTTTGTGCGAGTTTGTATGAGTGTATAGGATAAGTTGTATGTGCTGAGTATGTCATAGTGGGTGAACCCGTAGTAGCCTCACCTAGTGTGCTAATAAATGTAAGTAAATAAAATACGTTACCTAACACTTAACATCCGCTTACAGTGTTTTATGAAAAAAAAAACATTCTCTATTATATACGATAAAAAATAAATTAGACAACGCAACTAAAAATGTGTTTCTAAATACCAGATAAATACCAAAGAGTAAAATGGATTATAATAATAGGTAGACGTAAGTTTCTACTTATCAAGTTTTTTCTTTAAATAATACCAAGGAAAATTGAAAGCACTGTACCGCACGGTAAAATCCAAAAACAACGGCGAAAACCGAAAGATTGGCAGTCCATCGCCATACATGTCGCTGCAAACCTCTCGGCAGCTGGATGATATCAGAAAATCGGCAAACCAAAAGAGAATCACTGTGTGTATGTCATGTGCATGATGGTCATGACCGAGTCGTGTTCAGATCCCTACCACCCTGCTTGATTACTGGATACCAGCAGATCACAGAACGTGACAGGTCCAAGCGTTCCACTATGGCGAGTTTTACACCTGGTGTACTGTAGCCGCAATTCAGTCATACACAATTATCGTCTCTTACCACCTGGTAGTATTTATGACTAACTATTATAACAAGATAATTTTCAACAAAAAAGAAAACAAACATCAATGATTTTGAAGAGTTCCCTTGTGTATCTTCGAAGTTCAAAGTCAAATACCAATTAAATTAAAAGGTGGTCCGGTCCAAGAAATTGACGGCTTAACATACACAAAAAAAATACATTCGAACTGAGTAACCTCTCGTCTTTTGTTAAAATCGGTTAAAAAAGAAAACAAACAACCAGAAAGCAATAAAAAACACAGGGGTAAAAAAAAAAGATTTTTATTTGAATCCCAGACGTCGTACTTAAACGCAAAAAAACCATCAAGCCATTTGGGCTACAGAGCGTACCAAAGAAATAGACATACGTACATACGCTCGAAAAACATAACCCTCTCCTTTTTCGCAGTCGGGTAAAAACATCGCATTAATGAATAAATAAATAATTACTCACCTAACGGTATGCTTTCTATGGGCTCAAACAAATCCATAGAGATAAGGTCGAAAGGCGGCGAAGGCGCTGGTGGAGGCAAGGCACAGGACGAAGACATCCCTTCTAGAATCGTACAAACAAAAGACTTAAGGCAAGCAATGATGACTCGGAGGTAGTTGAGGTGAATTCTTATAATGAAACTGATCTTTCGGTGAAAAAATATATCGTGATGAAACCATAGCATGGTGGTAAGGCATTTTTTAATGCCCACATATCTAGCCACCCACATTTATATTAAAAAATCTATCGCCAAAAAACACCTATTGATGTATTCCGGCAGCTGTACTTTTGAGAGCCAGTCCGCATTAGGTTTAGCGTGTTAGGCCACATCGTCATTAACAATCACATGAAATTGTGACCAAATGCTATATATAAAGAATATTAAAAAAAAAAAAAAAACAAAAGTATTCCATATGAACCAATGTCTCACGATTCTTTAATATCATTCTTGGAATATTTTTTTCATTAGGTTTACCTGTTTTAATTACGCGATCTCCACAATCAATGTTGCTTTCAACAGCTCGTGGTTCCATACGTGATAGAATATTCGAAAGCCTCGGACGAGATCCACTCTTGGATGTGCATGGATCCATGGTTATAGTGCCTAATGGTAAAACGTTAAAGTACAAGTTACATGATTTTGATTATAATGGGTGTCGAATTACATCTTTCAAGATGCCCAAGCCAACCTCAACTGCGCGTGGTGCATCCTACTGAGTAACGAACGAGGAAATGGCGACAGCGGGGTGATAGAGCTGTTTCGCGACCACCATGTGCGTGATGAAAAGTACGCCATAGTGACTCTCTTTCTCTCGTGTCGCGTTTCGGCATCAGATTGTGCATATCTAGGTGAATTAATGTGGCATGATAGCAGCAATCTTCACTGAATTACGATCTGTCGGTGGTCGCCGTTGTGTTATCAGAATTGTACTGTACTTGCCATCAGGGACAGTATCGTTAATTTGACGAGCTACTCTATATTAAAAAAAAACATGTACAAAGGTAGAAGTGCAAGTTTACAGTGACAACATTGATTATGATAAATCACCAAATGATCGATTTGATATTTATTCACACTGTTTTTGGCGCGTTTAGTAGGGAGTAAAATTGAGCGCTGTGCGTGCATCATGTGATGAAAGTGCGGTATTGTGAAGTTAGTGAACAATTAAATAATATATTAATTACTGTCGTAGTAGTAATGCGCCTACGACAGAGGTAGTTTGCAAGCCAAGAGTAGTACGGAGTGGACGTATACTGGTGTGTTGTTCGTGATATCTATAGATCAGGACAATAAAGATGATTTCAGTTTTATTGAAAATTATCCAATATGGCTTAACTTAAAAAAAAAAAAATCAGAACTAAATATATCGTTCGCAGTAATACACTTAAAAAAAAAATTAACCAAATCGGTCCAGCTGTCCTCAAGTGATGCGCTTACCAACGAACAGAATTTAATTTTTATTTATATATAATAGATTCTTACCCTCAGCAGACAAAGCAGTGTGATAGTCGTGGTGCGGTTCTTCGACAGAGAGATGCAATCTCTCCCCATGCTTTATCCTTGGAACTACGATAGCTACAACCGGTACTCTAATTTGGACGGCTTGGTTTATTTTTCCAACAGACTCGACGTCGATATCCTGTATGTTATAAATTGCACAGAATAATTATATAGTTATCGACAATAGATTGAATAAGACGACACCAAAAACGGAATACACTATTGTACATATATTATTTTGTCGATTCTTTGTTATACGAGTTGCATACAGTTACAGTACACATATCCACAATTAAACACGTGTACTAAACATTAAAATCTTAGATTTTGTAAAAATAGGTGGCATTTGTTTTGGTCGAGATTTACTTAGTCCGTTATAAGTCGATAAGCTCATAGGAAAATGTTCTCTTAACTCTATCTCGTTATAGAACAATCATATATTATGTTCTTTCTCTTTCGGGTTGCAGAACTATAATCTATATAATTATATTAAACCTATTATAAATTGAATATAATTTCTTAATATATTAGTGTAATGTTAAAACGCATCTAAAGTACCTTCGTATATTCATTGGGAAATTATCATTTAAAAATCATAATTATGAACATTATTACACTATACATTTGAAATACTTTGAAGTTTTCATATTACAATAATATTATACAGTTCAAGAGATTATCTGTATTTTTGACACCCTAATCTGTGGAACTACCAGTCAAATTTGAAATATTATTTTTGCTTTTATAACCTATTTATTGAGGAAGGTTATTTGGTAAATAGCTTTACACCACTGTCCTAAAGAGCAAAATGGTGACTATTAACGTCAACCAATATTGCAAGCTAGCAAGTATGGGAACTGAGAACAAAGATAGGCTACAGGCATATGTTGGAATAAATTATACTCGAGTGAAATCGTGGGGCATAGCTAGTATTGCAATACTTATAAAAAGAAACTACCTGAGAAGAGTTGTCTTCCTCTTCTTTCTTCATGACAATTTTCCCACCAGTTTTTAAATCCTCAGCGGTAGCCGGAACTAACATCTGATTTAAAACAATATTATTGGAACGTTCATTTTTATTATTATAATTTATCAAAGCCAACACGATACCGCCATTAATTCATAATTAAAATTAATGATTCAATCATAATTTTTAAGATTATGTTCCCCGCTATTGACGAAAATAGTTTAAATCTGGGAGCACCACAAGGGAGTATCATCTTTACTCATATTAATATTTTCACAAAACAAAATGACGTAAAAACTTTGTATTCAACTAACATGTAGAATACGCCATCTATTCACAATCTATTTAACTAAAATGACTGAACAACTAAGCCGTTCGATTATTTATTGATTTGTAAATATTCACACAGGTCAGATAGCGTATTACTAAAAAGTAGTAAAAATATTTGGGAGTAATGAGAAAACCTTTTTAATGTTAACAAAATAAAATTAAAAATACAACAAACTCGTTTCAAAGTACATTGTTTGACAATGTAAGAGAATAATAAGGACTTCATCAATTATATGAGTAACTCTTATATAAATACGTGAAACAAATGAACCAACCTGTTTCCCACCTGGCAGTTTCGTATCAACCACCTTAACCAAAACTGGATCACAATTATCAGGTTTCAAAAGAGCAAAAGGAGTCTGTTTAGTAGCCAAAGCGACACCCATATGGAATGTTTTTATAGGGTCCACAATGACGCCACCACTTATTGCACTCCATTGTCTATCGTTCCATAAGCTGTTATTGTCAGTATTTCCCTTGGCCGTGTCCCACTGAGCCAGTTTCATGCAAACATCTGAGGGCTGATCGACTGGTGGTAAATACGGTCCCACCGATGAACTCACTTCACAATGTTCAGATGTATTCCTGAAAGAAAAAAAATAAATGTTTAGGGGAAAAATATGAAAAATGATGAATGCAAATGTCGTTTCTTTATTTCATCGGTGAAATCCACCTAATCCTATGAAGATTTACCTGCGATTTTTATTTTATTAGACCGTACACACAAATGCAAAATACACACACATCATAAACACGCAACATACACATACATTCTAGCGTTTAAAAGTATGCTCAATTTTTAACTTTCTTTGCAAATCAGCGTTTGAGTTTTAGTTCCTTATTGGGCAATAACAAAACCGAATGGTATTTACGACAATTGAGAATAAATTTCAAGTACGTAGGTAACAACATAAGATAAAACTTTGATCTTAATTTGCAAAATTATTTTTAAGACTGAAGGTATTGATATTAAATAAAAAGCTATTTGATAAAATATAAGTATTCACCGAGATGATTCTGGTTCTGCGGTGGCATCTGCGGCAGATTGAGAGGCTCGAGGCAAATTTCTTTTTTGCAAAATATTTGTCATATTTTCATCAGGGTGAGCCTGAAATAAAACACGTATATGTACAAGGGTCAATCAACAGAACCCACACTTTGGAGAGGTTAGATTACGTTTTTTCCAAATAATAAATTTTACTTTTCGGTTATTCTTTTAAAAACTTATCTACGTGTTTTCTGGCAAAAATAAACACTGAGTTCCCTTCAGAAAGCGTATACCAATACGAATTTTACCAGAGGCAAGAGTTTTATTTTGTAAACATGTTTTGTCTTTTGCTATTAAAAATTAACCGCAAATGGCAAGTAAAAGTTCACAAGTTAATGAGGTCTTCGAAAAGGAATATTCTGTGTGGAACGAATATTTTGTATCCCGAGTTAGCATACAATTTCATAGAAACAATAGAGTTTTGAAACGTAATTAAGATTCTCACTATGGCTTATAATCTTTAAAACAACTGTGATATTACTTTTGTACATGTCTAAATATTAATTATTTCATATTTAAAATAGTATGGTAGGTACAACACAATATGTGTAAAATAGTTCACTGACCCATAAAAAACATAAGACTTGAAAAAACGTTACCTTATTTTTATGGCAGACGAGGTTCGACTGTTGATTGAAGCCCTTCAAGCAAATGTTGCAGCGATACGGCCTCTCGTTGGTATGTGTAAAAAGATGATTCCGTAAGTTCCCTAAGACGTTAACAGATGTATCAAATTAGGGATTATTTATCGCTTCCCGTTACAACTAGTGAGATTTCTAGTTTGACTGTCGAAAATGGCAACTAAATTTGTAAGTACTTTGCTGGACTAAGATGATATCAGCTTGAAAAGCTAACCTCATTTGTTTCCAAAGATCTATGTCATTATTGTCTATGACTGTGAGTATAAAATATGTACTTTTAAGTTTAGTAATAGTATGCAAAAGAGCAAAGAAAAAAAGTGCTATTATCAAAATATTCAATAATGGTTTATTTTTTCCGAAAAGTAGAATAACTATTTATAAAACCCAAACCAGATTAGAGCGACTTAAACTAAAGTTGACCTTGGCAATATTAATTTTTATTTTAATACTCATAAAAAAAATTAGAATGCGTTTATTTAATATTTAGTTTTATCTCACTTAATTTCCAAACATATCTTAGATCGTGTGATTATTTCACGATCAATCAGAGATAACCACGTTATGTCGCGACCCCAGCAAGTAGGCGTGGAAATTATTGCTATTTTAATTAAATTGCATAGCGGTGAAATTACATTTTTTATCATTGCCACGTCGCATGTAATAATTACATTCTGCTGGAGTTAAGAGGACGATACACAGTATAAGGCTGTATAATTCCAAACATGATTGGGATTAACCAGCGATGCCCCACAATTTTACCCGTGTTAAAATTCGACCAACTTTCTACTGCGCCGACACCAACGCACCCGTGTAGGCTACAGTGTTCTCACTTCCCGTACTCGCATCTAGTTTGCCAGATTACTTAAAGTTCACGGTTACTGCTCCACTCCTTAGAGTTGTAGCGTTAAGGTGTATAACCTATAACTATCCACAATAAATAGGCTTTAAAATGCAAAAGTAATTTTTCAAATACGACTAGTAGTGCCTAGACTAGTAGTACGTTTAAATGTCTTGAGCTTTATAATAACAGTATAGATTTTTTTCCGTTTCATATGAAAAGTAACAGTGATACATAATATTATGTTCCATGCCTACTAGAAATGTAATTTTTTATAAGTTATCATCTTATTTGCGTGCAATCGTCGTAATTTTAAATATCATCATCTTCTTACCCCTTATCCTACTTAAGTAGGGTCGGCACAACATGATGATGATACAAACTACAAAACTAATAACACCTAATAAATAAAACTAATACGATAAAACACAATAAAATAAACTAAAATATAGGAGTGGTGTCCAGTAACACGCGTGCCCCACGCGTGTGTTCACCTTTGCCGCCATCGCCGCATACGAAATTCCACGTGGACGAAGTCGCAGGCACAACTAGTGAATAATAATATAGTGCAGACTTTAGTGAAGTCACAGTATTCAGCCAGATATGTTAATGTTTTCGTATTATTTCATGTTCCATACTTCACGGCATCGGCTCAGGTATAATGTTTACAAATCATATTATATTTATATCGGTAATTATAAATAATTCACGATAAATAGTGGTAATGAAATTTACTGACGGTTTAATTTTCCATACAAATTCACACTTAACTACTGATATGAACTATAAGGAAGGATTAGGAAGGGACAGGTAACCTTTCTGATGGAATCCTTTAGGGCAGAGGTGACATCGGTAAGGTTTTTCGTCAGAGTGAGTCTTGCGATGGGAGATCAGGGTTGACACTCGGTTGAATGTTTTATTACATACCTAAATAAGATATATTGTATTGAATAAATAATAATAAAAATAATGTCATATAGCTATATAGTGAACATTTATATCGTCACTATAGCCATGAAGCTTTAAAAGCCGTCTGAGGTTCCAGGTATCCTACGTGTAACAGTATCGTCAGATAGAAAAAAAATCGTCACTTTAGAAAAATATTTTTAAAACAATATCTAATGTGGCAATATGTAATTACATTATCTTAACTTATATTAACCGTTTAAATGACGTTCAAGAATACATTCTTTAAGGAAATATTAAATTAGGTAAGGTAATCTCATCTTATTATGAAAAATAAAATCGTTTTATGTAATTATGTTAGGTTCTACATTCAACTTCAATAAGCAGATTATAACCGTTTTTTCGCATAATAATTTCAAGATAATTTTTTTACAACTATGGTGGTAAACAAGCGTACGGCCCGTCTGATGGTAAGCAGTTACCGTAGCCTATGAAAGCTAGTGACATCTTAGGTATTACTAGTGCGTTGCCGACCTTGAAACCCTTCTCCCAAGGACCTCTGGAAACTCTACTCATAGCAGGAACGCAACACAAGGCTAATTAGCTGCGAATATGTAAAGCAAGTTTTATTCCCGAAATAGTATTATAGGAAGGGCCGTTACCTACGTTAATGATGGTGATGTCTGGAAGTGATTCTCTCTGTATATACACAACAAACATAATAACTTTAATAAAGTGTTGATAAATCCGATCGAGTTTCTTGCCTGGGCTTCTCTATTACTGGGAAGTTTCCGAACCGTTAGTAGAGTTTTGACATTCAAGTGTCTTCTTAGAACCTATAATGTTTCTTTATTTTGATTGGTTGATGGTTAACAATATACTATAACACCTGTATTCCCCAAAGCGTTAGGCTGAAGTGTACTAATAAAAACTCACAGTTTGCCAGGTATGCTTTTAGCTCCCATGCACTTAATAGAGGGCATGGGTTGTTTACACGTTCCTTATAGAATTAGTTAGATTTCCAGTAAAAATATGATCAGATTTGTAATTATGTTTTTATGAAATAATTTAGTTGGAAAAAGAGTATTGTTCCCAGTCTTACCTCGCAAGCATATGGCCTGTCAGCTGAATGTATCGCACGATGTTGACTCAACGTGGATAACTGTCTGAAGCTCTTGCCACATGCGGCGCAGTGGAAGTTCCTCTCATCCGTGTGGGTAGGCAGGTGCCTCATCAGCGTGTACTGATGTTGGAACTCTCTGCTGCCTATAATATGTTTACTTTAAGGAATGAACAAATGGCGAAAGATTTTTTTCTACTATAGAACTAAGGAATTGAAACAGAATAAAGTTATAAATCCAAATATGGATAAATCTTATGATAAGAATTATAGTTACATCAATTAAAAAAATAGCCATAATATAAAATACGTTATAGCAAATAATTTAGTTCCAGATCGATCGAAAGAAAAATAAAGAAAAAAGAAAGATCGATTAAATGCTCAGAGAGTAAAGAAATATTCAAGAATTATGTTTATATTTATAAGACCAAGATGACCATTTCTCGGTACCTAATAAATAAATTAATGATACGGTAGTACTCAAATTTGCGTCCATATTTGAGTAAAAGTTATTCATGATGCAAATTGCATGAAGGTTTGTATACGTAATAGTTCTTTCATTTTTATTATAGGAAGTCGTACGTTTACCCAATAATACAAACTCTGGATCTGGTTCTGATGCTATATAGCGTATGAATCGACTGTCCACCGATTTGGCATAGTATCAAACGAATTATAATTAAATCTAGTAAAGTATTATTTATTTTATAATTAATACTTACAAATACCACATTCCCAAAGTTTGACAGTACGGCCCTGTCTCTTTACGTACTTTACGTAGTGAAATCTGGAACGAGGATCTGTCTTATCCACTTTGCAGGCTCCAGTACCACCACCGTTTGCTCGATCTGGAGTATCAAAAAGAAGTAACATGTTTCTTAGTTTGACATTTAACTATCTTTTCACTCAATGCCACCTCTATCATAAACTCTACAATTATTGCAAATACCGCCTTTCTTATGTTTTTGTGGTAAAGCTATATCTTCCTTAATTCTTCATCGAAATCAATAGGTGGTATATTTATATATTAACTAATATGTACGAGACACCATCTATTAACAATTTATTTAAGGCTCATTATCCAAAATTGTGGCGAAAGCATGTTCCATTGAGGAGAATATATCTATCGAAATACTGTTCTAAGTCTTACTACTTTTGGTATTGAAAAAAAAAACTGAAAAATATATACATGAAATGCCTGAAAAAAATGCCAAACCCCCAAATCATATAACCATGTAGTGTCACACTGCATGAGCGAGTAGTAATTTGTTTGATTATTGTCAAAATGGCGAGTGCTTTTACTATTCATTTTTAAATAGTATAGTTTTTGGATTGGGTAACATTAAAATAAGATTAAGTATATGAAAATATTTAACTCACGTGATATCACAGCATTCTAATACACTAACAAGTTGATTACTTACCAAGACTGCCTGTTGATGTTGAAGAGACTAACTGAGGTTCCGCAAAGGGTTTCCTTGTAAAATAAATCCCATTGCGGTTTATAGGCTCTAGAATAGAGCTCGAAGTATCAGCTTCCTAGAAAATTGCAGTCATAATTGAAATTACTCTTAGCTTTGTATGTATAGCGTATATCTACCTATAAGGCAGCACATGGTATGGATAATTTTTATTATGTATTTTCCATAATCTTACTACATGTTAAGTAATTTGTCGATAAAATCTTTTTTCTACTCCTTATACCATCTAAGTACGGTCAGCACAAAATGTTTTCATCTTTCATCCGTATCTTTCTTTGCCACGATTAGATCCATACAGGAAGATTGATCTTATAATGTAAATATTTTGATAAAATTGAAGTGCATAAAAAGCGGAGGAATAATAGAAATTCATATTACCTTCATTTCACTTTTCAAAGCAGCGTCCAAATCTTTCCCGAACGTTGTCTGACCGGTCGTTCCAAAGCCAGGTTCTGAGACCAGCGCAGCTATGTTACCATCCTCCTCGGTCCATGCGAATCTCGCCTGTTGCGGCTCCAGACCATCAGAAAAGAAGCCGTCCCGGAACAATGACCGCGGCACATCCAACTTAAATGTAATTGAGTGACACCCCCATTTCATTAGAAGTTTTCATCAACGTGAAACAGCTGATGAACTTCATAGAGGAGCTATTATTTATGAACTTTATAAAATAAATTGCGCATAATACTTATAATCTATCATTACATTAATACGTAAAGCAAAAACTTTGTATCCCTTCTTACGAAAATTGCGCGGTTAAAGTTTATATGGAGAAGGAGTGCAGAAAACTAAACTTTATCTATAATATCTGTTACTAATATATTAAATTAAATAAATTAATTGTGCGAACCCTAACCCGACCAGTGCTATTGAACTTAGACCCCCCAAAGTATTGACATTGTCACTCAATGAAAAGTGACAGCAAGTGATATAATAGTCATTGTTTAGGTTCATACTGCAAATGTCAAACAGAAAATAGTCTATGATTAAAAAGTAACTGGTTGAATTTCAATTATTGGGCGACCGCTAGTATTAATAAATCTATAGTCGTGTCAGTTGGAACGATTTTGACGGGACTTTCACTGACAGATAGCTAATGTTATAAGGAGTAACTGAGATAACTTTTATTTTAGAAAAAGAACTAGCTGTACCCTACTTTTTTATCCGTGTTAATTTTATCCGACAAACACCGCTTCGCCAGCGCACCCGTGTTGCCATCATAAATAAAATTGTTCTCAATTCCCGCAAGTACAAATTATTTTAAGTTTTCATTATCTCCTAAATTATGGGTCAAAAAAATGCTATAAAAGGAAAAAAATACTTCTTAGAATTGTCTTTATGATAAAGTAACTTTTGTTCGTAAGGATTAATAATGCCATGCAAAAAATAATGCTCATAAATAAATTTTTAATCTTCAACAAAAAAAATTGCAAAATACCTTATTGTGACTGATGTTGTTCTGATAAAATTAACACGGGTGAAACCGTGGGCCACAGCTATTTGAATTTATACACGTATCTTTAAACATTACGTCAGCGTATGCGGATAAAGCAATTCGGGAACACTTCCACTTCAAACTTACATAACAAAAATCAAAATATTTAAGGCTAGCTGAGAGCTGCAGCCTAATGTTAGATAGCATAGATTAATCCTCGTAATTCGAGATATCATATAAAAAGATTTTTTCGAATCCGATTGGTAGCTCCAGAGATCAGCGTATTTAAACAAACAAACAAACAAAAAAACTCTTCCGCTTTATTATATTATATATAAAATAGTATAGATTAGGATTCACGCAAAAAATGCATCTTTATCTTTAAAATACCCGTCGGGCAACCTCCATGGGCAGAAGCGGGACCAACACAATACTGACATCCTGTAGTCCACGCAAGCGGAGCCGCAGGCACAGCTAATCTTAAATAAATGTCTGGCAGTTTTTGTCTCCAATTTCTTGTCCAATAGATAGAATATAGGCAACATAAGATATCGAATCAAAATCATTTTATTTATTGATTATAACTTTTAGCATCACGTACGCACTAGGAAAAGAGCAAATAGATCTGAACTTGCAACCCTAGATATGGGCCGTCCAGATTCTCGCAAGACTTATCGTCACCCCTAGCATAATTAAAATAATGTAACACTTCACTTTTTTTAAAATCATTTTTTGACACTATATTGTTTAATATTGTTGCAATTTTACATAATATAGCTTGCTTAAAGCGTAAAAGAGAAGTAAATTAAAAATAATAACATAGTAAGTACAATAAATCTGATATGTAACAAAAAGTCCTTGAAAAGGGATTGGCCTGGCAACCATTTTCTTATAACACAGAAGACATAAAAAGTGAAACAATTACCAACTTTATAATGTTAGTAATAACTAAGATTTTTTAGTCAAAGTAAGAAAAACAAGAAGCAACTCACATCATTCTTATTTGATGGTGACAGCAAAGCCTCACTGTGAAATCCCAAATCCTTCTTGTCAAATTTGTCATTTAAGCACACCTCACGTATGCTAAAAACAATAGTATATTTTGTTTAAACAAAAACAGATTCACAACTAAACAAAATATCTAGCCGGTCGCAATATGGGTTTATGTCATGATTTTGTTTCAAATGAAAAACAAAATAAACTTCACACCTTATTATTTCGTCACCTTGCCTTATAAAACTATCGTGTATAGGTTTTATTTCTTCATCGGAAAACATTGTTTTCAATATTCAATTATTTCGACAAAAAAACTGGAAGCTTCCCTTTTTCCGAATGTCTTCTTTTATTATTTTTGTTTCTATGACAACTGCGTTCACGATTTAAAATAGGTTTTGGTTTTTTTATTATTTTTTTATTCGGGAATTGTAATTGGCCGATGCCAGTACCTACTTCTTAGGGCCTAGCGTGACGATGTTGTAACCTCTTTTGAACTTTTAAACGACCAACTCGATTTTGCATAATCATTTACCGTGTTGTTAATGTCTGTGGTTGTTGACCTTTTTCTGATAAATGCAAATAAAGAGTTTTTGGCGGGATTTTGAAGTGACATGTTATGGTTTTTATTTTTAATTAATTTACTTAGGTTTTTTAACCCTTTGTTATGTAATATTGGTAGCATTTTTCGTGATATAGTTTGGTTGTTGTGCATATGTGAAGTGGATTATAAATAGCGGAAAACATGCATTTTGGACTTTCAGAAAAACTCTCTAGATAATTCTGACACGAGAGCCACCACGTTGTCACAAGACCCCACTTTGTATATAGGAAAATTTTACGAAGGCTTAAAAATATTGACACTGGCAAATACTTTTTGCGGCGCCTAAAAAAGAAGAAGTTAGAACAAAATATAAAATTAGTTAGCCCAAACTCACAAACTTAGCCAAACCTCTGGACAAGTGTAGATAATGTATTTGCCTAGTCTATTTATGGGTAAAATTGTTTAAAATTGAATAATTTTCTACAATTATATTAAGTTAATAATATATCATTTTAGTGTTGCTATTTTATATTTAACTAGCTGCGCCCCGCGGTTTCACTCGTGTTAAATTAATTCAACCAACCTTCCAACGCGCTGCCGCGTCCCTACCGCACACATGTTGTTCTCACTTCCCGTACTTTCAGATTGCTTGACGCTCCTTAATACTGCTCCACTATTTAGGATCACAGCAAGAATTTGTATAATCTATAACCTTCTTCAATAAATAGGCTATAAAAAAAAAAGAAAATTTTTTTTAGCTCCAACGTGTAGTTCCAGATATTAGCACGTTCAAATAAACAAGAAATCTTTTAAGTTTTATAATATCAAGAATCCACCTATATAATTAGAATAAAAAATATATATTATATTTTCTTACAATCCCTATGAAGTTAATAAATAAAGAAATCGCATATAATTATCAAAAAGCATAGAATACTTTTATGAATATTGTATCCGAATGGTTTATTACAAGACATAAGAGGTCTGCTCATTTCGCTACTGAGTCTACTCGAATGTTTCAAGAGTGCTCGTGAAACCTCTCAACAGACTGAAGAGTAAAAATCAAATAAGATTTTTCAGTACATTTAGATATTATTTAATATGGACGTCTGCTTTTGTGCTACGTACGGATTCTATTTAATAGAATTTAGAAAGAGATTGCAGTATAATTGAACATAGATCTATACAAAAATGGATTGTTTGGATGTTCACCATGAACGCTGTAGTCGAGTTTTTTACCACTGGAAAGGGCAGAACAACGTCGGCACGGCTAGCTAATCGTCTTATCTATACAATTAATAAAACTGAAGTGTCTGTTTTTAATATCAAAATACAGCTCTTTACTAAATGCATATGAAAGTTAAAAAAAACAATAACAAAACACCAATCTTAAAAAAAAACTGTCTGTCTGTTTGTTCTTGCTTATCTCCGAAATGGTTGTACCGATTTTGACAGGACTTTCATTGGCATTTAGCTGATGTTATAAAAGGAGTAACTTTAGCTACTTTTATTTGTAGAACAATAATTACGGTTCCGCACAAATAAAAATCAATTCGGAAAAATGGCGATTCTTAAACGCCTTACGCTGAATAAACCATATGAGATATATCAAATTATTGTACCTACTACATAATTGTAGATTTTATAGGACATACAAAAAATTCAGCGATATTATATATTTTTATCTTCTAAGCATTACTAATATAAAAATAAGCATCTATAGGAATTGCCATTAATATGAATGAAAATAAAATTACGAGACAAAAATAATTACTGTGTAATTACTCTGCGCGTGCAGAGGGCACTGATAAGTAGTTATTTATATAATTTCACTTCAAAGTACGATGTGTAATTTCACTTTATTAGCTGGAAAACGATCTACACGCGTCGTAGGGTTCGTAGGAAAGGCAAACGATAGTGAGTGGATTGAGGAATGTCTTTGATTGCAAGGCACATGATTCGATCCAAATACCTTTCACATCTTGCATCTTAAGCACATATGGATTTACTATGCATGCTTACTTATTAATTGCTTAATCAAAGTATAGGTAATAATATTAATAAATTTGTAGTTTTCTCTTTGTATGTAACTAGGTAAATACATGTAATTATTTTTAAATTCAAATTTTAGGTAACTACGTCATCATGGTTTTAGTCAGATGTTTTTATGTAAGTAATACATTCAGTGTTCAGTGTACTTAATTTTTGAAATTAATATTTACAAAAAACATTATTTCATTTGTACAAGAAAGTAGACAAAAATTAAAAATTATTGTTACGACGTTGTTTGTAGCGCAATCTGTTGTAGGATATTGGAGAAACTGTAAATACAATACAGCGAAGTCCTCTAGTGGTGAGTAGTTAAATTTAATTACTGCCCTCTATCACAGATATACGTAAACATTTGGAAAGGTGAGTTATTTTGGTATTACATCTACAATAAAATCATTTTTAAATAGTTTAAGAGGATCCGTACAGATGGCGTATAATACAGTTGGTACTAATTTCTCTCTTGTGGTGGGTAATTAAAAAACAATGTAACATTATGTTACCGCCATCTTTCTTAGTTAGACGTAAATATTTTAAACGATGCAAAGGTAGCTTAGAACTAATGTATACAATCACGTTCAAATAGTTCCGAAGAACAAGTACAGATGGTGCTTAATACTGTTTTTTCAAATTTTTTCAAAAATATAGTGTACATATTGAAAAGCAGTTTTTAATATTTTAATTGATAACTGGCGAAGCAGCTGCGTCAGTGAAAGCAGATAAGCGGCGAAAGTATGCTGCTGTTCTTGTTTACTTTGTAAGGGTTCAACAGGTCGACACGTCTTGCTATCCGAGAGCTGGCTAATAGCTCGGTCAGTGAATAGTATAGGCAGATAATAATCTTAATAATAATTTAGTGGATTTTACTTATTGATGATATATTTAACAAATATGACTCCGAAGCAAGCGCGTGTGATTTTGTTGTGGAAATAAAAGTAGAGAATGATATTGATTAACGCCCTTTGTAATTCGAAGTGTAATTTATCATCATATGTACTCTAGATAGGTATATATATATATATATATATATAGTTATATGTTATATATGTGTATAGTTGGATGTGTTAGTTAGTTTATATATCGAGGCACGAACGAGATGAAGCGCCGGAACCTAATGCATTCTTATTAAAATATCTAAAGAAGCACTCGATCTTATTCCGTGTGACAGCTTGACCGCGAACCAGATCATGACGTTATGTACCTGTTCTGATCGAATACACAGATTGCGAATAGATGCACACTCATTCTGTATTTTACATTTGAATGCAATATTCACAATGGCGTCAAGGGCCAGTGCAATTTATTAATGTAAAGTCAAAGTCAGATTGGTCGCGTAAAGTGTTGGTCCAAAGAAAATGGTGGTTGTTTGTCTTATCTGTCTTTTGATTTTATCTTTTTATTGGTTTTTTGAAAATAGCTAAATAGAGATAAACATAATTCACAAATTTGAGAAAAAGGCAGATGGAGCAAAGAACAGGAAAATGTCGCCTAAAACCAAAAATATAGTACTAACTTGTGTCAATTTTAAAAGCGTCATGTTTTATCGGCTTCTTTTGTGTTTTAATATAATATTATTTAAAATATGCCGTGTATACCGCTAAAAAGAAATCCATCGTCAATAATTTATCTAAAATTTCTTAGCTACTTCCGCCTGCAACTGATTAACAAATTATATGTCCTAAACAAATGATAATTATAATTAAAATAATAATACTAGTAATTAAATAGCAATAGGTAAAAAAAAAATAAAAAGAAGAGTGTGTTAGCTTCGATGCACGATTGGAGATGTCTCCAAAGTAAGATTGTCGTGGAATAAAAATAAAATAATATTAATAGAAATATTGCCATCTTTCAGCAAATATAAAAAAGAATAAGCAAACCGGTACGTACAATTGAAGTAACAAAAAGGATAAAATAATTCTTGCGTTAGTTACTAGATGGCGCATAAAGCTGATATTTACTATGGAGGTGACTTTTAGGCAGAAAACAACGCTTTTACAAATTTCACTCATCATAAAATTTCCATATCGGAGTTCTTATAATATGAAAATCGATTCTTAAGGTGTAAACTCCAAAAATAATAATAATAGTAATATAAAAAAAACTATGTCGCATATGAAACGTGAAACGACCACAATCGATGTCACGTGTTACGCTCCACAACAAGGCATCCCTCATAGCGAAGTTGACTCTTCCGAAGCTAGCGGCCCTGAGTTTAAACTTTCAGTCGTGATGAAACCGTAGCATGCTGGTAAGGCATTTTCAACTAACCACATGGCTAACTAGCTACCTAGTTATCCCTGAAGTTGAAATTCAGTAGCCTTGCGGCAGCATCATTTAAGAGCGATTCCTCCCACTGCTCTTAACGTGTATAATTTTTTTAGGCATCTAATTCACACCGATAATATAACCTAGTTAAATAAAATAATTGAGGTTTGCCGTTGTGCATGCATCATGCAAAAATTACTGGATAGATTGTGATAAAAAATATATTGTTTTATACCCCAGAAAATTGGTTTTTATAAAAAAATACGATATCTTCAATCATTTAAACATTATTCAAGTTTTAAGAAATTATGATTTTTATAAGAATTACGCGTTCTTGTGTTTTCCACGCGAGCGAGGCCGTGGGCACAGCTAGTTTGAAATAAAAAGTATTAGATTCCAAAATAAAAAAGGAAGATGAAGAAGAACTATGTATTTTCTTAAATGTACAATTTTTCGTCTAGGTTCGAATTTATGTTAGAGATTTTCTTTTTAATCTTATATTAAAATTGCCTTGTAGTTTGCAATCATGTCTTCTAGTTAGGAGAAATTCTGATAGACTACTCTAGTGATCACTTACTATCGCTTGACAAATCAATAACTGACTTGGGATAGGCAATGGCGGTTGATGACGTCACGGAACGATAATCTCTATGATTGGTTCGTACGTGACATTCAGTTGAAACAGTACACTGCGTTGCAAGAATACGGTACAGTTGAAATAACTTTAAAATGTTATATTATAACTACATTATTATTAACAACAAAACCGTTTGATGGATTATTACTCGTAGATTACACGGTATGATAGAAGAAAACGAAAAAAAGAAAACTAATTGCTTACGCTTGATTTTTCTCTATTTATGATAATAATACTAGCAGTGCCCGCGGCTTTGCGACGACAGAAGTACGCGTAATTCTTATATAAATCGTATGTTCCTAACACTTCCATAACTTTTTATTTAATGGAGATAAATCGTGATAATTTTTGATTTGTTAAGAACTAAGTATTTAAGGAGTAAAACAAACAAGAAATTATCATAATCTATCCAGTAGTTTTTGCGTAATGAGCACACAACGGTAAACTTCAATCATTTTTGATTTTATATAAATAGGCAAAAAGAAACTTTTTAATTTATTTAGGTCACTGGATAACACATAATATATCATCAAGTATTATTGAAAATTCTCATTACTTATCATTCATGGTGTGACTTATACTTCCCGTGTATATGTATAATTGAATTAACGAAAATATTTTTTTTTATTTTTTTTACATTATCTAAAAGTAATATTGAAATTTATTATACCCTATCAACTGACCGATGATATAAAAATCCCGTGTACAAAATTTCATAAGAATCAGTCAAGCAGTTTTTGATTTAAATCCGGACATACAAACAGACAGACTGACGGACAAAAAAAAAGGCATATTTGTGATCAGTATCTTTCATATAATATGCGTATAGGGAAATTTGGAAAAATATTAAAAGTACAGACAGGATTGCAGATTTATTAATATAGATAGCTACCACTTATACAATATCAAAAAAAAACATAGATGGGTTTATCACTATGTGTATTATGGTCGCAATCCCTACCACCCCGCTATATCACTGCATATGCACCGGCTGATTTCGGAACACGACAAACCAAAAGAAAATCATACATGGGTTTATCACTGTTTGTATGGTATACAATCCAAAACATTAACCGTCCAATAAAACGTCAAAATAATTAAAATCATACCATATTGTACCGGCATATGGGAAGGTTTTTTGAAAAACGTGAAACCCCTTTTATTCCTTTCTTACCTAAAGGGTTCTTCATACAAACTTTCACCCAAGTTTTATTTTCACCACATGTGGATTAACAAAATGAAATAATTCATTTGCAGCAAAACTGTATAATTGAGATAATTTACAATAGGTATATCGCTTAGAATGTATAAACTACCGCGAGCAGCGGTTTGTCTGCGGTCATAAAATAAAACAGTCATTATGCAGTACTGCGTAGTTAAACATTTTAAAAACTCTTCAGCCAATCTTAAAAAGAATACTGGACTATCATTTATTAGGTACTTATTAGAAAAACAATACATTTCTTATTAAGTATAACACAGTCAATAAATCACATTTGACAATGCTGTCATTTCAAATCAACAAACTGGTTGTCATGGAAGCTGATATTTCCCTCTTACATACTTTCATGTCGTATTTTTTTTACCCTTAAAATTTTATTTTCCCCACAAAAAGTACACTATGTCCTTTCCCAAGGTCTAATCTATCTCTATACTAAAATTCATCAAAATTGGTTGAACGGTTTAGCCGTGAAAACGTAACAAACAGACAGAGTTACTTTCGCATTTATAATATTAGTATGGATTATATTTTTGTATTATTGAACGTATCGTTAAACTTTGCTAAGTAGAATATAATGTCTACGGTAAAGTAAAGTTAATAATAACATTTTATATTCTCAGTTTCTATTGTAATTCACAGACCTTATACTATTATGTGTACCGTTTTTATTATACCTATGTTACTTTAACAATAAAGGAGGTTCTAATAACACCTCATATATTAAAATCTATCAAGTTATAGAAACTACTGAGCGTGCCAAAGAGTAAAATGCCAATAAACCGTGCCAAAAATATACATTATAGTAATAGTACTAGAAATGTTTCTTAAATTAAAAACACTCTTGACGCAAGAACTACTAGTAAATTTTATCAATTGCGTTCTTAACCAGATATTTTTTTTTTTTTATCCATTTATAATATATATCTGGCCGGATGTGTATAAAGTATTGTACGATCAGAGTGAGAAAGCTTCACAAATCGTATTGCAATATATGCCGCTTACAATAATTCCCATTTCACACATACACATACACAAACACCGCCTCATTTTCTGAATTTGTCTACGCTTGTCAATTTGGATGGTGTCATACGAAATGAGATTAACGTAAATTTATGTAATTTTTAAAAATTAAATTGACTTTCTTTTTGTAATCCGTATATCCCTATGATGGAGCAATGGAAAGTCGCAAAAATAAGAAAGCAGTTCGTGAAAATAGGCTTCTTCGACACAACAAACACACTCAAATGTGATGAGCACCGGACATTAAGCTTAATTTTACTTTCCGGCAAAATAGTCCTCAAAATTATATAAAAAAGAATCAGACCACTAGGCGGAACAATATCTGGCAGGGAATCAGTTTGAGTTCAGGAAGAAGAGAGGCACAAGGGAGGTAATACTCCATACAATGCAATATACTAGCATCATGATTAATAATTGTTAGACTGCATGTACATGATTTGGACATAGCTATTGTTGATTTAGAGAAAGCCTTTGATAAAGTAAATTGGAAGAAGATGATAATTATATTGAGGGAAGCAGGTTTAGACTTCAGAGATAGAAGAATTATATTTAACCTTTACAGGGAGCAAGAAACATTGATAGAAATGAGGGAGGAAATAAGAAGAGCAAACATAACACAAGGATTACGTCAAGAATGTCCACTATCATCTTAATATTCAATATTTTTATAGAATGTACCATAAGACAGATTATAGCATCGGACAATGGGGGAGTTAAATTTAACGGGGACAATATAAAATTTATTAGATTTGCAGATGATAAAGCAGTATGTAGCTAAGTCAAAAAATTTATACAATATTTATTAATAGAAATGGATACCATATTTAACAACTTTTGTTTAAAATTAACACAAAACTAAAACATTAATAGCTTCAAAATACCTTGGCAGATAAACCGAGTGGTCCCGACACGCGACAAACCAAACGTGTCAAATTACATCTTTAAAGCTTAAAGCTGAGATGCCCACCTACACGTGGTCGCTGGGTTGTGACTACCTATGTGTTTGGTGGAAATTCCGTCATAGTACTTCGCTCTTGCGTGTTGCATTTCGGGATCACCCTGTGTATATCCATTTAAATGATTGCAGGCCGGCATGACAGCGGTGACCGTCGATGGATTACGATCTATAGGTAGTCGCCGTAGTGTTAGGATTGTTCTGTGCTTACAATCAGGGACAGTACTGTCAATTTTCTTAGCTATTAAAGAAATAAGAAAGCCACTTTTACGTCTTTATCTCCATGGTATTGTAGTCGCGAACCTATTGGGTACAAAAACAGTATCACCGCTTCATAACTAAATATACACCTCCTAATTCTAGGATGCGACACGCCTAATAAGACGGCGCGCGTGGCGGTCTGTTACAAACTCTGTAGGTTGCGTCTGGCATTGCGCTGTATGCGACCGACGAATGATTACAATGGAAATGTACTACAGTAGTATCTTACGGACGCCTGACACAGCGTTACATTTGTTGTACGTCGCGTCTGTAGGTCATGCGTCCGCATCTGCAGTAATTGCAGAGCATTCTGGCGTATGGATGCCGCGTAAAAATGAAGAAATTTAATATGTAAAACGACGAATTAAATGTGTTTTTAAATCAAATTATTAAAGCTACTCTCAGCCTCTCTCTTGATGATGCCGTGATGCCGTTTTCTTCTTTTATTTCTCAGTGACATTTGTAACAATTATCTTGTTATCATAGTTCTCCCCTTCGAGAAAAAGACTTACAAATATCTGGTCTTCCATATCTTATTCAATGTTTATTAAATATTTTGCAAATCGTCTATTCACTAGACTGTACCGGTAAAACTTACCCGCTGGACGTTCTCCCAGGGTGACTATCGATACGACGTCATTGCAGTGCTGGAAGCAGCGTCGAGGGTCACCAGATGCTGGAATGGATGTAATTTTTGTGTCCTACAATCTAGTAAAAAGTAAAAGCATTCACTTGTGGTATAACACCGTTCCTACAACGATATAAGTCCTGTCTAGTTATGACAATGACTTCGAGCTGCGATCGTTTCGCAGTTTTAGTTCAACCGCTCGATGATACATCTAGCGTAGGTACCTCAACGATGTAATCTGTGTACTTATATCTTGCGATACGTGATTATTGAAATGGCGACAATCACGGCACGTTACGAACGTGATTCCATCTGAGATTGTACTTTGCGAAATACGAACTATATTGTGTAGCTTAAAGAAATACTCATTTTATATGTTACTGGCAAACCCGGCCATGCTTTACTGTACCGATTTGAAGTACATAAGAAATATTAATCCGATCGCTACTAAATTTTACAGGATCACCCGCTCGACTAATATGAAGAGTGCCTGAAAATTTCATCAAAATCGCTCTAGTAATTTTGGAGTCCATAGAGAACATACGTACAAATATCGATTTTTATATATAAGAAGAAGAAATAAAAATTATCATATTATATTTTTAAAGCCATGATAGTTCAGTAATGTACGGACGTGAGTTCGAATCCCTACCACGAACCTGGGCTTTCAGTGAAGAAAAGGATCATGATGAAACTATAGCAAGGTGGTAGGGTAATTGGAAACCCGTTGCAAATTTGCAAATTTGTCACAATGCACCTATAAATGTGTTCCGGCAGCTGCAAGTGAGAGCCAGTTTTCCCACTTGGCTTAGCGTGTCACCATTTCGTTATTTAATATCAGGTGAAATCAGGCGCTATAACGCTACCTACCTAACTTAGTACCGTACTGTGAAGTTTCTATTATCAATTAAACTTGTCAACGTGACAGTATTATTGATATGACACTGATTCGAGAGTACGCCGCCCTGGCGTACTTTTGGTTGCCATATTTTTATAGTAAGCCGACGATATCTAGTTGAAGTGCCAGAGGAAAACAATCATTAATGTATGATGCCAACGATTGAACTTTACAATTAATTGCGTTTCAGTTCTTAATATACAACAAGCTAAACTACTTAATTTATAAAATAAATTACGCAAAAGTGATCTTATTTGTTTCTAGAACAGTTTAAATACCTTTTCTTGTAAATGACTAGATAGTCCAAATATATTTTTTCAAACTTGACTCATAGTTCCAGAGAATTATTAGCTAGTTCAAAGAAAAAATCTCTTTGGGCTTTTTTATATTATAAAGATGTATATATATATAGTATGCAGTAAAAATGAGCTAATTTTTTTAGATATTTGGATTGCTTAGTGCTAATAAATGGGTGTTTTAATCTAAATAAACAAGTAAAAATTATGATAAGTATGATAAAAGTTATATCTAAAGTTCATATTAGTAAGAGCGTAATGACAAACAGACAACGTGTACACAGCGTTACCAGATACAACATTATCAATAATTTTAGTTGTTGTAAGCGGCTCCGCTTAAAGAAACACACTTACAATTACAAATCAGCCTCCCATGGCACAAGTTATTAAACATTATATTATAAGCGCTAGTTTTACAGACAATTTAGTTGAACAAATTATAACAGAGTGGCCTAGTTATAAGCGATGAGCGTGGAAAGTGTCAAATGAATCTGTGAAAAGTGTTTTTTTATAGTAGATCGGCGAATTGACTTTACTGTAACTGATGGTAAACACAGCACAATCCAAACTCAACAGTGACCACCGAGAGATTGGGAATTAATCGACGATCGCCGCTGTGATGCTGGCCTGCTTAAATAGTAGGACATGTACAGGCTGTTCCCCGAAATGCTACACGCAAAAGCAGAGTCAGTATTCAGATGGGCAAAACAACCCTATCATCCTGCTATCGCAATATTCTGGTTTGTTACGTGCAGGTGACAGTTTACCACCATTTATGCCTATGATAAAATCTTGTCATAGTGACTGACTACTTACTCGCGTTGTGTTGAATAATAGGACAGTCTTTAAAAAGCGCTTTAATAAAAGACTCGAATACAGTTTCTGTTTCACTATTAATGTTTATTCACAATGTTATTATTGTTCATTTTAGCAACCAGTGTTTGTTATTAAGGATTATTACTGCCGTTATCTAGTGGGTAGTCATTTCTTTGTATTTTAAAATTAGTGTATTTAGTTGATTTTATTCTACTAACAAAAATATAGTCCTATTATTAGATTTTTTTAGAAAGAGACATATTTTCATGTCAGTTCACTTCACGTGCGCACAATAAACAAACTACATTACTCAAAAAGCCACCAAAAATATAAATAAAAATGAAGTATCTCTTTGTAATGTTAAAATATCAGCTTTTTACTTAATGCATATGAAGGTATATACGATACTTATATCAAAACACGATTTTCTTAAATATTTGTGTGTCTGTCTGTCTTTGTTTGTTTCAGGTAATCTCCGACTTTAACGGAACTGTCACCGGCAGATAGCTAATAATCCCGCCAAAAACTAAAATAAATAATGTTTGATTTTAATTCTATCTAGTTTAGAAAATATTATAAAGTTTTGGATATGACTTCATATTATTATCTTTTTTTTCTTCTTCCACTTCTTCTTATATATAAAAATCAATGTTTGTATGTATGTTCCGTATGGAATCCAAGACGGCTGGAGCAATTTTGATGAAATTTTCAGACAAACTTTATTTTAGCGTATGCGGGTGACCCTGTAAAGTTGTGTAGTGATCGGATAAATTTTTTCTATGGATACCAAAACAGCACAGCATCTATATATTCTTCCAGTTGTCAATGAAATAAACGATTATTCAGGAGAAGTAGAAAGTAAAACCATTATGTAAAGAATTTTAAAGAATAGCAGTTATAAAACCTGTCCAAGGCTTGTGATTGATCACAGAAGCACCACGTCACACTTATTTTTACCGCAAAACCGCGGACCTTACGTAGGGTGTTAAAATATTATTTTTTACCCGACTACGAAAAAGGAGGGTTATGATTTTCGAGATATTTCTTTGGCACGCTCCGTGGCCTAAACGGCTTGATGGATTTTAGCATACAAGGTGTCGTTAGATTTGTGGGAGTGACGTAGGCTATATAATATTTAATATGTCTGAAAATCAAGTAAAAAGCAAAAATGGAAAAACACATTATTTTCGTCAAGTGTTTTTGTTGCAGTTGGGTTATTTGTTCCCTTTTTCCTATTTCTCTCTCTCTCTCTCTCTCTTCGCTACCGTTTACACTTTGCACCACATTAGACAGTACGGGCAGACGCAACGCAGCGGGGCGCGATATCTGACAGTAACAGACACGCAGTTAACCTTTAGATTGAGATGTGAACCATTGTATAATAGCTTTTCGATATATGTATACACAATTACACATGTATGTATAATTATTATCATATATAACACTATTGTACAAGTAAACTAAAAAGAAAACCAACTTCAATGATTTTATGGACTTTTGTGATGTATCTTCGAATTCAAAGGTCCAATGCCAATGAAATTAAAACGGAACTAACCTTGAGCTATCTTCTTTTCAATATTTAAAAAATTTAAATCGGTTCATAAACAAAAAAGTTATGGTTAAACATACATACAAAAATACATTCGAATTAAGTAACATCCTTTTTTTGAAATTGGTTAAAAATTCCAAAGAATCGGTTAGAAATAAAATCATAAGCATAATTTTACGTGTGAGCAAGAAAACACATATTTATGTATTGGGCAGTTTGAGTAATTTACGACATGGGACTTCGCAAATCACTGAGTAACACGTTAGACGAATTTAGTATCTTAATTTTGTTCTCCTAATTCTTCACTGAAAATTAATTGAACGTTCACTTCACACGTTCACTGAAAATAATTTAGATAAGTTTGGACTTGCACGATAGGTACAATTCTTAATTCTAACTTAAACAAATAAAAGATTTTTCGATTCTTGTTTTTAGTTATATAAGTTATACATAATATATAAGCTTCCTAAGTCAATCCGCAAGTTGACTGTATGTTTAAAAATTAAAGTAAATTATTGAGTAACAATGGTCTATAGATAAAATGTCTAAACAATACAAATCTGGAAAAAGTATTTGTTTATATATGTAATATTTTTTGTATGTGAGTCATGTGATTTGAAACGCCGATTAAAATATGTGACGTCACCATTCAGGAAATATGAATAAGACTCTTACGTGAGTTGTCCCTGTTGTCATACAAAATGACATATAAAATGAATGATGACGTCACGGGACCGAAATGCAACGTTTTGTGGCGTATTTTTTATTTATTTTAAGAAATATTTTTAAGGCACACACAAAAATTATTCATAGAACAATTTTCCAAACGTTGTCAACTCCCTGATTACTGATTTTCCGGAAATATTATGAATAATTACGTGAATGATAGTGATGTGTGGAAATGCCTCCCCTCTACGTATATCTACTAAAAATTACACGGTGAACAAAACTTATATAATAAAAAAAACTCGCTGCAATTAGGCAGAGTGTCTTGCTGGTTCTTCTCGATGACTGGTATGTTTTCCGCACTGGTGTTGGTGTTTTGACATTCATAAGCACAACTGCCTTCGGAGAAAATGCTATAATATTTTATATTAAGATAACATATCGCTCGGCATACAATCCAATGAACTATCACACAGAGCAAAATAATACATATTTACTTAATTTGAAAATAATCTGATAATTCTATAGAACCTGAAAACTTATCGTGTATATTGTCATTTATTATTTCACTAGATAAACGTATATTTATTTGACAGTTGCCTTAAAGATACTAGAATACGGGAAGTTCCAACTGCTTATAGAATTACTACTAAACGTCACACCGTGGATTCGTAGATTTTCGTTTCTACATTTTTTTTTGTACCACGGTAAAGTGAAGGCTCTATGCCTAATGGTAGGAATAGTAGAATCCAAAATCAACAGTGACTACTGAGATATCTACAATCCAATATTCGTCACTGTCGTACCAGCATGCTAGCCTTTCGGTTAATCCCGCAACGCGAAAATATCATAACAGCGCTTACCACCAAGTGTATGGTTGTCGTGATCAAGTCGAGTACAGGTTTCTTTCACCCGACTTTATTATTGGATATATACCGCCTGATCCCGGAATCTGATACGCTTAAGCGTGCCACTATGGTGATCCAGTCGGTCACAATTGCCACACCCTAGCACATAATAAATTTATATCCAGCAATAAATATAAAAAAAATTGACAATATTATTATAAACCTTTATGAATTGTAAAAAAAAATCCACTTCATTTTATATAAATTATTTGTTCCTACTAAGTTTAACAAATTTGTAACTAACTCACTATATTACAGATGGTCTGTGAGATTTCTTCCTTTTATCGTTAGTTTTTAACCTGGTTGTCCAAAATGGAATTGTCCTGGTACAGAACAGGGCTCGCTTATAAATTCAAATAAAATGAGGGCCGAAATTACTAAAGCGACCTCGTTTATACTCTGATATCACCTAGTTTAAAAGAAGGGGAAGTGTTTTATTTATTTGAATCGATAAACTTTGAATGTTTGTGTAAACTATCAATATATTCTCTGTGTTTCGAGTACATTTTAGACATTTCCAGATATTTCAATAATAGTAAATATTTGTTCTATATTTATTCAGAAAGTATAAATATATTATTTTACAATGGTCTACGTAAATTTATATGTAACACTTATGCACATAAATAAAGTATAAAATAAAACAAGAAAGTAAACAATTATAATTATCGCAGCTGACATGCAAGTTCTGGTTTAGCGATCGAAGTATAATTCCACGTATGCAGTTTAATAAAATAAAACGAAAAAATTACAACAATAAGCCGCGAATGCGTTTTCGTGCGGTGAAACAAGAAAAAGTTGATCTCGAAAACGTATGACCCAAATAATTAGACCTACCTGACGTATAAATCATCTCTCGAATAATATTTATGAAGCTATACAATCGGGTGGCCAGATATGCTTGCCTTCCATCAAATATAAAGCTATATTTTATAATATCTTACGTTATTACATTTGCAAATTTACGATATAATAGTTCCAACAAGGTACCTATAACTGTTTTAAACGGGCTTAGCGAATTATCAATTTAATAGCTGTGCCCCGTGGTTTCACCCGTGTATAATTTAAAAGAAATCACTAACTGATAATTCATAATACTTCATTAAAGACATAATTTTTATAACAGTAATATTTTCTTGAGGCATATTGGTTTTCACCGCCCCCTGTTCTTCACAGCCGAGTGTTGAATTATTTTAATTTTTCATTATCTCCTAATATATCCGTCTAACATGCTTTAAAGAGTAAAGTTTATCTTCATGAAAATGCCTAATAATAATGCTCATAAATCACTTTTTAATTTTCAATATTTTTTTTTCACAAAATGACTGATTATGGCTTATATATATGAGATAGGCATATGATATGTCAATTTTTTTTAGATTTACTAAGGACCAGTATTTTTATCTAACATTATATTTATGTATCACTAACCATTACATCAGTACACGCGGATAAAGCAGTTCGGGAGCGCATTGTCTTCTGACTTACTTAAAAAAATCGATATTAAAGACTAGATGAGAGGTGTAGCTTAATTCTAGACAAGCCATAAATAATGTACTATTTCTCATGAATCTGGCGAAAAAAATTTTTTTTTCATTGGGCAGGTAGTTCCATATATTAGCGTGTTGCAAACAAGTAAACTCTTCCCCTGTATTATATTAAATATAGATTTTTGTTTTATTGTTGAAGCCTATTTATATTCTAATTTACAGAGTAAAAATTAAAAAATTGCATTTATTAAAAGTTATATGTGTTTTTGGCGCATTTTTGGGAGGGTATAATTAAGAGCTGCGAGCGCATTATGTGACGGAAGTACAACAGTATGAAGTTGTTAACGGTTGTTTGTTAATTGTATAAAAAATAAAAAGTAAGTAAAATGAATTAACATTATTATCATTGATTGCTAACTTCATCATCTAGATGGCACGCCGGATAAAATAATTTTGTTTTGTTTCGCCACGTGCGTACATAAGTATAAACAATTTTTTTCAATTCTTTATATATAGAACCAGATTACCCGGCATTCAAAATAAAAAAAATACGTTTTAAATAAATAACGAAGATACATATATTTACAAGTTTTTTTTTTCTTATTTCTTCTTTTTTTAAGGTTTTCTTATATTATAATAGTAATAAAATTAAAAGCTAGCCGTTGTAAATTGTTAGCGTAACGAAAATCCTTTACTATTATCGGTAACCACAGTGTGATACATGCCTATTGCATGCAGGTGGTGTTAATTTAAAGCTTACAATATATAGGCATACACGTTATAAATAATTACTTGAGATAATACAAGTTTCGCTTGACCATCTCGCTACGATAAACCGTTAAATGGTTAAAAAATTACCATTATTATATCTATTTATGGCGGTTAACATTAATTTGTAAGATAAATTAAGTAATTAAATTAATTAATCTAAAAATAATTCGGTTATATTTCATTGTAATCATAGTATTGGTGAATTTAATTAATTATTATACTATTACCAACCGTTTTCAACGGTTTCACCAGTGGTAAATTTATTAGAACAACTCTTCAACGAGGCTGCCGACGAACCTGTGTAGCCCATCATTGTTCCGTACTTGCCTACAGCTTGCCAGAGTTCCTGTCTTTCATGGTTACGGATCCTCCCCTTAGAGTTATAGCGTAAAGTTATATAGCTTATAATTTTTTATAACTGACTGGTAGTCCTGGAGATTAGCGTGTTTAAACAAACAATTCTTTGATATTTTACCCGACTGCGAAAAAGGATGGTAATGATTTTCAAGAGCATGTTTATATATATATATATATATATATACATACACGTCTATTTTTTGGCACACTCTGTAGCCTAAACATCTTGATGGTTTTTAGCATATGGGGTCTCGTTAAATTCGTCTTAATTATGGGAGTGCTATAGGTTGTATTATAATATTTAAGTACGACATCTAGGAATCAAATATAAAGCAAAGATATTTTTTTCTTTTTTAGTCAAGTGTTTTTTGGTTCCGGCGGGTTTTTTGTTTCCTTTTTAATAATGTTAACGCGAATCTCCTAGAAAAACTAAATCAAACCAGGATGGCTTGGTTTCCCCAATCCAGGTGTTTTCATAAAACCATATGAAGCAAACCACTAACCTTGATCGTAGCGAATTCTGCTTGCGGTGCATCGCTATACTGCCACACACTCGTACACACACACACACATGTACTAAAGTCAACTGTAAGGTTTTGTCCTTTATTTCCAGGATTTCTATATAAATCAATAAAATAACACCCTGCGTCGTCCGCTCTCGAACCGTGAATAATTTTTACTGACGGTCGTCACAAAAAAAGTCTCACATAGCCGCCAACCCGGGTATCGCGATCTACCCACATATGATATTATGAAAACCGCCTGGACAAATAATATTAGTATATATTTAATAATTAATCTAAAGATAATTCGGTCGTATTTCGTGGTAATCATAGTATTGATGCTTTCAAAACATTATTTAAAATACGACAATTACCTAAATTTTTTTAATTTGATTACATTTTTACAGGTTTTAATGGAAACTGAAGATTTCTACGGAGGAGAAAAAATGCTTTTGCCATACGGCCCACCTGATGGTAAGCGACCGGTCACGTTGCTAACCTTGCAGCGAGGAGCTCTGAAAACCCTACTCACCACAGGAACACAAACACAAGGTTATTTGGCTGCGATCTTCTGTAGGACAGAGGCATTCCACCAGTCAACTGCTCCAAGTAAAAATAAGTCATTAAATTATATAACCAGGCAACTGCTTGCATCTACCTCCAGTTCTATATATTCTTCTATATTTTATTCTTGGATAATGGCATTAGAAGAAATATTTTTAATTACCATACAATCTATATCTGTCACTGTCATGATCTTAAGTTTTGATTATACCCATAAATTAATTATTATAAAAATTAAGAGCCTTCTAAAATTACTAAAATTGTCTAATTATATCGCTGTTAACAGACATAAATACCACTAAATAAAGACGAATAAAAATTTATGAGAGAGGTTCATACAAGCATACTTTTAAAATAAACAGGCACTCATAAGGACTCCCGATAGAAGTGTAAAAACTCAATTTTGAATTTTTAAATCAATTATACTTAGTCTGAATCATTGCAGAGCATGTCGGTGACGCGAAGTCATATGATTTTACCCATAAAAAAAGTCGAAAACGATTATGATACAGTAAATTATACGATGTATTAGTGTATAAACACGTCTACATGTACATAGGCCGGTTATACTACGCGCCGCTAGTCTGACGCAAACGCAATACTTCACGAGCATGTCGAGTTCATAGGTGACGCCAAGGTCAAGCGAACCTATAAGTTTTTCCCCTATCAAAATCGCTCAACGCGGCTAAAGAAGTTTTCACTTCAAAATCACTATTGGAGGACAAAGAAAGGACAATAGAAAATTATGATTGTCTATTTTACATAGGTATAATCAGACCTGCGCACGATTGCGTTAGTAGCACTGCGGTGGAGATTTCATCGAATAAATTTAACAAGAGTGAAACCGTGTGGCATAGCTAGTTACGTATGTGTTTGTAATGTCAATATTTATGTTTTAAAAACAAACGATTCATCAATAATTAACAATAAGTTGAAGGATTTGCGGCGGACAGTGTTGCTGTAAGTCTGTTTCGTTGCTTTCATTTGCATACAACGTCCATAACCATAGAGTTATAAAAGTTACGAAAAAGATACTGAATAATATATATTTTTATATCTATATTAATAAATTTGTAGTCGTGTCTGTACGTGTAAAATTTTCACCAAATTTCCCGATAGACATACCATACATAAAGGACACTGATTACGAATATGGCCATAATATTTTTTTGTCTGTCTGTCTATTCGTATGTCTGGATTTAACTCAAAAACGGCTTGACCGATTTTTATGAAATTTTGTACACGGGAAGCATAAACGTCATTACATAATACATAGGCTTTATGAATCGTCAACAATATTTTATATTAAGGCATCATAATAAAAAGTTTGAATTTTTGTACACGGTAAGTATAATATGTCATTTCTTAATTATTACACTACATGCAATGTCAATAATATTACGAGTAAAATAAACGTAAGGGATGTAAAAAATTACTGCGTAACAAACGCGTGCTGGTGTTTTCTATATATTGCATTATATACAATACTGTATATAATTGTTTTGCTTTTTACTGATTGATTTTTTTTGTTTATCTATTCGATACTTTTGCAATCGACTTAAAACGAAATTGGAACCTTGAAACTTTAAATATAGCTCTTAAAGCAATATTAACTAGCTTTCTTGTTTGTCTTCACAAAACTTCACACATGCGCACACACTTATGACCAAAAGGAAAATCAAAATGATTTTGAGTTGTTTTCTGGTTTATTTTCGAAGTTCAAGTCCAATGCCGATGCAATGAAAATGGGACCAACCTTGAGGTATTCCCTAATCAAACAAAAAAAGAATCATCCAAACATAGATTCGAATTGAGTACATATGTAACCTCCGTCTTTTTTAAATCAGTTTAAAAATATAATAATTCACTAAAATTTCATCTGATATTAAGGGATAATGTGGCCTAAGATGGTAGAAAGCTAAGCCTAGAGGTACTGCTTCTTATGTGTTGCTGCTGGAATAAATCTATTTATGCTTGGCAATAAATATTCAACATGTAAGTAATAAGCATTAGAAATTGCCGTACCACAATGCTATAGTTTTATCAAAATGTTTCTTTCGCCGAAAAATCAAGCAATAGAGAATAATCTCTAAAGAAATTTTGGAAGAAAGGAATCTAAAAAAGTTTTGGTGTAAGAAAGGAATTTCATATCGAAAGAAATAAAATTCAAGGAATCACCTAGCGCTATTTTATGCTTTTCTTCAAAACAATTTACGCGAACAAGGTTTTTCTGTCTTACTGATGTAATTAAAAACCAGTTCACGAATCATTATTACAATTAAGTAATTATAAGCGATTAACTTTTAGTAACAGTATTAACTGCAGGATTACGAAACTCGTACAGAAGATACAAGCTTAAAAAAACACATTGACGCAATCTGAATTTAACTTTCTGCCAAAAATGTTTTATTTTGAATTAACGACCCAACCCAGCTTCGCACGCGTACAATTTGAAAAGTGGTGTATTTTACTTAAAAAAAGCCTGATTTAGAGTATATCGCTTTAATATTGATAGTTTATAACTACCTTATTAGCCTAGTGCAACTGGGAGTTTGGCTTCGTGCCCGATTAATTGCAATAGGCTCGCCGCCTATTACATGAGACCTGAAACATACCCGGCGTACCATGGGTGTACATCTCTACCTAACGTTTCGGGGATACATGCTTGATGGTATGTTATGTAACTTCATAGTTACGAATAGTGCGCTTAGCTCGCGACGCGTAATTTACCATAGGTTTTTTAGGTAAGATTTATTTAGGTCCGAATAATTTTGAATTCAAGATATCTTCTACAGTATTCATTTAAATGGAAAACTGGAAAGGATAATCTTAATCTACATTAAATGTTCAAGTTAAATAATGAACTTATCCGGATAAAGATTAATACTGAATTGGAGAAAATAGCTGATGAAGATAAAAATGGTTACTGTGAATTAACCTTAAGAAATAGACATATGCTACCACGGACTCTTCATAGGTTTTTTTAAAGAACTAGAATTCTTTAGAACATTATTTTTATGTATCTCATAAGTTTTAGCTAGCGTATTTTTGACGACTTGTTTAAAAATAATTGAATTTTCTCTACTATACAAAAACTTAATTGGAATCTATTGTATTTAAAAACCTTCCGTAAAAAAATCTCTAAACGTTAGTGAAAACCACATTAAAATCCGTTGCATAGTTTAAAAGATATAAACGTACACAGGGACAGACAGCGGGAAGCGACTTTACTATACATGTATGTATAGATAGTTATGAAGAAGGTAAACTATGTAGCTGAATTCATAGGTGTAAATATATGTCATAATCTTATTTATTTATTTTAAATACTTAAACTTACTATATATACATTTAAGAAAATATATTCGCAGATAAACTTTTTAAAAATATGTGGCGCCACCTGTCCGTTCTATTTTAATTTTCTACTATGTTGTCTTTTGCCCACAATAGATGTCGCGGTACAAATAATATAATTTTCTGACTTGCGATGTCTAGATTCACGTAATGTATCTACAGGTCATCATGTCATAAGGTTATGAGTCGTCATTGAAGCCATGAACACAAACATCATATGAATGCATTGTACTATTTTTGTAAGGCTAGTCTAGCTGGCCAATTATTATGTCATTATATATATATATATATATATTTATATGAATAAATGTATATGAATGAATGATTCACGTGATCGAGACATTCCATTACATAGGGATGTGAATATCTAAAAAAAATCGATTTTTATCAAATAATAATAAAAACGATATTTGTCCAAAAAATAATCAATTTATTTCATATTTTCTTGAGAAATTTAATTAAAACCGGAAATATTTAGAATAATAATTTTCTTAATCAATTTATATTAACAAATTACAATAAAAAGACAAAAAAAATAGTTAATAACGGAGAATGCCCATTCTTGTACCAAATTTTGTTGTATAGTAAGGTTGAATAAAAAGTAAATAGTGTTTTTATTTCATATTATTTTACGAGCTTTTATCCTCGGAATTTGGTTTTTAAAGTAGGAATATTCTTTAAACTTTTAAAAGTATTATCTATACTATATATTATATGTATACTAATATAACAAAGCGGAAGTGTTTTATGTTTGTTTGTTTGTTTAAATACGCTAATCTCTGAAATAACCCACCTGATTTGAAAAATTATTTTTGTAAGATACACGTCCTAACTAGACTTTAATATTGATTTTTGTAAAGTAAGTCGGAACACGAAGCTCTCCTGAAGTGCTTTATCCACGTTCGCTGCGATAATTTTTAGTTGTACGTAAATAAATGTTGTACAAAAACTTATGCATAACCCACAATAAGCTATTATATAACAAACAGTAGTTTAACATTAAAAAGTGATTTAAGATCATTATTTTACACATGGTATATTAATCCTTACGAAGAAGGGTTACTTCATCTTAAAGACAATTTTATGAAGTTAAATTTTGCTCTTTTGCATGTTATTTGGACACATAATTTTGGAGATAATGAAAAATTGAAATAATTTGTATTTGTGGGAAGAACAATTATGATAGACAATACGGGTGCACTGGCGTTACGGTATTTGTCGTATAATATTAACACGGGTGAAACCGTGGGACACTGCTAAAAATTATTATACACTGCGTAAATAGTTCCAAAGACGCGGGTGGCTGCGTTCCGTTACTTGTATTACAATCCTTTTGAACACAAAAATACAATATGAAATTAAAAAGCAACTCAATATTTAATTATAAATAACGATATTTATGGGTGATATTTAAGGGAGATTGAAGTTTTTGGTGGGACCATAAAATGACATGTTTTGGTATTTGGTTTTTATTTTTAACTAATTGACTTACGCATCTTCGTCTCCGTCACATGAAAGAGAGAGAGAGAGAGAGGGTTAGAAAGATTGGGTCGTATGCACCTATAATACAATTCTAAAGGAGCTGAAACTTTCTTTACTTTGCTGCGGATTTATTTTAAAACTGTGATATCTCTTAAGATATTTATTGAAATAAATTGATGTCAAGGATAATTTTGTTCAAAATTAAATACTTGTGATGAATATTTTATTGCAATATACCATGTTTATAGAAACACCTTCGCAAATAATGCATTATTTTAGAACAAATTTTATTACCATAAAAAAGGTTATATTGAGTCAACTTTAAAAGATAGCCAAATGCTATCACGAACTTTAGAGAAATAATTCCGTCACTCATGATTGTTAAGTAAATTTAAGCATTTACGCAGCGCACGCAATGGAAGCTCTCAAAAGCAATAATCTTCCCCGTTTTTGCAATGTTTTTCATTGATTCTTCGCTTCTATTGGTCGTAGCGTGATGTTATATAGCCTATAGGCCTTCTTCGATCAATGGGATACCCTACAAAAATTATTTTTTCCATTCGAAGAAGTAGTTCCTGAGATTAGATCGTTCAATCAAACAAACAAACAAAGGAACTCTTCAGCTTAATAGTAGTAGTATAGATCAATTAACTTAGGTTTTAGACCCTATATTATATAATACTGGTAGCGTTTTGTGTGATATAGCTTGTGCATATGAAATATATTATAAATATAAACTGGAAGCATACATTTTGATGTGCCACAAAAACTCCCTAGAAAGTTCTAACAAGGGAGCCACCATCTTGTTTACCACTATATTCACTTGATAATGGCAGTAATGGTTTTCAATAAAGAGGACTAGTTGGCAAGTTAGTAAGAACAAGAGTGATTGAATACCTACTGTCACAAAAAAATTGCTATAGATCCATAAAAAAAAAAATTGCCAGGGAAAAAAAAATGATCTTCTTTAATTAAAAAATTGATTTAAAAAATCAATTTTCTTTAATTAAAAAATTGATTTAAAAAATCGATTTTTATAAAATAATAATCGATTATTAATACTTTTTTTTAATCGATTTTTTTTCACATCCTTATTCCATTATGAGTGGATGGTTTACATAATCGTAAATCGAGCCATTTACTAGAGGCTGGCGATTATGAATGATTTACATAATCGAGGTATTCGATTATGAATGATCACTCATCATCGAACTACTAATATTAGTAATTACTAATGGTTATAATCGAGATATCTTCTTATTCTAATGATTACATTAGTATATCTCATAATCGCCAACCGCTACCATTTACATATATTCAGAGGTGGTCGATTATGAACGATTACTGAATTGAGATATGTATTTATATTTATTAATAACTAGCGGTGTGCCCGCGGCTCCGTACGGGTTTGTTATTACGCAATAATTATTTAAATCCCTTTACTTTACGCATATTGTTGACAATTCATATGTCGTATCAATTGAGGAGTGGCATGTATTTGCCGTGTACAATTTTCATCAAAATCGGTTGACAACTATTATTCTAATGTACAATTTCTAATGCATTATTAATTTATATAGCCTCTCAATTATAGTAGGTATAATGTATTTTTCCCAAAAAGTAATTCAGTCTACAAAATTTGACCAGAATCGGTTGAGAATTAATGAAAATTAAACTTTTTGAATTTTTTTTTTAAATCTAGAAGTAATATTGACAATTCTTATAGCCCATTAATTATGTAAATAGTTAGACTTCCAGTTTATAAAATTTCATCAAAATCGGATAAGAAATAATGAAATTTTAATTTTTTGATTTTTTTTTACGGTTCCCAAAAGTGTTATTAAAAATTCTCAATACTTATCATTCATGGAATGAGTTATTATACTTCACGTGTACATAATTGAATTAACGAAAATTCTTCTACCATAAATTCTTATATCCTATCAACTGACCGATGATATAAGCATCCCGTGTACAAAATTTCATAAGAATCGGTCAAGCAGTTTTTGAGTTAAATCCGGACATACAAACAGGGAGACTGACGGACAAAAAAAATTAATGGCATATTCGTGATCAGTATCGTTCATATAATATGCGTATCGGGAAATTTTAGAAAAATATTAAAAGTACAGACAGGACTACAGATTTATTAATATAGATAGGTATATTTATATAATACCAAAAAAAAGAAAAAACATAAATGGGTTTATCACTATATATATTGTGGTCGCAATCCCTACCACCCCGCTATATTACTGCATATGCACTGGCTGATTTCAGACCACGACAAACCAAAAGAAAATCATAAGATGGGATTATTACTGTTTGTCTGGTATTGACATTATATGTCAATATGAATCCAACACATTAACCATTCCAAAAAAACTTCAAAAATAATGAAAATCATACCTTATTGTACCGGCCTACGGGAATGGTTTTATGAAAAACGTGAAACCTCTTTTACCAAAAGCATAAATATGAATGTGTTATTCATACAAACATTCACCCAAGTTTTATTTTTACCACATGTGTAATAACACAATTAAATAATTCACTTGCAGAAAAACGTTATAATCCAGATAATTTACAAGAGGTATACCTCTTTGAATATATATACTCCCGCGAGCCGCGATTTACAGCGCACGTCATATTCCTATCATAAAGTATAACAGTAATTACTGCGTAGTTAAACAGTTTATATACACTTCAGCCAATCTTAAAAAGAATACTGGAGTATCATTTAATAGGTAATTATTAGTAATACAATACATTTCTTATTAAGTATAACAATATCAATTAATCAACAAACCAGATTGACAAGCAACAAGCTGGTTGGTATGGCAGCCGATGCTTTTTCACCATTATCGTGCACGCGCATTTGGTGTTCCCATATTATGTTCATAGAAATTTTCATCCCCTATTTTCTACCCTTAAAGTTTTATTTTCGCTACAAAAAGTACCCTATGTCCTTTCCCAAGGTCCAATCTATCTCTGTACCAAAGTTCATAAAAATTGGTTCAGCGGTTTAGGCGTGAAAACATAACAGAGAGACAGGGTTACTTTCGCATTTATAATATTAGTATGGATTATAATTAGTACTGTTAATGCATGTTTACTTTTAGTTTCACATAAAAAAAAAAAAAAAATTAGCGGGGGCTAACAACAAAGCATTCAGATAGATCTCTGGTCAGAAAAAGTTACGAACCACTGACGAAACTTAAAGAAGCCGATTTTCTCTCTTTAGCTCTATGTGCATTATTTACGGCTAGAAACTGTATGTATCTAATCTAAATATATGAAAGAAAACGGTGACTGACCGATCTATCAACACATAGCTCAAACCTCAGAACAGATGTGGTTATTTGGCGCACAAATATTTATTATAACTTAGGCATCCGTTATGAAAGAATTCTTGGAAATTCAACCCCTAAAAGAGTGTAATGAATGTTCAAAATTTTAATGGAGAAATCATAGACGAATTATATTTTTCAAATTTGACACGAGCGAAGCTGCAGGCAAAAGCTATTGTCACTGTGGTTTAGGAGCTTTTAATTTTTTTTTTAAATGCTTAAAGTCCTGTCTAATCATTGTAATGTTTAAGAGTATAATGATTTAGGTACAGTGCGAGCGCACAACGCTGTAATAATTCTGACTTGTTACTTATATTTATTGTCTTTAAAACAAACATAACGTACGTAGGTGCCCTTTTTCATACGTAATTACTCGGCTGGGCGTCTTTGAGTTTTGGAAAATGTTTGCTTTTTGGCTATTTACATTTATATGTAGGCGCGGAAATAATTTTACGAGATTATTTGACGCTGCACTAAATAGAAGAATATTTAGTTTGAAAATATATACGACTAGCAATAGCCTGCGATTTCATTCGCGTTAATTAGGTAACATTTAATAAGATTAAAAAATAACCTTTGTCACTCAGGGGTCATAGGGGTACATCTTCCTATGAGTGAATAATATGTAGAACCGCATCAACAGTTCCGCAAATTACGTTATAGGAACAGAATGAATAATACAATAACGAATAAAAATATAAACTTTACCTCTTTATCGTTAATATATGGAAGCATATTCTTACGAGAGACAAATTATTCTTCATATTAGATTGGTTTTTGTGTATTATAGAAGACAACTTCCAGTATCGACCTAAATTCGCCTGATAAAAAAACTGCTTTTTGTTTCGTAACTTTATTAATTTCATTTTTTTACTATAGTGCACAATTTTCATGAAAAGGTTGAATGAAATTTACTTGATTTCTTTTTCTTTTCTAGTACTTATAATTCTTAAAAATAAACAATGCCAAAGGTAAATCGGTAAATCGAAAATTGTGTTAATTTCTCCTAAAGATAATGAATTTTTTAATATCATCAAGAATTCTAATATAATTGTTGAAAACTAATATAATTGCTGAAAATACCACGATAGTATTATCGTATCTGAGACACAATTTGACGTACTTATAAACATTCTGTTTGCTGCTATTGAGCGCAATATAATTATTTTCTCTCGCCAATAACCGTCAACTGAACGTGTAGCAGTTTGCAAAATGAAATATATACGTTTTATAATGCAGGAAGTCGTGATTAAGTGGTTGAAATGCTTTCCGTGTTTTGCAAAACCAAGATAATTATAAATATTCGTATTTCATTGAGGAGGTTAGATTTTTGGTTATCCAAACATTCATTCTTCTTTTTGTTTTGACACCGCCGAAGCCGTAAGATACATATGTCAATGTTATAAAGCCATCGTAGTATTTTCTAATAAAGTGGGGTCTATTAAGGTGTTGGCTATTTAGAAAGTTTTTGTGATAGCTCTAAAGGCATATTTCAACCAATCTATATTACGCAAACTCTCACCAATATTACGTAATATAGGGTCAAATAACTTAAGTTAATGAGTTAGAATAAAATCTACAATATTCCTCAATAAATCACCCAAACATTAATTTAAATGAGTTAACTTTATCAATTGCCTTTTTTCCAAAATTGGACAGTGGCGATTTTGTTATTATTATTATCATAACTTGCCATCACACCTGTATACCCCTAAGGGTTAGGCACAGTACACCCACAGTTCTCCAAGTATGTTTTTTATGTCCCATGTAATAGGGGAGAAGCCTATTGCCATTAATCGGGCAGAAAGCCAAACTCCGAGATGCTACTGAGAATTTCATAGAAAACCCCAATAACACTTTGCAGTTAATTTTAACTTTATTTTTAAGATATTTATTATAATCAAATTTTAGTGTAAGCAATGTAACACTAAAACCTAAAATTCACCAAATCAATACTTAAGTACCACGATTGTATGTGACAAGCACTCCGGAGAATGGCAATCCGATTGATTTCCTGCAATCCAACCACAATCAAGCGTCTATTAAAGAATTTCCGCAAGCCAACGCAGTTGTGATTTATGATTGACAGGCGTCATTCGATATTGGTTGATGGGGTAAATCAGGGTAAATATTGTTTCGCAACTGTACCGGTTAGTTATGAATAACCGTTAAATAATTCATGTTTAAAGATAATTCATACATAACAATTTTTATCATTTTAATACCAAATAATAATTCGGTGACAAGTTTATTATAATCCACAATAAATGTGAAAGTACTTTTGAGTGGATGTTTTTTCAACAATGATGCTGAAACGGGTGAATGGAAAATTAGGCATAGAAGTCGCTCATATCGCAGATTGGATATAGGGTATTTTATCATCCTGATAAGCGACCTGACAATAAGCTGTATAGTTTTAAACAAGTATAACGGCTGATATGGTTTATTAATATATATTAGTGGTCGCCCAATGATCGAAATTCGACCAGCGACTTTTTAATCACGGGTTATTTTCTGTTTGACATTTGCAGTATGAACCTAACCAATAAATATTATATTATCACTTGCTGTCACTTTTCATTGAGTGACAATATCAATATTTTGAGGGGGTCTAAGTTTAATGGCACTGGTCGGTTTTAGGACCAGTAGATTAATTTAATATATTAGTAACAGATATTATAAATACATTTTAGCTTTCTGCACTCCTTCTCCATATAAACTTTAACCATGCCAAAACCCACAGTCTTTCGTGCACGCAATACTCTTAGTCTTTGCTCACGTATTAATATAATTATTTATCAATGTTTCATGCATACATAAAATGTGTATGTATGTTTTGCATTTCAGGTATACCATATCAATATAAATTTATTTACCAACCTTTTTAGTCTTCCTGAGATTTGGATTATTATCTAAACAACCTCATTTTTATTTATATAATTTATAATTCACTTGTTCACAATAATGTACCTACATCACGTAAACTTTCGACAAAATTCATAAAATAGGACTTAATTACATAAGTTAATGGATTAAAATTAAAACCACTCGATAACAAGTCGAGATTCCGCCAAAAATTTGTAAAAAGAGCCTGAAGTTAAATTTCAATACAATAACACATTCTTGTCAGAACTTTCCAGTAGTGTCTTGCCGTCGAACAATAGCACAGTGCATACCATTGCGACAAAAATAAAAGCTACACTGTAAAATCTACATTCTCACGGTCTACAATATAACATATAACTGGATACTGTTCACATATTTGTATGGCGGTAGTAAACCATCATAGTAGGCGTCTATATTTGTATTTTTAATTGAGATTTTGAAGCAATAATTGTTCAGTGGTAGAATGCACCGACATGGAGCCTTACCAAGGGACAGTCACTATAAAAAAACATCTTTTTAATCTACGTGTCGCAGAGAGAGACCTGAGCATGCATGGGAAAGGAAGAGGTAGCTAAACATGTACTCTTGGAGTGAAAAGAACTAGTCCAATACCCGGTTAAACACCTTGGTACACTGAAGATTCTTTCGGAGCTCATAAACAATATCAGGCAACTGGTAGACTTCCTAGAACAAATGGGGTGGTTACATACATGATAATAGCCAGCCAAAATCACGCAAAACATGTGCGTAGAAGTGGAGTGGATACTTGATACTTGAACCATGATGGATACCAGATACGATTAAAAGGCAGAAAGATTTTATAAAAAGATCTTATCTAAATACGTTGGTGTTTGCTTTATTCTGTAACCCAACAATCGATTTCCTTTATATCCTGTTTGCAAATTACCCAAACAAGAGTCGTAGGGAAGGAAATTGTCAATATTAAACCATTCAAGACTTATTGATAGGCGTCAAAGGCCGACGTGAAAAGCGTCTTCAGTTTAATTTAATACGAAAAGTTCAATGTCAAAATATCAGTTTCATGACTTTCTACATTCTTGAGAAATCAAGCTTACTTGTAGAGCTTACTGTACCATGGGAATTTAATATACCTAAAGACCCACGCAATAAAAATGAATAAATATTACGATCTATGTAATGAGCTAACCAAAAACGGCTATGTGGTTAACTTGTATGCGGTGGAAGTGGGAGCGAAATCTTTCCATAACTTGCTAAAAAACCTCGGCCTGTCAAGAACTGCAGTAAGTTCTATTTTAAAATGGGTATCTAAAGTAGCATTAACAGGCTCTTACTAAATCTGGCTTTGCAGGGAGAGTATCGTGGGCAGTCAAGGTGAGCGCTGATGGGCATTATAAGGGGGCCCTTTAAACCTACACCTGGGTCGCAAGTCCTGGGGTCTGCTCGTGTTCCCTCTGTCTGCCACACGATGGACCCGGCACCCGCATGGTGAATCAATGGAATGCTATGATGTTTGTCTCTTTCTCTTATAGTCTGTTGTTAACGCGGCGACTAAATCAATTGAGTCGAACGCGTTAACGGCGGGAATAAAGATAGCGGCTAATAAGCTTATGAAGTCAAATTATTACCAATAAATGACAGATCAAGATCCAGTTTTTCATGGGTAAGTTTGTGACTATTGTCACTACAAAACTTTAGTCCCTATATTGCGTTTTGCGGTCTCATTGCGGCTACCTATTTATCAATGAGCCGCTATTGATGGTTGCGCGGTTGCATTCATAAATATACGACGCGGGAAACAAAAACAAAATGGAGTAGCGACTTAATGGCGACAACTGGCTTCGTAGGGCTACCAACTTTAAAGCATACATTTATTTTCTACAAAACTAGTTATGTTCGTATGGTTTTTTTAGTGTTAAATTTATTCGACTATCTTTATACCGCGCCACCGCCAACTCACCTGTCCTCAGATCCCGTTTCAGTTTTCTTGGCTCTATTCCTTAGGATCGTGGTGAGAAGTTATATAACCTATACCATAAAGGTACATAGGTACTGGTGGGACCTATTTTTTTTTGTACTACTTAGTTTAGACAAAAATTTACAGATCACTAAATACATATACACATGTAGGCAGGAATATATATATTATATGTATATGATAGTTTAGAATTTCTACGGCTTGGGAATTAGCCAGTTCGCGACTTAATTGCAACTACGGAAACAGCCCAAGTCGAGATTCAACTACTTTGTACACTCATGAGTTTGTTGACACGCTTTCGCAGCTGAGCGCCTTAAGCGTTTGCCCCCAAGCTCCAGTGAAGCTATAAAAGCCGTCTAAGGCTCCAGGACCCGTGTGGCTAACAGTAAGTCAGTTCTGAAAAGAAAAGTTATATGGCTTATGATCGTCCTCAATAAATAGTCTATAAAATCCAAAAAATATTTGCAATTCCAGAAAAAGCGCATTCAGACGAACAATCTTTTGAACTCTATTATTTAAGTGTAGATTCTAAATAACTTGTTTTAAATAGAATTCACTTAGATTATAAAATTTTTGATATCTAAATATTTTTTGAAACTATAGTTTTACTTATTAAATTTGCCCAAGTTTTCTTTCTCTCCAAGCTTTCACTAAAGGACATTAAAACATAGGATACCACAAAATTTTTCTTTTCAAATTTACTTTTTATCTATTTGGGTTCAAAAAGAACATGTCAGTCCCATTATAACCCAAATATAGCATCGCACAACTATCTTAGTCCACAAAATTTGGCTTCCTCACTTGCAAATGTATTTTTCAGTATTGTTAAAACTACATGCTAATATTTTGTGTCATTTTTATATTAAATATCTATGAAAAAAACCAAACTTCAACCTTCAGTGCTGTAAAGTTCACAAACTCTCGAATTTTTTTCGAATTCTTAAATTTATTTCAAATATTACTATTGTTGAGGGTACTCAACCCTGTTCATGTTGAGCTCCCAGCAATTAAAACAAGTTTAAAATCTCATTTCACTGACAAATTGCGATAAATAAGAATGCTTAAATCCAAACTGCAAGTGATTTAAGTTTGTGCATTAGCTATACTTCACCATGCACGTATTTACAGCACTCTTAAAATGGCTTAAGTATAGATTATTAATTTTGATTTTATTTAGGTACGGTGTTCTATCACAGTGGATACGCCAGACTCATCATAAGATATAGCTATGAAACATAAAGTATAGTTAATATTATATATTAACTGACCTGTGCGAATATTTGAAAAAAAAAAAAAAAAACTTTTATTCAATAATGATATAACGGAAATAATTAATACAGCACACATCAAACACAAAATTACGATAAAGTATTACTAATTAAATTTATAAAACTACAACGTTGCGATATAAATGCCGCACTCAAGATCAAAAAGGACCTCAGCTGAGCATATGCTATATCAAATACTATAGCGCTGGTTTTCAGCCGGACCTACACTATACTATTAGTAAAGGCCTTAGATTAGACCAGATCATGATTGTTATTGCGTTATATATAGGCACTGGAACAAGTTATAGAAAAATACGAAGAGCGTAATAAGCCACTCTATCTAGGTTTTATCGACTATAGCAAAGCATTTGACAGCATAAGCCACAACTCTATATGGAAATCACTACAAAATTTAAACGTAAATCCGAAATATATAAATATTATAAAATACATATACAACAACAGTATAAGTAGTGTTATGCTAGAATCTAGAGGAGATGCAATTAATATCGAAAGAGGAGTCAGACAGGGGGACCCCCTCTCACCCAAATTGTTTATTGCGGTTTTAGAAGATGTATTTCGAAACACAGACTGGAAAACTAGAGGCATCAAAATAAACAACAGTTATCTAAGCCACCTCAGATTCGCCGATGACATAGTTATGCTGTCTGAAACAGCAAAAGAATTACAATGTATGCTCTGCTCTCTTGCTCAAGCAAGCTCAAAAGTAGGATTAGAGATGAATGCTACAAAAACCAAAATCATGACAAACAGCATAGAACGGCCCATCAATGTAAAAGAAAAATCTATAGAATATGTCCACAGCTACATCTACCTAGGCAAACAAATATCATTTCTGAAAACGCACAATGAAGATGAAATTGATAGAAGATCAAACATAGCCTGGAAGAAATTTTGGTCACTCAAAGAAATTCTAAAAGGAGACTACTCGATAAACCTTAAGAAAACAATATTAGATTCCTGTATACTACCTTGTCTATTGTATGGCTGCCAAACCTGGATATACACGACAAAAGCAAAACAAAAGATCATAACAACACAAAGAGCTATGGAGAGAAGTATCCTAAACATAAGAAAAATTCAAAAAGTCAGGAGCATAGAGATAAGAGAGAAAACAAAGATAACTGATGCCATCACACAAGCTCTAAAACTGAAATGGCAGTGGGCAGGTCACATATCGAGATATACAGACAGTAGGTGGACAATCAATACTACAAAGTGGAAAGGGCCAATCGGCAAAAGAAGGGTAGGGAGACCGAAAAGGCGATGGGCTGACGATATAACCGAATTAATAGGAAAGAACTGGCAAACTATCGGCAAAGACAGAGATGAGTGGAAAAGACTGGAGGAGGCCTTCACCCGAAGAGGGATCCATATCCAATAGTTAAAACTCTTACTAACATTTAGAGATTAAGCAAAACATAAATAACTAAATACTAACAAATTAAATACCAATATTTGAAATGGAAATTAGGTTAAGGATAAGGAAATACAGGCTTTTTTATTTTATTTATTTTTATTTATATATTGCTGGAATAAGAGAAAAGGGTAGGTCGCGAAAAGAAAGGAAGAACATGACAAAAGATTTTTAAACCAAAAAGTACATTACCTACGAACAACCAATGTCGGTACAAAAAATACCTATTAAAAAATTATTAAATTAATTTCGCTTTTATAATATAGAATATAAACAATCTAACAATTGTCATGTTAGTTAACAGACTGTTTAATAGATGGTGCCTTGAATATATCTTCATTATCATCAGTAGATGGAATTACTAATTAAAAAGTGTTTTAACCATTTTTTTTGCCAAAAGATTATTTATTGTCTAAAGAGGGGAAATTAAGGTTTTAAAATTATGTTTAAACTATTAATTTTAATGGGTAATTAGCAGAAATATAGACTTTCCAAGAAAAACACCTTTGAGAATTAATATATACCTATGATATAATAAATACAACGTATTTATACGAGTATACCATGATCGAATATAAATTATATTTCAAATTTAATTTAATCTCTACCTTTAATCAGAATTCTCCTATCGGTATAGTGGGAAAGAATAGAGTAAGTCCTCTCTATCTGGGTAAAATATATTGATTTAATATTAAAATTATAATATTTCCATGCATTATTACTTTTAGGACGTCATTAGGTACATTTTTATTTCATTCTTAAAGCTCCGTCATTATTTATTATTTAACTTTAATAATATCAAAACCATAAGAAATCTGCTTCGAAGATACAGTTTTACAGTAACCTCCATCTCAGCACGAACAAAGAAGTTCCCTATGTTTAAAAATTAAAGTTTTTTCCGTTTTTCCTCCAACCAACCATATTCTTTTAGACCATTCAACTCCGTTTGACGTCCCGGACAAGACGGTACTTTTTTTCCGAGGAAATCCAGCCGATTCGAAGTTGATTTTTAACCGATATCTTTGCTGTACTTTGAAACTGCCTCCTCGCCAGTGTGCTCCAACGAACACAACGTGGAGATACATTTCAGCAGACATCAACAACTGGAAGTAGATTTCTAGGTGGTTGCTAAAGTTGTTAGATTGTTCTCTGCTTACCATCAGGTAATGTGTTGTTCATATCATATGTTACGATAAAAAAATCGTAATCAGTACCTAGGTTTGTTGATAGACGATAAATTGCGTTTCAACCATCACATTCACAAGCTCTCTACAAGAGTTAGAAAATCTATTTATATTTTTTTAAAACCCCGGAACAGTGCTGATAGCCCACTGCTAACAATGATTTACTTCGCGTTATACCCGTCAGTGATCAGCTATTGCATCACTGTGTGGGGCAGCACGGCGAGGATCATTATGCCCAAATGCGCAAAGGTCCGTGTTAAAGTAATGTTAAAAAAACCCTTAGCCTTGTACGTTGAGGCGAAGGTTTTATCTGTTCGTAAGTTATTTTTGTTTAAAATTCCTTTAGTAACCCATAAATCACTTAATTCCATGTCTTACTATAACTCTGTATGTAATAAACGCATTTTAAATTTATCAGTACCAAGAACACTTTCCACTTTTGGTAAGCGTTTCGCGGATTACATAAGAGCTGCAACATATAACGCCATCCTTAAACATTGCAGTAAATTTAAAAATTGTTCAATATATGAAGCAAAAGAACTAATTTTTGATTTGCTGCTACCGTTAATTGGTTTTCATTAGTACTTTTTATTTTCTGTATTATTAAGTAAGTAACTCTCTTTAGTTTAACCTACGTAACTTTGCAATTAAGTTATGTAATTTTTACTGGCGGGGATCCCTGGCAATATTGTTTTAAATTATGATACCTAATAAACGTTATCTTTATCTTTAAATACCTAGTCTGATATTAAAAAACATACAAATACACCCATTTAAATTATTAATTTATTTACACAATACTGCTTCGCCTTTCGATCTTCATTTAACATTAAATTTTGCGTTGTTTCTTTTTTTCTACTCGAGATCGAACGCAATACCCTTTTTAATTGTTCTGAAAGTTATAAAGGAGTGTAACGAGAATGAAACTTAATCGTTCTTATCTTTCCATTAGTATTCACGCATTGCTTTTTCTTTAGTATTAAAACATATAAATAATAATACAATTGTATCGGGCGAATGATAACTTAGTAATAGAACATTTTCTAAAATTTTAAATTTATTTACATTTCTGGTATTTATTTTTGTTCTCAAACTGTGCGAAATAATTTTCTGACAGCTAAGTAAAAAAAAAATCGGTTGTCTGTAAAGTCGGTTTACTGACGATAGTTGAACGTGACAACGTAATAAGAAAATACTGATGGAATGGTATCATTTTTCAAAAGAAAATTTTAATTTTATTTAATTATAGCATAACCTACAATCGCTGCACTAGCGGACCGATGCTATTTATTTTAATGATGAAAGCACGAATATTCGACAATATATCACTGAACATATATTTAATATCGCCGCAATTATCGTTGCTATAAACAATTGACACCACATTCACTTTTCACTGCACTTCATACTTGACGAAAACATGTACCTAAATGTATTATTGTATAGCAGCTGTCCACGCGGACGCATCGCTCACTCAAGTAGGAGAGAGATAGATGTCAAACGCTGTGCCTCTTTGTCGCTCGTTCCGCGCTCTCGCTTGCACTTCAAGCCATAAATGGAACGCCTCAGAGCGAGGTAACGCTGCATGAATCATGTTTTTTCGTGCGCGCAGCCGGCTCCATCGAGTTATAAGACGTTGTCACGTCAAAAATTTTTGTGTTATTGAACTCTTTCTGCTTAAACTTGTATGGACAAGGCGTAATGAAATATATATTTCGTATATATCTCCTAATATAATAAAATGTTTATGGCTTAGGTAACAAACAGGTGGTTAGTTAACCTGATGAACTTACTCACCAATTTTTCGCAGTTTATCCAACTTTTGCTACTTCTGTGGACCGGGTTAGAAGGAATCCCCTGTGTACCAGTGTGCGTTTTTTTAATACAACTAAAGTGGCAAACAAGCTAAAGGTGCACCTAATGGTAAGCGGTTACCGTAGCCCATGGACTCTTGTAATACCATAAGTATCACTAGCGAGTTGCCGAATTTGAACCCCTCTAACCCAAGAAGCTCTGGAAACCCTACTCACCGCAGGAACACAACACAAGGTTATTTAGATGCGAGTTTCTGTAAGGAGAAGGTAGTATTCCATGAGTCGAGCTGCCCCAACTAGAAAGAAATCTCAGAAAAAAGAAATTAGAAATAACGGATAATATCAGATTTAGTCATCGCAATTTTATATTTGCGAGAGAAAGAATAATTTAAATACTGTACATACACTGTTATTTAACTTACTAGTGCTTTTTAATTCAACTGTTCTGTGTAAATTACTACGTAACTCAAACCTAAATTTAACCCAAAACCTAAAAACTACTATAGAAAGAAACCAAGCTGTTCTCGAAATATATACGAATAAAATGAGAGAGATTTGCCGTTGTGTGCATGCACATCAACTACTGGACAGATTTTTTTTTCTTTTACTCCTTAGATACTAGGTCCTTAAAAAAAATTAGTAACTACCGTCTGGTTTAATAAAATAACTCAAAGGAACTTAACAAAATGTAATAAGTGAAATAATAATATTTAGTAGGAACATGAAAAGGCTCTCTCTATTTTAAGACGATGCGATTCTCTCAATGACCACGCCGCGTGTGTTTTGTCTTCTCACGCCACTACTCCGCATGTCCGTCTTCTTTCTTCATCACTATGGTGACTGCGATGCTGAAGAGGTTGTCCTACAAGAAGATGTCACCTAACTGTATATATAAAAACAATTGAACGAAGATATCGTGTGTAAGATATCCAATATGAAATTATTAAGGTTTTAAGAAACTACGATTTTTATATTTTAAGCATCACGCGTTCTTCTGTCGTCCACGTGAGCGAAGCCGCGGGCACAGTTAGTATAATATAAACAAAAACCGAACATCACTTGACAAATGTCACCAAAAGAGCGTCTACGGTCTCCAATAGGTACCGGATTTCAATTTAGTATCGAAATTAAAAAAAAAAAACAAACTAAAAAGAAAAGAAATTAGCCTTGACATGCGGAACTGTATCAAACCGTATTTAAATCAAATTAACCCGAAAATATTCAGCTTTCGGCAAACTTCGACCATTAACGTATCGTGTCTTTTTAGTAAAAAAAAAAAACAAAAATAATATTTTGGGTCACGTTTTCGGGTTTTCTTTCTCAGGTCCCGTTCGGAGAGAGAGACCTTGTTGCTTGTGCATTGTTCTCGTGAAAGATAAACGTTCGAAACGAACTTGTGTTTTTAATTTATTTTTTTGTTTCACACGAGATACCGTAGAGGTAATAATGTATCGCGCTCCACTTTATGGATGTTCGAGTTTGCTAAAACAAACGATACTATTATTCGATTAAACTGATAATCTTGAATGATATTTTGTCGATTTTCCTATTTAGCTAATTATACATTTATATGAATAAAATGATTGAGGTTTGCCGTTGTTTACGTCACGCAAAAACTACTAGATAGATTTAGTTTTTTTTTGGTTTAAACTTTAGATACTTGGTCTTTATATGAAAAAAAAACAAAGGTAATTATGGGAACAGCCGACAGAAGTGAAAACTCAATTTTGAATTCTTAAATCAATCATAGTCTGAATGATTGAATGATTGCAGAGCACGTCGATGATGCGAAATCACAAGATTTATTTTATTTAACCCATCCAAAAAGTTACACTGTTTACAGGCCGCTATATTACACGTCGCTAGTCTGACGCAAGCGCAATACGTCACGAGGGTTTCGCCCCTACCAAAAATCGCTCAACGCAGGTAAAGAAGTTTTCACTTCAAAAATAACACGATATCTCCATGTTATTAAAGTTTTAAGAAATCATGATTTTTATAAGTATTACGCGTGCTCGAATGGCTCAGTTAGTACATAATAATATGGTAAGAATTGTATTACTCATTAATGCATAAATATGTTTATAAACTAGCGGTAACTCGTGGCTCCACACGCGTTTTTACGCAGTAATAATTTTCATCTTTTAATTTGATTTCCACTCTCATTATTGTCAATTTCCATAGCCTACAAATTTAGACATGATAAAAACTTCCTGTGTAAAAAATTCTCTTACCAAATCAGTTAAGAAATGGCAAATAATAATGCTTTAATAATTTTTTTACGATTTCTTAGAATATTGACAATTCTTATAGCCTTTTTATAGTAAGCTACAATCATAGCTGATCTTGAGTGACGATGTGGACCAAGATGGTAGCACACTAAGCCTAATGGAAAACTGGTTCTCAAGTGCAGCTGCCGGAAGATACCTTATGGTGCTTGACGACAGATGTTCAACTTGAGGGTGGTAGCTAGCCAGACGAACATAAGAAAAAGCCCTTCCACCATGCTATGGTTTCAAAACGATGATTTCCTTCACCTAACGCTCAGGCTCAGGGATTCGAACTTACGTCGATGGCCGCGGAGTCCCTACACTGCAATGTTTGCCCATCAATTATGGAATGATAAATGCTTCCTGTCTACAAAATTTCATCCAAGTCGTTCAAGCTGTTTTCGAATTAAATTGGGACATAACTAGACAGACAGGCAAGTATTTTTTAAATATCATATAAATGATCAGTGTCTTTTATAAAAAAAATACATGTACAGACAGAACTATACATTTATTAGTATGGATTATATTTTTATTAATTGTAGGTATTCGCAAAATTTTACTTTCATTGTAACATAATTTTTTGTAGTATTAGAAAGATTGCAAAAAGATTTGCAAGACAGTAAAATAGCCAAGGAACACTTTGAATATTATGCTCATTAAAATTCCCAACAAATCTCGTATCCGGATGTATTATGACGTAATTAGAGCCACGACAGACGCCCAGGGCGAAGTCTCTTTACCGCAAGTTGCAACTTTAGGATTGATTCTTGTCCTTTCGAGATACGTTCGATAGTTTATTCATACATTATCACGTATAGATGTCGAATACTGTTTGAAAATAAGAAATTAAACTAAGGCAACCCTCTTGCATCACTTTACATTGAAGTTACCTTTATAATAGCTTAAAATATATAAATATAATGGTGTTTGGAATACAAAGTTATTCGTTCTGCGCAGGCGTTGCGCCGCCCCACCCCCTTCGCTTCGTCCGACGGCGCTGCTGACACAGTCTACTTCGTGCTTTGGCCGTGAACTCGCGTTTGTTTGGTTTGTGTGCGCTAAGTTATTCCGGATGTTCGGCTAGCGCTGAGATATATGTGATTTACGGTGGTTGAAGTTTTTGCATTGTAAAATTTTAAGTTGGTGTACCAGGAGGTTTTGATGGACTGATTGCTTGAGTGATAGGGTCCTACCATTTGAGGCTGCCACATACACATACACTTCACTCGACAAACACAAATACTTCACAATCTGCAGTCCAGGTCGACAGGGCATGCTCAAGATCACCGCCGCACCGGTTCCTGACGAGATGAGTCTCTTTTGTTTATTAGAATAATTACTGTGTATCGCAGCAATAGTTTCGAGAGGGATTGATTCACGATTGATTGAATTAAGGGCCCAGCACATATTTCGCGAAACTTCTCGAACAAATAGTACTCTTCAATAGCCCACATAATTGTAATATTTTTCCGGTATTTGAATAAATACATATTCTCAAATAATGACTTTAAAATATTTTTTTTGCAGTAACAAGACAATTCATAACAAAAAAGAAAACCAACTTCAATGATTGTGTAAAGTTCCCTGGTATATCTTCGACTTTGAACGTTCAGTGCTATTGAATTTAAAATGGAACCACACTTGAGGTATCCCCTTTACAATGAAAAAAAATCATCGAAATACGTTGCTTCATTAAAATGAAGTTATGGTTGAACATCCTTAAAAAAATATACATACGAATTTAAAACCTTCTCCTTTTTGAAGCCGCTTAAAAGTAATAATAATTAAAAAATCAGTTTCAAATAATAGATTAATTTGCTCTTTGAAGGAGGGCTTACAAAAGATAAATATAATAAAAACTTAACACACTCTTCTGTTTAATTTTCAGCTATCTATTCTAGTTTCTATAAAAGTGTTATATATATTTTATGTTTCTTGCTAATCCTTTCTTTGTTTCTTATATTTTAAGAATTTTTTTAAAAATCTAAATATAACATATTTTCATCTTTATTTCAACAAGTATATTATAACAATTTACATTGGTCGTGTACATCACAAGTTTTATATATGATACATGGTTTATTAGAATCTCGCAACGTTTTCGACACGTTCAGAATTGGACACCTTTGGTGACCAGATGCAGCTCACAGTGTGGGACACTAGAAACTCTATGAATAAAATTATGGTGACAACCCGTTGAAGAAATTATGTATAATAAATATACTACAGTGTTCATAATTTTTGATGTTTGAGAGAGTAGAATATTAGGGATAATTGAGAAGAGAGAACAAATATAGACCGAGTCAGCGACACAACTGTTTTATTAGCATACCCACACAAGCTATAATATTACCGGATACCACAGAGAGAAAATGTGTTGGAAGTAAAGTGAATAAAATAAAATAATGGAATAATAATTACATTTAAAATAAAATCATTACCCTTTCAGAGTTTATCTTAGGGTTGACTTCTTCCCTTGGAAAAATAAATAAATAAAAAGCCTTTTCCCAGCAGTGGGATACTTACAGGCAATATTGTTATTAAAATAATAATTTAAGAATTAAAAAAAAATCAATTACCAACTTCTTTTTGTTATCCATACTAATTATACTAGAAATTTTTTACACATGAATAAGGATCGAGGGATATTCTTTTCTCATAAAAATTTTTTTTTTACTATGAAACGTCATGTTATATATACTATGTAAAGTTAAGTATAAGTTATGATAGATAGAATAAAATACATTTAAAATTGCACGCGGAGTAATTAGAAAAGAGTTCTGGGAGGGCTTGCGAAGTTGCCTTTCTACAATTGTTAAAGCTAAACAAGGAAACAAAAAGCCCGAATGCAATAAAAACAAACGCTGCTTCATATTATATTTCCAGATGTCGTATCTAAATATTATATAGCCTATGTCACTACCACAATTAAGACGAATCTAATGACTCATTGTAAGCTTAAACCCATCAAGCCGTTTAGGCTGTAGATTGTAGAGTGTCCAAAGCAATAGACATACATACATACATACATACGCTCGAAAATCATAACCCTTCTTTTTCGCACTCGGGTAAAAATGTATGGAATTGACTTATAATATAACGTTAAATCATGTGATCAGATAAGTCAACTCCATACTTTTTTATTTTTCCGTTAGCTTTAACAACTACAGAAAAGCATGAAACTTGATAAAAAAACGGCGCGAATCAGCTTTGACGTGTAACTGTTGTTTACTCTTCAAGGACGATTATCTTAGAATACATACAAAAAGGAAAGTTAAATTTTTACTATATTATTACTTTCGTATACAAGTCCAGTCCGAGTATATGCATTGTAAATATATGCGTTCAGTATAAGATGCTTTAACGTTCAATTTTGCTTCCCATCTATTTACGAACCGTGGGTTATACATACCAACATCGTTTCTTAAAGAGTAAACTCCAAAAACAAAGTATTCACTAATTAGAGTCATTTATAATTAATTCCTTAATGCGTTAATAAGACAGCGCAATATTTATATTTACTATAACAAATTGTTTGGACGGTAGCGCGACATGTCCCTCGAGGCGATCCGGCCGCGCAGCGTACAGCAATTACTGCCGACCGATCCCAAGCTTGCCCGAACTCGCCCGAGGGAGTTCATGATAGACGTTAATTGATCTTGATGCTTTGAAATCCTTTTAATCATCTACTATAATAAATACTTTTAGCTTACACTAATACTAGTTCAATTCCAAAAGAAGTATACCTTTTTCAGTGGATTGTTTTTGAGGATACACTTTTTATGCGTGTTATGAAAACAAAGTATGCAGGTACAAAGTTATAAAAAGTAAAATAACTTGTTAATATAGAATCTAATACTATTATATAAAAAAAACTATTGTCTTACTAAATTTAAAACACGGAATAACTATTATATTTAACTGACTTCAAAAAAGACGGAGACTACCTTATTCGAATGTGTATTTTGTTTCATTGGTCATCAGCTATAACTTCTTTGTTTATGAACCGATTTGGATGATTCTTCTTCTGTTTAATAGGAGATACCTCAAGGAAGGTCCCATTTTAGTTTCATTGGCATTGGTCCGTAAACTTCCAAGATACATCAAGGAACTCTTCAAAACCATTGAAGTTTGTTTTCTATTTTGGTAAAAATTGTCTTATTATTATCGATATTGTGGGCGCTACAAAGAAGAATGGACAAAAATAATAAGCGCTGTATCAACATCAAAATGAAAATCATCTTAATTCAATTTAGGCCTTTAGAAGGCACTTATGAATCTCAAAACACAACTGCCGGTTTGTAAAACATCCCGACAACATCAGAACATCGAGAAGAACAGGTATAAAACTCGATCGGGTTTATCTTCTTCAACTGTACAAGTGTTAATATAATAGGTTGGTACAATACTAATAATTCAGTAGATGCACAGAGAGGGAGTCACTTCCAGACATCACTATCATTCACATAGTGATCCACCCTATAATAACCTTTTGATAGTAAAACCTGCTTGAAATGGTCCTTATAAATAAAATATCTAATATATTAAAGCGAAATATCACTCATCACGAGATCTCCGAAACTGTAGGTCCGATTGACTTGAAATTTAGTATATGTATTCCTTTTGCGATATATACACTAACTAAGAACGGATTTTACGAAAATCCTATCCAAAAATCTAATACAGGTGAAATAGTTAGGCACAGTTATTAGTTGATAAACTCGATCGAGTTTCTTGTCAATTCTACTCGATAACTGAGATGTTTTGCGAACCGGTGGTCATGTTATGACGTTCATAAATACCTTGTTAGTGCCTTCATTGAATAAAGTATGTTTGACTTTGATATCTCGGACGTTATTTGAATAACTTTATATTAGCTATTCATAGCCAACAAAAAAAAGTTATAATTAAACATACGCATTAAAAATTATAATCCGACAACAGGAATCAAACCGCAAACTCGTTAACGCTAGAACATAAAATCTTGAGCTAGAACAGAGAATGAACGATAAAATTACAATTGGTATGATATTAAGGCTCGTGACATCGCCGACAGAGGGCGTAGTAAAAAACTAATTTTATTTGTACCCAGGACAGTAATACCGTTCTCGTGGACAACGATTAAATACTTGAAGGTACGGCCTTATATTTAGTTTTATGGCATCGGATTAGTCTGGGATGTTGACATGTTATTGCTTGCAGTATCTGTCAATCGAGAATTACAAAAATATTTGTGTTATATATAGCTTTTAATAACTTTTTGTATACAAGATTTAGGAGATGGGTTAAATCAATCAATTTAGATTTTTAAAATTTCTAAAATGTATTAAAAAACCTTTAATATAGATGCATAAGCAAAAAGATTATAAATATATGTCTCTATTTAGCGAAATGAAGAAATGGATTTCCTGTTTTTATTACATACTGTGTGGAAGGAAGGACAGGACAATTGAATCCAATTGATCGCGACCATAGATACCAGAGGGCCAACTCAAGTTACCTATCTACAATCGTAAATTCTTACGAAAATGAAAAAAATCTATGGAATTGACATATCTCTATGTTGAATCACATGATCAAATATGTCAATTCCTTAAAAAAAATCGTTTTAGTTTACGATTGTAGATATGCAATTTGGGTAAGGCCCCAAGTGAAACACTGGCCATAGTGACCCGTTTAAGCATGTCGCGTTCCGGGATCAGCCTATCAGTTCAGTAATAAAGGTAGGTGGTAGAGATCTGTACCTGACTGGATTACGACAACCATGCACAAGGTCATAAACTTGTCATAATGACTCTCCTTTGATTCGTCGTCTTTCAAGATCAGCCAGTGTCGAGAGGCTTGCAAACTGGCATAACAGTGACAACCAGTGATGGGTTGTCGTTGTTTCGGTGGTCACCGTTGTTTTAGTCTATACTGTGCTTACCATCATGTACAGCGTCGTAACTTTGCCGTGATTCTATTAAAAATACATATCAATAAAATATAAACAAGGAAAACCAACTTCAATTGTTTTGAGAAGTACTCTGGTGTATCTTCGAAGTTAAAGGTCCAATGCCAATGAAATTAAAATAGGACCACCGTTGATATATTCCCTAACAAACAAAAAAAGAATCATCCAAATTGATTCATAAACAAAGAAGATATATATTTTTGAATTGAGTAGGTAACTTTCGTATTTAAGTCGGTAAGTCGGTTATAAAGTTTAAATGAGACTAAAAATAAGTTAGAGTCTCTTTTCTCGTAAAAGGTATATAACTTAAGCTACGATGATTTCCTACGAAACGTATGTGAATAGTTTCTTTCGTTTTCTGACATTTTTAGTACGTAATATTTATTTAATAACCTAGCTCTCTTACTATAGCCGAAGTATTGTTAAAACTTATAGTAGCTACACTACACACTAATTATCAATAAAATGTACCAGTTCAACACACCGGCGACAAGCGAACTTTTATATTCACAAATAAGTACCATCTTTACGATGCCAGAAGAATTTGTCGATGAAATGAAATAATAATAACATGATAGCAGCAGGTTTTATTATTCAGGTAATTTGCGAGTGATATTTGTTACCTGCTCTACGGTTGTTTAATGTCGACCATACACGCTACGGTCTACCTGTACAGTAGTGGTACTCTGTAAAATATCAACTCGATGTCGAGCCTCAATCATGTGACATATTTTACTTCGACAGTAAATTCACTTTACCTTAAATCAGCACTCTGTAAACATATGGAATGCACTTGCGAAGTGAGGTGTGATTCTTATCGACAGACGTCTAAATAGAGAAGTATTGAATATGAATAAATAAGCCGAAATTAATTTAATTTATTCATTATGAATTAATTAATTAATCTCTTTTCTACGAAAATACGTATCTTCTTTTAACATATTATTTATTTAATTATTTCAATGAGAGAATAAGAACGTTTTTAAATAATAGTAAAATATCATTTGTCTTGGCTTTTTTTTATCTGACTATAGTTTTAGCCCTATGGGCTCTGGAGCCATTGGCTTGGCATGGATGTATAGTAAGATACCTTTAGGATAAGTTAAAAAGTTTCGACTTTTGTTTACTTTACAACATACAAGCGTCGAATTGCCGAGTGGGTTGAGTGAACCGTTTATAGTGAACTTTTGGTGGAATTATAAATATATTTGTGATGTGAATAGAAACCATTTTTACTTAATAATTATGAAGTAAGTTTTTAATAACTTTTTTAGTGGTTAACCCCCTTAAATTTGGTTAGAAGCTTACGTTATAAAATACTACGAAATAGATATAACATCTATAATTACGCTTTTCTACGTCTTTGTGCCTATTAAATTTTTAATCAACGAGTATAAATACCTTGACGGCGATTTTCATTTAAATCTAAACAATATGCTTATATGAAAAATTAATACAAGAAGTAATGAGATATAAACGTATCCAATTATTATTTATATACTGAATTATAAATGAAAATGCTTAGATTATTACCTTTTCAACTAAATTATATTACAACAATTACGTCTAAATATTATTTCACACTAAACTCGATAGTTCTAGGGTTATTTTAAAATGACAAGTGGATTCGATCTTCGAAGGTACCGATAGACGATCGAACCAAGAATTTCCATAAAGAATACCTAACCCATACATTTAATTACTAAATTCTCATACTTGACAGTTCCTTTGCTTCCGCATTCGTGGATGTGGCGCCACCGGTACTTTTTAGAGAATACAAATTTGATACCGCAGCGCGGATTCAGCTGTCGAGGTCTTATAAAGTTCTTAGAAAAAAAAGCACTACAGGTGTACCTACGCAGGCGACCGATGCAAAATCGAAAATTCATTTTTATATGTGACACTTTACGGCGTACCTATGCGGTGTACATGCCCATACATGCCGCAACGTGAGGTCGACCTGCGCAGGCACACCTCTCAGGTAGACCGTAGCGTGTATGGCTGGCGTAAAAGGGTTGTTTTATAGTTCTTAATAATTATAATTATCACTTGTGTTAGGATTGTGTGAAAAGAAAGTTTATTATTCACTTTGGATGTATTTACTGATGGAAAAATGCAAACTTTTCCCAGAACAAAAAATTCTTGGTACCGTCTTTGAGACGGCTTATAAGGATACATTTTAAGGTTTATTGAAATGATTGTACCATTTGTACTTATTATTACTAGCGATCGCCCTAAGGTCGGAATTCGACCAGCGACTTTTTGATCTATTTTCTGTTTCACATTTGCCGTATTCATGAACCTAAACAATGAGTATAATCTACATCACTTGCTGTCACTTTTCATTGAGTGACAATGTCAATATTTTGGGGGGTCTTAGTTCAATGACACTGGTCGGGTAAGAAGTCGCAGTATTATTTTATTTTATTTAATTTATAAGTAACAGATATTATAAATAAATTTTTGCTTTCTGCTCTCTTCTCCGTATAAACTTTAACCATGCCAAATCTCACAGTCTTCCGTGCACGCAATACGCTTAAAAAGGTACCGAAAGCTTTTACTTCACGTATTAACATATAGATAACTCAGCCTGTCAGTTTGTATGTTACATTATCAAGACTAAATCTCTGATCCGGTCGTAATGAAGCAATGTTGGCTCAATAGTAGCGTGTACGAACACGGCATTGATCTTCATGAATTCGAACTCGTACAATAATCCTGAGCTTTCGATGAAGAAAATCATAGTGTTGAAACCATAGCGTGATGGCAGGCCATTTTATAATACCCATCTGGTTAGCAACTACTCTCAAGGTTATAATCTGCTGTCAAGCAACTATAACTGTGTTTGCTCAGCTGCACTTGAGAGCCAATTCTCTATACTTTTAATGTGTCACCATCTTAAGCTACATCGTCACTTAATATCAGATGAAATTGTGGGTAAGCACTACCTGGTTGGTACCTTGAGAGTTGAGAAGGACTTAATACGAACAAGTTGAAGTTAACGGGAAATTCTAATATTCTTATAATAGTATAAAGGCGAAAGTTTGTAAGTGTTACTGTTTTTGTTACTTTTTCACGCTCAAACTGATGGACCAATTTTGATAAAATTTGGAATGAAGGTAGCTAATATCGCGGATTAACACATGCCTACGCTACTTTTAAGGTTTTTTGAAGGTGTCTTTTAAGTAAACAAGAATAATCCAAAATTAGGGGTGAGCTATAACTATAACAGGTAAAATAAGAAACCTGATCCTGTTCCAGAAAAATAACAGCCTATTTACATGATGCTATCTCTTTCTATTACTATAATTAAAAAGAGAAAAGAAAGAATAAGAGATTGTCCGATGTCACATTTTACCATAAGCTTGAAAAGAGAGGAACATGTACCGAAATGGAGTCACTGAGCGTGTTCTATCGTCTGTATCATGACGAGCGTTCTCAAGGGCTCTTCATAGATTAATTGTCTTTTCTTCTTTAACAAAACCACATGCGCTGGGTAACGGAGCTATAGATTTCTTCGTTTTTATCTTTGCCGTACTCCCGGCAAGTGTGTTCACTCCTTCCAATAACATGGAGTCCTTTAAATGTAACTTTAAGATACATCAAGCCAGCATTACAGCGGTGACTGAAGATGGATTGTAAAGTCCTCACATCCCTCCCTCACCATCAGGTAAAGTGGGATATGTTTTCCGTATTAGGAAAAAAAAAACACTTTAACAACTTACTTTTAAGTGACACTTCAGTGTATGGAAAAAGTGCGTAGTATTTAGTTTTTTTTTTTTTTAATTTACAGATAACAGTTCCAAATTGTTACTTGTTAATATCTGCTCGTTTTAGGCCTTTTTCAATAACATATCTGAGTTTACTATCCCCGATTATTATATATTTATTATAAGTACTATCTTTAACTTAAAACAGATATCAGCTTCCCTCTTATCTATCCAATCTATAGGATATGGATATATATTATGTAGATACGAAAAACTATCCACTGATAGGTTATTAAAAAAAAGTAAGGACAATAATAGGGTATGTTTTTCTAACTTTAGTAACTGAAACAACGGATAGATAGGTTATTGAAAACGGCCGTTAAACTTTTCCGATAAATACGATTCACCCCGATCCGAAACTGATAACTGATTTCTAGACGCGATACCTACTTGTAAGTGGAAATTTCTAGAAATAATATAATGTAAAATAGATATCGTACATTATAAGTAACACGTAGCTACGGTAGTATTACCCGGACAATTGAAAAGCAGGCGTATTCAATAAGCAAAGAACCAATAAAACAGAATCGCGCCACAATGGCGGACCGGCTGTTGGCTGTCCCGTCGATTTATGGCTCGTCACTTAGACAATAAATAGTGATTTTCGCGTTTCTCTTCGAAGCGCACGCAACGACTGAGAGTGTAAACTTGTTTGATATATATTTAATATTATATTTATAAACTAAAACTTCTTTAAGCTAGACGAGAATCATTCAGATCTTTCGGACGAAAATAACATTCGATCAAAAATCGATAGGTAAATTTTTTTTTTTTTTTTTAATAATTGTAACTTGTAAATCTTCTTCTTGCCCATAACGCACACTACATGGGGTCGGTACAACAAATCTTCATGTATTATATTGTTAATTTCCATGCTGTAATAGATTTGGCTTAAGTTTTACGACCTGCCGTCTGCCTGACGTCAACCCTACTTGGTAATGCTATGTTTGGCATAAGTTGATCACCAAAAAAGTCCCTTAGTTGCCTTCCATGAAGAAAGGTGGTGGGGTTCTTTTATTTAACTTGTAAAATAATTATATTAATCTAATTAACGCTTAATTTCTCGAGGTCACACAAAATATACCTAAAATTTGCATTAGAGCAATAGTCTAATTCATGATGCAACTTCTTGTAGGATTAGTTACAATACAATAGATTAAACAATGTAACTTTTCTTCCTCTTTATCACAGTCGTATTAAGTAAAAAATAATCGATAAAGGAAGATAAATTAACTTAATAATTATTGTAGTGTTTTGAAACGCAAGCAAGTTACGTTCTATATCTTCCGTACCACAAGGCACGTCGCGTCGGCCATTGTACCGCATATAAGGCTGGGTGAAGCGACGCTATATTTTTATACGATAGATGCCATTGTGTACTCACCTATACTGTAAGGGGTCGTGTCTCACTGTGTCTTTATGTAGCGATAGAACAAGTGCGATATGCTGATGCTCTTTGTAAAATAAAGTAGCCAAAATACATTTTTACAATGTTAAGCTTAAATTACAGCGTACTTAGTTAAATCAAACTTATATTGTCTATCAGGATTACAAGTTCTACTTTCTAGCCTTATAGGTTATCAAACTTATTTGGTCCATCAAACATAGCACCTCCCAAAAATTTGAATTATTTAACAAAAACTTCTTAAAGGAATGTAGCATGACGCTGCAAACGAGCTAAGGAAAACTTGATAATAAAACAAAAACACAGCAGCAATAAGGAATGAACTTAATGATATAGTTATAATTGGTACCTTATTTTAGTTTGAAATACGGGGGATTCTAATTGTTTTCATTCAGCAAAAAGACTGCTGGACATAAGTCTCCCATAAAGATCGTCATAGCAACCGGACCTGCGCTATTCGAATCCAGTGGGTTTCTGCAACCTTCACTATTTCATCAGTCCATCTCGTAGCAGGCCCAAGTACTTTGCGTCTACCAATGTGCAGTTACCACACGAAAACTCTTCGATCACCTAATCTGGCAACGAACCCCATAAAGTTGCCAAAATATCAAGAGAACATGTTTTTCACGATCTTTTTGTCTGTCAGAGCTCCCTAAACCGTCTTAACGCTCAAACGTCTTCTAATTTTCTTTGAGATTTCTATCAACACCTCAAAACTTGCTATGACCACAAGGCGCGCTATCGCTCACTTTGAGAAAGATTCTAACCATAATGAAAAATTATAGTCCATATTAGAAGTATTCCAATCCGTTCTTATTGTATATATATTCATATCATAATTTTTAAACCAAAAAAAAAATACAAGATGAAAGCAATTATCTGCAACTAGATATCGAACATCAGAAAATATGTTGAAAAACTTAATGGTATATTTGCAATTCATGCATTCATTAATGTTTCAGCATGAAATCACATTTTCCACTGCTCTTTATAATATAATAATTACTGGTTTTGATAATATATTATAGTATAATGAAAGTTAAAAGCCTACTTACAAGTTGCACGCTCTGATACTTCATGTAAGTAAATTTACATAAATTTCGCAGATTTTTAACAGAAAAATAAACCACTCGACTTTCTCTAAGTAGGTATTATTACTGGCTTATTTGTGCTTATAAAATTTTATATTTTTAGCATCACTTCATCGCGTAGGACATATCGAAACACTCAAAGAACAGGTAAGCCCAGTTAACTGTTACGCGTAAACGGTTCCGTGTCAGAGACCGAGTTTAACTTAGAACGACACTTCTATTGAATTTGTTAAGTTTAAATGATTTTTTGATATTTTCACAATTTATTTCTAGTTTTAAGTTTAGAGGTCATCCAAGATAAGATAAGGTTTGTTTTAAGGTTTCTATATAGTTTTGGCAGAAATTTAGTAGTTAATACCTATTGATAATGTGATTTAAAAATAAAAGTTCTTAACTCAAAAGCCCATATTTTTGGACCGAATCGCGAATTTGCGGATGGAAGCTACACAGGAAAGTGTCAGACTCGATTGACACTAAAAAGAGACAAACATATACATCTATAGGATTTAGCCTGCGAGTGAATGAGATAGAACTTACACGGTTAATACAAGTCCTGATTTTTAAAACTACGTCGTCTAATTGACCTAGCTGTGTGACGGCCAGACTTGTATGCACTGTTATATGTACAGTACGAACGGTCGGTAATTCAAGTGATGCTTTTTTAGAATTTTTTAATTATTTACATATTTTTTCAACTTTGTTTATGAAGTTATATGAAAATGAATATTTTGTTATTATTTATCACTATAAAAATATAAACAAATTATAAAACACATCGATACACTCAATATTCAATCATCGTGCTTGGTAATTAATTATTATTAATTATAGGTAATATATGTTTTTTTTTTTTTAATCTCAATTTTATTTAGGGACTTTTGTCACTAAGGACATACCAGTCCCATAATAACTCATACCTACTACTTACACAAACAAGAACTATAAACAAACAAAAACATATCAATAGGGGTATATAGATTTCGAAGGAAGAAGAGATTAATAACAAAAGAATTTAAAAGAACGACACAGCATTCTGGAAGAATCCGATATACGTAATATATCGCGAAAGGAACTTCGTTCTTACCGGGTTACACACGACACGTATCAATTTTTTTTAACATATATATGTATTATTTTATATTAAATCTTTCCGAACAATCGTTTTTGCTTTTGCCCGGGACTTCTCGTTCCCGCTGTCTCCAAAAAGAATCGACTTCCACGTCATCTGTTTTAAATTAGTTGTACTAACACAAAAACCCTCGCGATAGTGCATCATACTAAACATATAAATTAGTTCTTGTAATAAATTTTTCATGAATAATTTGTTACTAATTACAATCAATTTTACACGAATGAAACTCTATTTTGACGTGATTTGAATAAACATTGATTTTTAAATTCTAAGTAATAGATTTCCAATAGCTAGTATTAAGATGAAAATAGACAAACAAACAAGTTTGTAATAACCATATTTACTAGGATATCTGCACAAGATAAGCGAATCAGATTTTATAGTTCAACTTTTATTTGAAATTATTGTAATGATAAATATGAAGTTTGTATGCCGGTGAACTATCTGAATCGGTACTTCGGTGGCAAAACGTATATAACTATTATTTTTAATTTAATCACCTTTAGCATGCGTTCAATTTTCCAAAATATAATATATTTTTAACCCACAACGCAAACAGCCCCTCTGTACCTCCAAAAACGATTTTGTTACAATATATTTTACATAATTTGATGAAAATCTCAACTAGTATTAAGAATTAGATAAATCGCGATTTTTTGGCATCATCGGCTGTTGAGCAACCTTGAGCTTTTTGCCTTGCTTTCGTGCCCTAAGCGCGGTGAAAGTGTCAAAGACTTCTGAGGCTTTAGGGCCCTTACGGCTCAGTGTAGTTAGATCGAAAAAAAAACCCCCAACACAGTTCTCTTTTTAGAAGCGAAGTGAAAATATCAAGCGATATAAAAGAAAAAATCTACAAGACGACCATAAAAGGCGAAACTGTAAGTCTACAAGTTACTGCATTCAAAGAGCGATATTATGAGTTTGCTTGTAATTGAATTTTTGAGTACGAATTAATTATTCACGGGAAAAATTACGGCACTTTAATACCCACGCGTGTAAAACTATAATTCTTTCACCAAAAGCTGAGGCACATTGTAGAATGCGAACCCACGTCGATCGACGAGACATCCAAACATGCTGCCATTGAGCTCTCATTGCTTTCAATCTATAATTTATTTATTACTAGCTGGTACCCGCGACTTTGTCTGCGTATTATTGGATATACGCAGATAGATCTAAGATAAAACAAAATAATATAAATGGGTTTGTCACTATGTGTATGGTGGACGCGATCCCTACCACCCCGCTATATTACTGTATATGCACCGGCTGATTTCGGAACACGACAAACCAAAAGAAAATCATACATGGGTTTATCACTGTTTGTATGGTATTGTCATTATATGCCAATATGAATCCAACACAATAACCGTCCCAATAAAACTTACAACCATACAAACTTTACATTTATTATATTTGTAGGATAACACTGGTTAAACTATGACTTTTACCGAGATAAAAAGTACCCTATCTGTTATTCCAGGTCATAGACTATCTGTCTGCCGTTTTTGCGTAATTGAGTAACAAACATCCAAACATCTAAACATCCTAACATACACACTTTCACATTTATTATATTAGTACGATATTTTAACTAAGCAAACATAATAGATTATTAATTACTTATTAATTAAAACCTGAAGATGTTGATTTGAATTTTACTATTATATACAAAAACAGACGCACACTCCCACACAAAACGATTTCAATTATGTGGCTTAACAAAAATAGTTTATTTGAATTAATAAATCTATTAAAGTTATCAAAATCATTATAATTTGCATTTAAAGTATAATTTAGAAACTCCGAAACACATTATACATAGTTCTCCGTTATATTCAGTTCTAATGAGTTTGCATGTAGGTGTTGATTAATTTATTGATTAAATCTCTACTTCTATATTTCTACATATATCCCTATATATATATTACTGTTATTACTATTGTACCTTATATATTAAAAATGGTACAGTTGAAAAAAAGGTAAACCCGATCGACTTTCTTACTGGTTTTTCTCGTTTATTGGAATATTTTCTGAACCAGCAATAGTGTTTTGACGTTCATAAGTGCCTTCTTAGGGTCTAAATTGGCAAACTATATTTTTAATATTTATTTTGATTTTAACATTATAAAGCTCAAGATAATGTTTGTTTGGTTGAACGTGCTAATCTCTAGTATGATAAATCAGATTTTACATTCAAAATCTTTTTGAATTCTGTAGCTTAATTGATGTGGCCACGGCTGCGCTCGTGTGGACAAGAAAATGCTGTCGATCGGGCACACGCGATTCGTGTTACCCCCGCGCTCCTGGTTTTTTAAAGACAAAAATGTTTATTGTGGGTGATTCTTAGAAGATAGACATATACTCGCGTTAATTGTGTTGTATTATTTTTAATTATCTAAAATAATATACTACATTAATTTGATATATCTCTTATAGCTTACTCAGTGTAGACCATTTAAGCGCCCCAATATTGTCGTTTTTCCGAATTAATATTTACTTCAGCACAACCCTAATTATTTTTCTAAAATAAAAGCAATCTAAGTAATTCCTTATAATATCGTCACTCTTTATAATATCAGCTATTTGCCAGTGAAAGTCCTGTCAAAATTGGTCCAATGATTTTGGAGATTACCCGGAACAAACAGAAAGACAGACAAAAATTTAAAAAATAGGGTTTTTGTTCTAATTACCGTATAGGTAGACTTTTAAATGCATTTAGTAAAAAGTTGTTATTTTTGCATTACAAGCAGACACTTCAATTTAATTAATTGATTGTATACATAACACTGAGGAAGGTATAACTTTGCGTTATGACAACAGGAGCACAGTATAATCCAAAAGATTCACCAGTTAACTGATATTGCTACTGCTAGGCTGGTCTACTTCGCTTACTTCCACAGTTTAATGTCCTACGGTATTTTACTGTAGGGTTCAGCATTTGAGGTATTTGTAATTTGTATTACAAAAACGGGAAGTTCGAGCAATTCATGATATGGGACCACGCGAATCATTGAGGAATAAGTTTCAAGAATTTAGTATGTATCTTAACTTTGCCTTCCCAATACATGTTAAATAATATAATGTATGTTCGGAAAAATAAAGATAATTTTGAACTTGTATATTTGTCTTGTTAGTACAATCACAATTTCAATACTAGGAATAAATATAAAATAGTCATCCCATCTTTTAGATTTATTAAAAGAAATAAAAGTTTTTTATGTAACTGTGTTAGGTTCTATAATAAACTTCCCAAGCACATTACCGATTTACAGGATAGTAAGTAAGAATCATGTCAAGCAAGTTTTATTGTAGAAAGACTATTATGAATGATGATGTAAACATGACATATACTGAAAATGATAATAACTGAATATAATAATTGAACACTTTAAAAACTAATTCAAAAAAGGAACCTTTCGAGTTTCTTGTCGATTCTTCTCGATGACTGGGATGTTTTCCGAACTGGTGGTAGTGTATTGACATTCATAAGTGCCTTCTTAAAGCCTAAATTGAATAAACAATATTTTGATATGATTATGATTTTGAACAACATCGGCGACCACTGTGGAATCTAGGATCCATTCGTAGTCGTCGCTGTAATGCTGGCCTGCTCAAATGTCTCTTCACGTTATGTCATACTGGCCGGAAAACAGTTCCACAGCTTCACAGTATGGTAAATATATGACGCTGCAAATTTGTTCGTGCCGATAACTGGAGGTAACCAAGACCGACAAGCAACCTGTCAAGTCAACAAAGTACGGAAAGTGAGAACAACGAAAGGCTTTATAGGTACGTTTGTAAGAGATGATCAAATAAGTATAACATACCATGACATGCCATCACGCCTATAACACCGAAGGGTTAGGCAAAGGTATACTAATGTACACCTACAGTTCGCAAGGTATATTTTTAGATCTGCTAGCCTATTCCCAATAATCGGACACAAAGCCAGACTCGAGCTTCCATTGAAAGTTTTATAGAAAAACTCAATAACAGTTTGCTCGACCTGGGAATCGAACCCAGGATTAATGAGGTAAGTTTAACACGGATAAAGTCGCGGGGCACATTATATACACGTGGGATGGATTCAAAATGCAGATAGTAAAGCACAAATTGTAACTGCGTACGTGTTTGCTCTTTCTTCTTATAAAGCACCTTCAAAAGTACGAAAGAGATAACGACTTTGTACAAGTATCCGTACACTCAATATTCGATCTTTTAAAAAAGCAGTCCAAAAAGTAAAATAGAGTTCTTTTAAAATATTGAATTTGGAACTTGTTATACTTTACTTTCAATGCATCGATTTAAAACTTACAAATGTATAGGTATATGTTATATATAATAGATATGCAGATAAAATACTGACGAGTGTTGTAACTGGATGCGTTTACATACATTAACTGTATCAAAATATGCATTCTGCGGCAACACGCAATTGTAGTAGGGGCGTGGTCACACTTAGCCATTACATTGAGCTAAGCAACATTCAAGAAATAAATTAATGTTATATTATGCTTTTTGTTGCTATATGGCTTTTACTTGTAATTTTTTTCTTGTAAATGTGAATAAGGAAGGAATATGTAATTGCATAATTGATAGGCTATATAAATTGTCAATAATATAATATTAGTAAAAATAAAATTACGGGATGAAAATAATTACTGTGTAACAAACGTGTGCAGTGCAGTCGAGTATACACAATGTATTAGTGTATAATATTAGTATACATGTACACAGGCTGCTATACTACGTATTGCTAGTCTGGTGCAAGCGCAATACATCACGAGCACGTCGAGGTCATCGGTGACGCGAATCCGTAAGTTTTCCCCTGCAAAAAATCACTCAAGACAGCCAAATAAGTTTTCACTTCAAAAATGATTTTTTTACCAATGGTTGGACCAAAGTTAAGAAATCGCTATACCAAACGAAAACATAGACTAATGGATAAATTACAGAAACTGTTAAAGATTTTATTTTAAATTACTCATTCAGTTGCTATTTGTGAAAATCGGCGTTAACTCGCCTTCAGGCTTTAACTCAAATACGATTGTTCAGTTATTTATGACAGCCATTTGCGTGGAATACCGGACTAGGTAAAGGCGCGGAACTTTTAATTGACTAATTAATGAATGACTTAAAGAATTGAAACAGTCTTTAATATCCTTTATTTTAATTGAATGCCGGCTTTTAATGAGAACGTCGATTCTGTTCAACTTTCTTTATTAGTTTCGTCTTTTGTTCAACGATAAAACAGACCAATACAGACCTTATAGGTATAGTAGACACGCAGCTGTATAGCCCAGAGATAATTTAATAAGTAGATCTGGCATTAACGCTCTTTACATGCCATAGTGAATGTTGGGAAATTTCCTTCAGTTTACTTTCGACTTGATACCGGCGTGGCGTGAGCGAGAAGAAACTTTCATCCTTTTCTAAAAACAGAGTTTTCGCCTTACGCTGTGATTTCCTATCTCTTTTTTTTCAACATGCTGATAACAAAATTAGTATCGTTTTCAAATTGCTTTTAGTGAGAGTATAACGCGTCTATTTATAAAACGTTATCGGTATAGCATACCGTTCTTCTCACTTGGACATCTTTCAATTCCACAAACTTTTAACATTATTGTTCAATATTTTTTTTTTAGTTTTACAACATTAAAACATATAAAATCACGAAAAAGTATCGTTCTCTCTTGATACGCTAGCGCCATCTTGGTGGGGTTTTCAATTATAATTTTCCGCTTACAGGTGGACACTTCTTCAACATGTCCTCCATATAAGATAGTTTTCATTACCCCTGTTCTCCATAATGGTAACTTAGATTTGTGACAAAGCAAGTCAATTTCGAGAAAAGCGTACCTACCTACCAATCTAATTCTTTCTCTACGGCGCGCGGAAGCGATATTTTGGTTTCAGATTTGTCAAAAAAAAAATTCGTTCTTGATCAGCTAAAATAAACCATTTTAACGAAATAGGTATATTGAATAGATATCGTGTATCATTTTACACAACTTTTTATATTTGAAAATTGACGATCATAAATGGATTTCCAATAAATTCCTAAGATATTAAATCTAAAGTTATATTATTACAGAGGTAAAACTAAATACAACGTGTCCGAGGGAACAAAGCGCGATACAGCGAAACAACTATTGCAATATTAGCGAACAATCCTCAAACAGGTAACAGTATCCGCTGGTAGTGCACCGACAACTTGCAGATAAAGAAAATATCAAGACTATTATAGCACGTCACATACAAGTCACTCATCTGTTGGAATAATATAGATTCGCCACAGAATTAAGATTAATATATTTAGAAGTACTGAGTTCATAGAATCACAGATTTATAAATCTTTGTGTGATAGAGGAATTGTATTTCTTGTTGTTATAAGCAAGTCTTGATTATAATTATATTTAGTCTCAAAATTACATGTATCTAAGATAATTTGATATACCTGCTCAAAGGCATAATGTCTTTAATGGCAAATTTTACAATTGAAGGTAGTCAGATGAACAATAGAGAGGTTTCCTTTACAGATCGAGCTATTAGACTCACTATCCGAATGTTATTATCGATAATCACTTTAAAAGATGCGAACCATTATGTTATAAATTAGATAAAAAGCTACAGTTAGATATAATATAATAGACTATTTGAGTATTTTATTTATTACATATTAATCTAAACATAATAAAAATTTAAAATATAAATAAAAATTTTAATCATGTCGATTATGGTATTAGTATTAATTACATAATAGTGGTAAACGTCTCTCAGACTAAATAATTATATATAAAATATATAATGCAGAAAAAAGAAGTAACTACAAATCTATAGTTACAAAATATAATGTTATTATTGCCAAGTGTGAGTGAAATATTTATACGAATTTGTATATAGAAATTTTTTTTGTGACACAATTTCACGCTCGACGTTTTTATTCCAAACTAATCAAAGGTTGTATTATGGTAACTAAGCTATTATTATAGATATTCAACACCCAGACATACAACTGACAATTATGCTCATCACAAAATTGTCACTCATTCATATGCGGGGTTCGATCCAGTGACCTCTCGGTTCAATAGCAGGGCTTACTACCACTGCGTCACGAAGCCTGTCATCATAAATATAGTGAATTTATTACAGTGAAATATGAAATTTCCGTATTATTATTAGATATGCGGCTAAATTGGTATATCCACATTTTCTAACGTGCAAACCGACTATATATTTTGTAGTTTCATATCCACAGGGCTGTCACACGGCGGGTCTCGGCGAATTAACACTGCAGTTAGTTGCATTAAGTACACCTCTAAACCGGCGCGGCGCGGCGCGGCGGCGGCATAACCGCTCGCCCTATCAGTGTTCTCGGAGCTTTTATTATACTAACACTTTAATATGCGTTGTTAAATCGAATACCGTGGGACGTCTATCTTACTGACTTCTCTAACATTTCTACGGAGTATCCAAATTGAAGACTTGTATGCTTTCTTTTAAAGTTATACTTAAATAGGCACATTAATATGGAACAAGCTGAGTTATTAAAAAGGAAACAAAGACCAAACACCATCAAAAACACTTGACAAAATTTTTTTTTACTATTTATTTATTTGATTTTTTTATCGTTGTAGTCATAATCTCACCTGATCTTAAGTGACAATGTAGTCTAAGATCCTAAGAAGGCCCGCTAAGCCCTGTGGAAGATGCCACTCAAGTGCAACTGCCAGAACACACCTGTTGGTGTGTTTGATGACAGATTTTCAACTTAAGGATGGCTATTTCTTTGGCACGCTATGTAGCCTAAACGGCTTGATGGACTTTAGCATACGAGGTGTCGTTAGATTTGTCTTAATTGTGGGATTGACATAGCTATATAATATGTAAGTACAAAGTTTGGGAATAAAAAAAAAACAAAAATTTAAAAAAAATATTTTTCTAGTCAAGTGATTTTGTTGCAGTCGGGTTTTTAAAAGTTTAGCTTGTTGAATAGTGTGCTATGATCTTGAGTTTATACAAAATTTCGATAGAAAAAGTGACTTCAGCTTTTCCTAAATTTCAATTTAATAAGGAAACTTTCCAATTTTTCTCCGCATTTACCATTCATGCTGTGCTCGCGGCTCAGCTCACGTGGACGACAGAAGAACGCGTAGTGCTAATACAAATCGAAGTTTCATAAAACTCTAATAACTTTTTATTGAATTAAGCTATCGTGATAAATTATTTTTTAGATAATAATCTTAGCAGTAAATTTTTTTAATCAAAATCTATCCAGTAGTTTTTTTTGTGATGCGCGCACAACGGCAAACCTTTATCAATCTATTTATATAGATGTATGTAAAATGATCACTATATATTATCAAAATGTACGTGGACTTCGTACAAAAACAGCTATTTTTCTTAGAAATATTTGTATTAACTCGTATGATATTATTATATGCCTTACAGAGACTTGGTTGACTGATTCTATTCTTAATGGCGAATTATTTGACGATCGCTATATAATATGGCGACGGGATCGAGACTACTCGAATACTGATCAATTGTTGGGAGGCGGGGTGTTAATTGCGATTCGGCGTGAGCTGATCGCTAATCTTCGTTCCGAGTGGTTCTCGTCAGCTGAATATATTTGGGTGACCATATTAGCTCGTTTATATTTGTAATCAGAATCTCGGTAATTCGATGGCAACACAATTAACAAATTTTTCGGAAAATTTAATAAATCGTACTTCAGAATCCCCTTGATAAATTTATTGTCTTAGGGGGCTTTAACCTACCGAACTTAAGCTGGTCCTTAGCGAATGATGGTGTATCGTGGTATCCTTCTAATACTCAGGGAGTTGTTCAAACTAATTTCATTGATAGCCTTGCCACATGTCACTTACAGCAATATAATTCATTTAATAACATAAACAATAGATTCTTGGATTTAATTTTTTCTAATAGTGATGTCTCTGTTACAAGTTGTATTGAACCTTTGGTTCCAGAGGATCAGCACCATAAAGCCTTAGTTGTAAATGCAGATTTTGTTGAACTCCACGCTATTCCTTTGTGTCCGTACGTTAAATTTATGTATCACTTAGGTGACTTCGATTTAATTTCAACAGGATGAATTTAGCTCTAAATCTACAGAGGAATCTGTTTCGTTTTTTTACTCTACTTTGACTAGTTTACGAAACAAGTTTATTCCCTCGAAAACTGTTACGCCTAATAATAAATAGCCACTTTGGTATAAATCGTCGCTCATTAAAGTATTGAAAGAAAAATACAAGTTTTTATCAAAGTTTAAAAAGTACAAGAACTTATCTGATCACAATTCTTTCGTAACTTTAAGGGAACGAGCTAAACATATGGAAAAAGATATGTTCCACAATTATATCTCTCAAATTGAAATTAATATTTTGAAATCTCCCAAAGCGTTCTGGTCTTATGTGAATAGTAAAAACCAGTGTAATGCTTATCCATCCATGATGAAATATGGTCTGGTTTCTTCTGCATCAGGTGACATCATATGTAACATGTTTTCTGACTATTTTCACTCTTATTTTCTACATAATACACAGAATTCTTCACCTATTACAGACGGTTCAACATTCATTCTTGAGTCTTCTTCCAATATAAGTTCTATTGAAATTGTCTGTTCTGATATACAAAAATTTCTTGAAACGCTTGATCTTAACAAATCTGCAGGTCCTGATAACATACCTCCCATTTTAATAGTTAAGTGTGCAAATAGTATTTCTGTCCCACTTTCTCTTTTATATGAGCGTTCTCTTAAAGATGGGATAATGCCCGATATATGGAAATCTGCCTCAATTACGCCTGTTCATAAGAATGGCTCTAAAGACTTGGTCATTAACTAAAGACCCATCTACAAACTTTGCATTTTTTCTAAAATATTTGAAAAAGTCGTTTTCAAACAACTTTATCCTTCTCTTAAACATTCCCTTAACGATCGGCAACATGGCTTTGTAAAAGGAAGATCTACTACATCAAATCTTATCCTGTCTAGTGATTACATAACTTACTACATGTCAGAGCCTGCCCAGGTAGATGTAATTTATACTGATTTCAGTAAAGCATTTGACAGGATAGATCATGAAATCTTGCTTTGCAAACTGAGATATATAGGGATTCGGGGTAATTTGTTTAGGTGGTTTTCATCTTATGTCAAGAACAGATGCCAAACTGTGGTTCTAAATGGCTATACATCTTCGCCGATGCAGATTCCTTCAGGAGTTCCTCAGGGATCTTTATTGGGTCCTCTGCTCTTTAACATTTTTATTAATGATATACCATCCTGTTTTACCACTTGCAAAATTCTTCTCTACGCTGATGACCTTAAAATTATATGTCCTGTTAAAACTGTTTCCGATGTAGTTCGTATTCAATATGATTTAGATAAGTCTCAAAATTATTGTACTCTCAATAAATTAGATTTAAATGTCATGAAATGTCAAGTTATAACATATACCCGTAAACTCAATCCGATTCTGCACAATTACTTTCTTAAAAATACTAAATTATCACGAGTTAATGCTGTTAGAGATTTAGGTGTTATTTTTGACTACAAACTAATATTTGATAAGCATATTGATAATGTTGTCAAAAAAGCTTCTAAAGCATTAGGGTTTGTATTTCGATTATCCAATGAATTTAAATGTGTTAAAACTTTTAAAATTCTTTATTGTTCTTTTGTTCGAACCCATCTTGAATACGCATCTCAAGTCTGGAACCCCAATTATAATATATATATCACACGCATTGAGAAAATACAAAAGCGGTTTCTTCGTTTCCTACAGTTTAAATCTGAAATAATTGTACCAGATTACACATCGCGCTGTAAAAAATTTCATATGCTCCCGCTATATACACGAAGAGAAATAGCTGATGTATCATATCTTTTGTGTATACTCAATGGCCTAGTTGACTGTTCGGAGATACTGAGCAAAATTAACTTACGTGTACCGGCAGCATCTTTTAGAAACCCTAACATACTTAATAGTCCTATAGTTAGAACTACCTACAGACAAAATTCCTATTTCATTCGAGTAAGCAGCAGTATGAATAAATTAGTTAGTGATTTAGACATTGATATATTTGATACAACTGTGCAGAAGTTGAAAGCTCTTTTGAATTCTTATTTCTTTTGTTAATATTTTTGTGTTCTTCCGTCTACTTTATTTTATTTATTTATATAAGTACATAATTATATGTGAGAACTTGTAAATGGCCTTCATTAATTTATACATGTAACTTAAATAAGTACTTAGCTGTAAGTTTTCTTAAAATATTAAAATAAAAATAAAATAAAATGTAACTGTTAAAGCAATAAAAATAATAAAAGCTAAAATTACATACTGAAATAAGCTATTGAGGTGTTAAATTTATAACGTATAGAGTTATAACACAAAATGGTTGCTACATTAATAAGTGAAACTAGTGTTACAACTTCATTATAAACTGCGAATATCGATTTGTAAATATCACCTATGCAGTAATAATAAATCTCTGCAGTCGTAAATGTCTGTTCATTGTGGCTTTTATATCCTAACAGGTCTATATAAATAAATTAATAATTATGTATTTTGTAATAATGTTAGGTTAGTATCATACATACATTAGTCCATTTTTGAATGTATCTTAATCAAAGAATATAATAGAGCTTGAAAAGTTACGGCGGTTTTGAACGATAATGGTTTACTACAATGCGCTATTGATACAGGTCAATGGATATTGTTTTCAATACTATAATAGGCCTAAGCTTTCTTTAAAGAAAAAGCCGTAATGAAAATAAAAAGTACAATAAATGTATCATCGGATACAGTGAGTGTAGTGTGCCGAAACATCACTAGTGATGATTAACTGTTGAGGGTAGTTACCGCTAACTGCCCTCGCTAACAAAGACACCGTAACACTTCAGTCGGCTCTGACCACGGCCTGTGTAAACCAGGCCGAAAAGTCGAGTAAATCAAAAAGTGAGTCGTTCTAGACCCAAGGTAAATATATATTATAATACGTAAGCAAGCTCTCCATGCTTATCTTCTCATTGCTTGGCATCTTTAACGGCGATTTGGAAACTGAAAGGACAGAACTGCGAGAGGTTCCAGATTGCCCAGACATGTTCTCTGTAGAAATCTGATCTCCGCCAATAACATAACATAAAATATCATCACGCCTGTATTCCCCGAAGGATTAGGCAGAGGTGTCCCATGTATTAGGGGGCGAGCCTATTGCCATTAATTGGGCACGAAACCAAACTCCGAGCTCCTACTGAGAATTTCATAGGAAAAATCCAATAACACTTTCCTCGACCTAGGATTTGAACCCAGGATCTTGCTCATAGTAGTCGCGCGTACGACCACTAGGCTAACGAGGCAGTTATGTATGACAACTGGTTAATATTTCTGGATTCAGTAACATCTGAGCTAAAACACATTTTGTGTTCAGTTTCAACCTCCAAAAGTTTATCAGTAACCAAACCATCGCTATCTTCATCGTTTGTAACTTGAATTACGTCTGCCGCATCCATAAAAATCGTCGTATTTGTCAAATAATTCTCATCGATCGTGTCTAAAAACTTATTGGTATAAACATCGATATAAAATTTTGAATAGTACGGCCTCGTGTCGAAACAAATCCATTAGAGCAGCTAGAGCTTTTGTTTGACCGCAATAGACAAAGCAACAAGGACGCCAGAAGTTTGACCTATGCAGTAGAACAGTTATAGATAACCGCAGAAGAAGTAGTTGAAACTTTTACTAGAGAATGAACTTCTAGAATCACAGTACCTCTCGCCATTACCACTGACCAATGTACTCAATTTGAGTTAGTCTTATTTTGAAGATTTCTTACTATCTTCAGCGCATACCACCCACAGACAAATGGTATGGTTGAACGTGTCCGCTGGCATTTTAAGGGCTCTTTAATGTATATTGATCAATCCTAGTTAGACGCTCTACCATTTATACTCCTGAGTATGTGCTCCGTTTTTAAAGAGGATCTCAAGTTCACCGTCGCTGAGCTGTTGGACGGTAAAATATTGCGACTTCCAGTCGAGCTGCTTGTTGCACCGAAGAATACTCTCACTTACGAAGATCCAGCAGACTTTGTCGTTAAGATGCAAAAACATATATCCACCATCCGAACGATACCAGCATCTCGCAATTACAACCAAAAGTCTTTCAAGGATTCATGCTGTTGTATGATAAAATATAGTTTATGAAGTCTATGAGCTGGCAACAATTAGATTGTCTGTGGTGACTCATCCCTCTCTCTCTATGGTGGTTACGTGTGATGGATGTGGAATTGTAATCGATGTATCTGAGAATAATAAAGTGCATAAATCTAATAAATATGGAATATCATTTATAACATGGCGCTGAGGACAGGATCAACAACCAACAAAGAATATAGTGGCATTGCTGGATTAACACCCCCGAGTCACTTAGTGAATTTAACAAATGAAAATTTTAAAAGATGGCTACAGAAATTCGAGATTTATCGGATGGCGTCGGGAGCACACCTGCAAGAAGAAAAAGTGCAAGTTGCATTGTTACTCCATTGTTTAGGAGATGAGTGCATAGAAATATTTAATACATTTACTTTGACAGAAGTAGAATCTAAAAGTTATGCAAAAGTTTTAAAATGTTTCAAGACACATTTTTTACCAGAATGCAATGAGAGTGTGAACTCACATTTGTTTTTTACACGTAATCAATATGAAAATGAAAATTTCGACATATTTCTCACGGAGTTAAAGAAGCTCAGTTTGGCATGTGTCTTTCAGCTAAGCCATTACCCTGGTGATGCTTAGGACTTATTACTTTATGTTCAATATTCCATTCTTTTACAAATTCTTTAAAATAATATCCTGTAAATTGAGTTCCTGAGTCAGTATATAACATTTTAGGAATACCATGCCTAGAAAATATTTCTTTCAAATTATTAATAGTATATTTAGTTGACAAATCTTTCAATTCTTGTACTTCAACAAACTTGCTATATGAATCTACGGTAAGAATATATGGTTTTTCAAACAAAAAAAATATATCTGAAGCTAAAATCTCCCATGGACCTTCTACAATTTCCTTACTTATCATTGGCTCTTTCATTTCACTAATTGCTTCCACCCTATCTATATCTACTTGTAAGCCTTCTCTTATCAGAATATGACCTAAATACTTTACTTCTTTCTGTTTAAAGTTACATTTATTTTTATTAAATTGAATACCATATTCCCTTGCTCTTTGTAATACTTTTTTCAATGTTTCATCATGTCCAGTCTCAGATTTATTATAAATCAGTATATCGTCTAAATATATTTCAACTCCATTGATGTCTCGGAATATATTACTGAAAACTCTATGAAAAATTTCTGGACTACTACACAAACCAAAAGGTAACCTATTATAATAATATCTACCATAAGGTGTATTAAATGTTGTGAGCTCCTTACTCTGTTCCGACAAATAGTATATATTATTATTATATATTAATATATATAAGCATATAGTAACAGCAACACACGTATACTTACGTGATGACGCCGTTTGAAGCTCCTTACATCCTCCTTACACCGGACCTTACCCTTAGATATCAGTTGTTAGTGTCCATTGCATCAAACAAGCTTTCGTTGCGGAAGACATACATCAACCTCTATCCACATCACCTTCACCAGCCCCAGGAGTATAAAGAAAGAAAAATAAATTTAAAACTATTAGACGGGCTCATAGTTAAAATGTAGCATAATAAAAAAACAAAGATACAATAAACAGATGAACTTGTTAATTATAATATTGAATAATATGCATTAATCTCACGAGATAAACGGTTCACGGTTGGATGAGCTCGTTTTAATTGATTCTGATTTACGACTACGACAGGCGATGCGAGTTTTTAGTTGTACAGTCAGGTAATTAGATATGAGATGGGGCCCATAAACTTGAGAAATTCAGTCTTATATATAAAAAAATATTGTGTGCGTCTGTTAGTGTTTCTATAACTTCTGAAGACTTGACCGATTAAGCTCAAATTTACATAATATTTTTGTTGTATCGATAGTTTAAAGATATTTTATAATCCGATATGTGGCGCTGTGATCGAGCATTAACTAACAGAAAGGGAAGCTCAAAGGCTTCACAAAGGGAGGCTGGCTAATTTGAAATAAAATCCTTATTTAGTTCTTGTATCATTTCGATGGTTTTGATTGTAAAGTGCATGATCAGTCTTCAATCAAGAACGATGACCTATATTTTACTTATCTTAACTATTTATAACTATATCGTAAGTTATAACTTTGTCCTACAAATTATGTATGTTCTGGAAAAAATTGATTTTTTTTTACTTGTAAGTGATAGGCACAGTTTCAATGCTTACAGAAATAAATATTCACTCCATTATTTAGACTTATTAAAATAACTGTTTTTCATCATTTTCATTTTGAAGCTAGAAAAGCTTTAGTAAACACCCTACGCTATTTTTTCATCGCGATATTTTTCTGAGCGAAAGTTCAAAGTAGGATTTGAACATACATCGATATTCTTAAAAAACTTATAGTGATAAAATTGTTAATTTAGATAAAAAAATATTACCAGGCACCTCAACGTGGTTTGGCGAAAGATGCCTTAGAAAACTACAAAATACACCGAAGAAAATATTCTAAATTTTTAATGATAAAGTGAAATATACGAGTTAGTGGAGGCTAACAACAAAAAATCTAACATTTACAAACGTCACAGGACATTTTTTAATAATTTAATGATTACAATAGTTAATAATGAAAATACATTGACTAAAATTCATATTAGTGGTCTTCACCCACGAATCACTTCTAAATACGTTCAGGTTCTGTAAGTGAGTGAAAATATTTGAATAGTTTCTGATTAGTTATTTTAAATGAATAATTAAAAATTAATAAATAATTCGTGAGGGAAAGGGGAATAGTTTTTAAATTTCAGAATAAAATTTAAAATATTGGTTGGCATCTAAAGATAAGTGCACGAACCTTTTTAACACGCTTTCCTTTGTCATAAATGTATTAATGTATGTAAGTTTGAACCATCCACTACCACAATTCTGAATAACTTGGAGTTTTACATCAAGTTTAGCGAACGAATTAATAAGATCATTTAAAAAAAACAAATGCATAATTTTAAAATTTATAAACAATAATTTTTTTTAATTTTTACATTTTACTGTTACATCTTTTCTATTTGATTGACTGTTTAAATTTAATAAAGCGTTTGAATACATAAGAGCTCTATTCCAAAGCTGCCTAAACCCTGGCCCTCTCAAAGGATCATAAATTGGCCTAGGCATTTAAATTTGGCTGCCAACTATTATTCAACTTTCTTTAACTGAAGAATTTCTTCATTATAAATATTTATCAATTTATCTATGAAACTACCATGAGTATATACAAGGAGAGGTAGAGCACAGAGAAACTTTAGAGATTTCTCTCAACTTGGGGCACTCCGACTGGTGAGTACCCCTCCACCTTACAGAAGATCGCAACCAAATAACTTTTTACCGTGTTCCTGCGGTGAGAAGAGTTTCCAGAGTTTCTCTCTTTTTTTTTAAGGTTGACAACGTGCTACTGGTACCTATGGTACGGCAAGCGTTCATAGGCACGGTAGCTGCTTACAACCAAGCGGGAAGTATACTTGCTTGCTACCTTTATTGCATAAAAAAGCATTATTTCTCTAGATGGCTCGCCAGCGAACTTAGTTTGGAAATTATTCAGTTTCTAAAATTAATTGGGCAGCCTTGTTCTATTAAGTTCGTCATTGACATGTCAACCCGGCACCCGACCAGCACCGCATCACCTCGTGCGGTTGAGTTTTATTTTTATGGAGTTTACCATATGAGTTTCTTAAATATGCACTCACTTATAAACTCCGTTACATCATCGTATCGTCTAGCACGTGAGTGGATCGCGAGTGGCTACTACTTACGTCACTTAATTGACACGCGATGATGACTAGTTGACCATGTGGCGTTCACCCGTTGTTCACCGGTATATGAGTATCTTTAACATAATCCTATATGCCGAGTTTCCTAAACTCGATTTGCGTTTTAATAACGCAAAAATTAATTTTAATGACTCTAAATATTTCGAGTTAAAGTGGATTTTCAAAAACACTCGTTACTTATTATCCGTACACTTTTAATATACATTGTATTTAATTTTGTGTTGTATTCTTGTCTAATACCCCAACCAATTCACAGCTTCTTCCATCAAACAATTTTGCCGCATCAGTAATTTAATAAACGTTGCAACTTAACATCGAATCATAAGCATATTTAACTTGCTCGGTTATGGGACACGATAATTGTGCCCGGATGGATCGCAACCCCCGTTATTTAGATATGTTGCGTTCCGGAATCAGCTACTGTGTCCAGCTGCCGAGAAGCTTGCAGGTCGGCAAACAGTTCTTTATGTTCTATCTTTGTCGTACCGTGAAACTGTGGACCCATCTCCCGGTCAATGTGTTCCCCTCTTCTTATTCAGCGGCGACTGCCGATAAATTATAAATCTATAGGTGTGCTAGTTCTAAGTGTTAAGTGGCGTTAATTTGCCGTAGTAATATAAAAAAAACAAGAACTCGATTCACAATTTCATTGTTGTCCAATAATTGATTATGCGTGTTTTATTAGTAATATGAAAATATTGCAAAGCAAGATTTTTTTATGTTTTATATTATGGGCAGAGGCGCTCTGGTCATTATACTTTTAATTAGAATACATGCTGTGTGGCTGATTGAAAAAGCCAGTTCGGACACAAGTGTGTAACTAGCATTAAAATATTGTTTGATCTTTTTAAAAAATTGATTCGCTTAATTTATTGTTCCTCCGTATTAGTTATTGTCGTATAACATACTAGCTTTTGGACCGCGACTTTGCTTACGTATACTATAACATTTGTACTTTTTGGAACGAAGTTCCTCAACGTGGCTTGTGGTAGGTAAATATCATTTTTACATAAATCTTGTAAACGCACCACGAATGAGTGACCTTAGTTTTCGATAAAAATCCCTCCAATATTTCAAACTTCATCTGACAAAATTATAATTTGCATTCACTACCGAGCATAGGCCTCTCTTCTTGTTCATTACTAATCTGAGTTAATCTCATCCAGGTCTGGCCCGAAATTTTAACAATACCGTCAATTCAATGAGCCGGTGAACGTCCAAAGCCTCGTTTACGCGAACATGGCTACCACCAAATGAATGAAGCAATGATGGCTCACTGGTGTCATGTACGGGCACTGCGTCAATCGACGTGGGTTCGAATCGTGTAAGCCTGAGCTTTTCAGCTGAGTTGAAATATAAAATCAAAATCAAAAAAATCTTTTCAATTTAGACCCTAAAAAGGCACTTATGAAAATCAAAACACTAATACCGGTTCCATGGTTAGCATGGTGGTAGGGCATTTCCCAATGCCCACCTGGTTAGCTATCACCATTACATTGAAACTGCACTACACTTAGACCATATCGTCTCTTAACATCAGATGAGATTATGATCAAACATGTAGAAAACATAATAATCCATTTCAACATCGCTAATCTGAAATTACTTTTAAAAAGATACTTTTTGAACGATATAAGGCATGGATACTGTTAGAATTATCGTTTTATGTAAACAATATTTTACTAAAATTAAAACTCGTAAAAGACCTTATTTCAAACATTTAAACAATAAACATAAATAACAACACTTTAATGTCTTCGTGAAGATAAATAAAGAAACAATCTTTAAAAAGATTGACCGTAAATTATATAAAACAATGCAACCTAATCACCCACACAAACATAATATGCATATATAAATAATTAAATGAAGAACTGGCAGGCAGGTGGACTCACTGATTCTTTGCAGATAATTTGCCTAACTGGTTCTCGAGCTGACAAATTCCACCACTGCACTCCTAATAACAACCGTTCTAATATAAAACGATATCCATTACCGTATCGGTTAGGGTTCTGTTTGAAATACTAAATGATACGTGGCGATGGTTGCGAAAATTGTGTTTAAAATCGTGGTTGGTACAAATGAAGTGACGTTGGCCGGTCAGTAGCATTATCCGCACGTCCGGCTGATAACATTTCGCCGATTGACTACCGACGTATTGGAATCGCTCGCTACTATGGGGTAATAAATTATATCACATTAATATATATTTTAATAAACCAATAATTAAGAATATATTTTCATTTATACTCTGTGTAACTAGAAGACTGCTGAAAATAAAATTTTATTTGCTACTAGAAATTTAAATTTGCCTTCATACAAATAATAATATATCGAGCTCACATTAAAAGTTAAAAATTTTATGATCAAGAATTTTTTCCTTACATAGCTCATGACTCTCAGATATAAAACAGTATATTTGTCTGCAGTAAATGTGTGTGTGATAAACGTAATAAGACAATGTACTTAATAATCCCAAATCCCCTAAATATTTAAAAACACTATTTCAATCTCTCGCGGATACTCATAATAGATAGCTAAGATCTTCTGATTCTGTAATTTTCAGTATACCGAGTCATCATGCTAATTTTCGCGACCAATCCTTCGCCGTAACAGCAGCACGACTGTAGAATTCGCTACCTATCAACATCCAACTAGCCAACTCTCGGGATTCCTTCAAATATTCGCTACATGGGTTTTATTAGGAGTAATTGAATATTGGCTGGATTTTTTCTTTTTTTTACTAAATATTATGCAGATCTTGCATATACCTTTCTCTTGCTCCCGTGGAACACTGGAAGAGAATACGTTTTAGCATTAAGTCCTCAATTTGTACTTTTTTTGAGCAATAAAAAACTAAAAAATTAATTAGAAACTAAACTTGGTTTTTTATATGCTTGGACTAAATCATAATCATAATAAGGAACAAAATATAGTAAAGAGATTGGCTATAAAATTCACTGTCGGTAAACGCTAAATGGCTTTAAACACAATTCTGAATAACTTGGAGTTTTACATCAAGTTTAGCGAACGAATTAATAAGATCATTTAAAAAAAACAAATGCATAATTTTAAAATTTATAAACAATAATTTTTTTTAATTTTTACATTTTACTGTTACATCTTTTCTATTTGATTGACTGTTTAAATTTCGTAGGGTTTGTAGTCGTATACACATCGTTTGTACAATGTACTAGCCAGAGAAATCTAACCATTAATTTAATAAAGCGTTTGAATACATAAGAGCTCTATTCCAAAGCTGCCTAAACCCTGGCCCTCTCAAAGGATCATAAATTGGCCTAGGCATTTAAATTTGGCTGCCAACTATTATTCAACTTTCTTTAACTGAAGAATTTCTTCATTATAAATATTTATCAATTTATCTATGAAACTACCATGAGTATATACAAGGAGAGGTAGAGCACAGAGAAACTTTAGAGATTTCTCTCAACTTGGGGCACTCCGACTGGTGAGTACCCCTCCACCTTACAGAAGATCGCAACCAAATAACTTTTTACCATGTTCCTGCGGTGAGAAGAGTTTCCAGAGTTTCTCTCTTTTTTTTTTTTAAGGTTGACAACGTGCTACTGGTACCTATGGTACGGCAAGCGTTCATAGGCACGGTAGCTGCTTACAACCAAGCGGGAAGTATACTTGCTTGCTACCTTTATTGCATAAAAAAGCATTATTTCTCTAGATGGCTCGCCAGCGAACTTAGTTTGGAAATTATCCAGTTTCTAAAATTAATTGGGCAGCCTTGTTCTATTAAGTTCGTCATTGACATGTCAACCCGGCACCCGACCAGCACCGCATCACCTCGTGCGGTTGAGTTTTATTTTTATGGAGTTTACCATATGAGTTTCTTAAATATGCACTCGCTTATAAACTCCGTTACATCATCGTATCGTCTAGCACGCGAGTGGATCGCGAGTGGCTACTACTTACGTCACTTAATTGACACGCGAGGATGACTAGTTGACCATGTGGCGTTCACCCGTTGTTCACCGGTATATGAGTATCTTTAACATAATCCTATATGCCGATTTTCCTAAACTCGATTTGCGTTTTAATAACGCAAAATTAATTTTAATGACTCTAAATATTTCGAGTTAAGGTGGATTTTCAAAAACACTCGTTACTTATTATCCGTACACTTTTAATATACATTGTATTTAATTTTGTGTTGTATTCTTGTCTAATACCCCAACCAATTCACAGCTTCTTCCATCAAACAATTTTGCCGCATCAGTAATTTAATAAACGTTGCAACTTAATATCGAATCATAAGCATATTTAACTTGCTTGGTTGTGGGACACGATAATTGTGCCCGGATGGATCGCAAACCCCGTTATTTAGATATGTTGCGTTCCGGAATCAGCTACTGTGTCCAGCTGCCGAGAAGCTTGCAGGTCGGCAAAACAGTTCTTTATGTTCTATCTTTGTCGTACCGTGAAACTGTGGACCCATCTCCCGGTCAATGTGTTCCCCTCTTCTTATTCAGCGGCGACTGCCGATAAATTATAAATCTATAGGTGTGCTAGTTCTAAGTGTTAAGTGGCGTTAATATGCCGTAGTAATATAAAAAAAACAAGAACTCGATTCACAATTTCATTGTTGTCCAATAATTGATTAAGCGTGTTTTATTAGTAATATGAAAATATTGCAAAGCAAGATTTTTTTATGTTTTATATTATGGGCAGAGGCGCTCTGGTCATTATACTTTTAATTAGAATACATGCTGTGTGGCTGATTGAAAAAGCCAGTTCGGACACAAGTGTGTAACTAGCATTAAAATATTGTTTGATCTTTTTAAAAAATTGATTCGCTTAATTTATTGTTCCTCCGTATTAGTTATTGTCGTATAACATACTAGCTTTTGGACCGTGGCTTTGCTTACGTATACTATAACATTTGTACTTTTTGGAACGAAGTTCCTCAACGTGGCTTGTGGTAGGTAAATATCATTTTTACATAAATCTTGTAAACGCACCACGAATGAGTGACCTTAGTTTTCGATAAAAATCGCTCCAAAATTTCAAACTTCATCTAACAAAATTATAATTTGCATTCACTACCGAGCATAGGCCTCTCTTCTTGTTCATTAATAATCTGAGTTAATCTCATCCAGGTCTGGCCCGAAATTTTAACAATACCGTCAATTCAATGAGCCGGTGAACGTCCAAAGCCTCGTTTACGCGAACATGGCTACCACCAAATGAATGAAGCAATGATGGCTCACTGGTGTCATGTACGGGCACTGCGTCAATCGACGTGGGTTCGAATCGTGTAAGCCTGAGCTTTCCAGCTGAGTTGAAACATAAAATCAAAATCAAAAAAAATCTTTTCAATTTAGACCCTAAAAAGGCACTTATGAAAATCAAAACACTAATACCGGTTCCATGGTTAGCATGGTGGTAGGGCATTTCCCAATGCCCACCTGGTTAGCTTTCACCATTACATTGAAACTGCACTACCCTTAGACCATATCGTCTCTTAACATCAGATGAGATTATGATCAAACATGTAGAAAACATAATAATCCATTTCAACATCGCTAATCTGAAATTACTTTTAAAAGATACTTTTTGAACGATATAAGGCATGGATACTGTTAGAATTATCGTTTTATGTAAACAATATTTTACTAAAATTAAAACTCGTAAAAGACCTTATTTCAAACATTTAAACAATAAACATAAATAACAACACTTTAATGTCTTCGTGAAGATAAATAAAGAAACAATCTTTAAAAAGATTGACCGTAAATTATATAAAACAATGCAACCTAATCACCCACACAAACATAATATGCATATATAAATAATTAAATGAAGAACTGGCAGGCAGGTGGACTCACTGATTCTTTGCAGATAATTTGCCTAACTGGTTCTCGAGTTGACAAATTCCACCACTGCACTCCTAATAACAACCGTTCTAATATAAAACGATATCCATTACCGTATCGGTTAGGGTTCTGTTTGAAATACTAAATGATACGTGGCGATGGTTGCGAAAATTGTGTTTAAAATCGTGGTTGGTACAAATGAAGTGACGTTGGCCGGTCAGTAGCATTATCCGCACGTCCGGCTGATAACATTTCGCCGATTGACTACCGACGTATTGGAATCGCTCGCTACTATGGGGTAATAAATTATATCACATTAATATATATTTTAATAAACCAATAATTAAGAATATATTTTCATTTATACTCTGTGTAACTAGAAGACTGCTGAAAATAAAATTTTATTTGCTACTAGAAATTTAAATTTGCCTTCATACAAATAATAATATATCGAGCTCACATTAAAAGTTAAAAATTTTATGATCAAGAATTTTTTCGTTACATAGCTCATGACTCTCAGATATAAAACAGTATATTTGTCTGCAGTAAATGTGTGTGTGATAAACGTAATAAGACAATGTACTTAATAATCCCAAATCCCCTAAATATTTAAAAACACTATTTCAATCTCTCGCGGATACTCATAATAGATAGCTAAGATCTTCTGATTCTGTAATTTTCAGTATACCGAGTCATCATGCTAATTTTCGCGACCAATCCTTCGCCGTAACAGCAGCACGACTGTAAAATTCGCTACCTATCAACATCCAACTAGCCAACTCTCGGGATTCCTTCAAATATTCGCTACATGGGTTTTATTAGGAGTAATTGAATATTGGCTGGATTTTTTCTTTTTTTTACTAAATATTATGCAGATCTTGCATATACCTTTCTCTTGCTCCCGTGGAACACTGGAAGAGAATACGTTTTAGCATTAAGTCCTCAATTTGTACTTTTTTTGAGCAATAAAAAATTAAAAAATTAATTAGAAACTAAACTTGGTTTTTTATATGCTTGGACTAAATCATAATCATAATAAGGAACAAAATATAGTAAAGAGATTGGCTATAAAATTCACTGTCGGTAAACGCTAAATGGCTTTAAACTTGAGTGGAAGCTCCATTACGATATTTTTCTTAACCGAAAGATGAAGCTCATCCTAGGCTTCAAATCCTTATATTCGGAAGCAGTTTTCTTCTTCTTCTTGCTTTGAAGCCACAGAAGCACTTGCCACTCTCAATTTTTTCAAGTCTTCGTAGTATTTTATAATCTTCAAAGTGGCACTTAACAAGGTTGTGGCTCCCTGGTTAGAACTATATGTATAAAGGGTTTTTGCAGGAATTCAAAGTGCAATTTTACAGTTTATATTTGAAGTCCACTCCACATATACACAATAATCGAACTATATCACGTAAAATGCCACATAATATAGGGTGAAAGAGCCTAAGTTAATTAATTTAAATAAAAACCTTAACATGGTAGCAAGATTCTGTTAAAAATTCCTTCATTGAATATTTTCTTTTTCTTCGTTCCTTTATTCTTAAATAGGGTCCGTAAAATATGTTTTCCTATTCCATTCTCCACTATCAACTATTTACTCTGTATTTCTCACCTTTTTAAAACGTTATATGTCATTATATATCCGCATACAATTCGTTTGTTTTTTCCGTTCCTAACTCTTATCCATAAAATACCATAAACTAAATGTGAATGTTCGGCAAATACATGACATAAATCAGTCGCCATTATGACATTTAATTATTATGATTATAGTGTACCTTACAAAGAAAACGTAGGCAGGTTTGGAATATTCTCTGGAAATAAACTTTTTCCATCGTTGCCCTCTGTGGTGTTTGTTTCCTTAAAAAATAGCACGAGATGACAGTGAAGATTGGCCGGAGATAACAAAAGATAACAATTTGCATAATGCGTTCAACGTTTCACTTGGACAAGTTGATGGGACAACTTTGTACATTGTCAACATTGCAAAACAAGAATGTAATGTTGCAAGCAGTGCAATTCAAAGACTTTATCAATGCTGCCCGTTGTTTCTCTTAACCGTTTTAATTGCAATCGTTAAAAGTGTAAATAATATAACTTCATTTGAATAAAGTTGACTGTTAAACTCGAATAGTTTCTTCTTTTTAAAGATATATTTTTCATATTTACAGTCCACTATTTTAAGGTTGGTTTATTTATTTAGTGAAATTATTCTTGCAAATTAATTTAATTTGCAAATTGACATAATACAGGAATCCTCAGATTAAACTATTATTTTTATTAATAGGTAGGTAATAATATAATAGTAAAAAAAAAATATTCCTATGTATGCATGTATGTTTTGGCGAATGAGTGTGTATGATATGAGTGAGTTCTATGAAATATGTGTTAAATACATGTGATAAAACTCTATGAATTTGCACGATTTCTTTTTTCAATTGATTTAATATTAAAGTGTAAATCTTTTAAAATATTATTATAAGACCAGCTGTGCCCCACAGTTTCACCTGTGTTAAATTTATTCGACCAATTCTTTTCCGCGCCTCCAATAACGCACCCGAGTAGCCCATTATTAGCCTATATCTTGCTAAATTGCTTGACTTCTATGGTTACTTATCAGCTCCTTAGGTTAGTTGCGTGAAATTATATAGCAGATTTTGTTTTACTTATTTATGCATATAACCTTCCGTAATAAATGGGTCTGGTAGTTTTAGAGTTTAGCGTATTCGCACAATCTTTTGTTCTTTATAATATTAGTAAACATCAGTATTTTCAATAGATGGGAGCTTCTAAATTGTTTAAAATCTCATAAAGTTACGACTGGTCGAATGACAGGTACAGGAAGAAAATATACCAAATGTATTTGAAACAACCCCATAAATGGCGATAGTGATTCAATTGAGGATCATCTCGGTGCAGGTCAGATTAATTTGAATGCTTGAGATCTCGGATGTAACGGAGGAGGAGTAGAACGGTTGGAAGTCGCAAGATCAAATGATAAAGAAATATCAAAACAAGAACAGTTTTTTTTTTATTACAAAATAAAATATTATATAAACACAAAACTATAGTATCTATTAGGAATCACATTTCGCTGGTTAGAATAAAAATTGCGAATATGTAGTGACTAATAGTTGTAAAATAGAAAAATTGAATTTTATAAATAGCAGTTTTAGCTGCTTTGTCTGCTTTTGCGGTAGCGTTGTAGTAGTTACAAGTAGTAACTTGCAATTCCGATAAATCAGCCAAGTCGAGAGAAACACAAACTGTAGTGCCATCTTTACTGGAAGAATTTCAAGGTATTTTCACGCCGCTGTCTAGAAGTTGTTGATAACCTCAAGGCTCGAGAAAATGGAAGTACGTAATAGTAACAATGACTTCTACAAAATTTTCAATGGCACAAATTATATAAAATTCCACAACATGTAATAAGTATATATTAATCTTATTGTCTTATCATTATTTCAAATGTTTTAGGTTCATATAATTAGGCACGTAAGATTCTAAAGAATGGATTGTAAAGAGTAAAGGATAATCCAGATTTTAACCAAAAATTACTCGTTTTCTTATATACACCTTCTAGACAAATCATCTCAATGAGACTTGGACCGTTTTTTACAGCATGTTTTTGTTGGGACACCACTGTTTTGATATATCGGAACTTGAGCCGGATTCGGATGTGTAATTTAAACAAAAGGTTATACGACAAGTTATGACATATCTGATTCTGAGTCGAAGTATATTCAAAAGGAAAGTCGCTCACAAAATCAACAAGATTATTCCTTGTTGATTATAAACAACTTAATCAAATAACTAAACAAAGTACGTTATACTCCATTATAAAGTGGGATATATTAAACAATGGGTATAGTGAACCGAAGGGCAGCGCGGGCCAGACCAATATTGCAGGACAATGGCCAATTAACGCTTGCACAATTAAATCAGACAGAGACGCTCTTATAAAGGCTCTTTAGATAGATTTTATATTGATGATACAACCAACTCTAGTGAATTTTATTCATTGAAGACTTTGCATATAAAATGCTGATAGTCCAAAATTAACGACATGGTATTGTAACAACCAAAATTTTTTATTTCATACAATTAATTTGTTTTAACTGCGTTGACGTACTGGCCCAAAATAGTTGGCTTCAGCTTCATCGATCCTCGCTTTTCAAGGAGTAAGGCCCATAGACAGAACATAACCCGGTTACGACATCATTGATGTGTTGTATGAGTGTAAGAAAATATTAAAATTTGGTTCTATTGTCTGTATCATGGTGAGTATTCTGAAGAGCTATTCAATCTTATATTCTCCTCTCCCTTCCAACCAGGAAGGTACCAATAACTGTGTCAGCACGTACGCCGCACCACACTGTAACCGTAAGTGGATGGATTGTTTGAAGTGAAACTTTTTTAGAATCGTTGTGATTTCAAACCGGATGCAACGGAAAAAATGACAGGTAAGAGACACAAAAGCTAATATGAATGATATACTGTGTAAGGTAAGGGCTACATTCCCATACATTTTTTACTGGCGCTTAAGACCGTTTGGAACTGGGTGAAATTTTTGTCGATTTACTGAAGTTTCACTACTATCGTGTGTGAATCGCACACACACCTTTTTTTTTTTCTTTGGGGTTATTTAAAGTCGCTGGTCTTCATAAATATGCCATGAACTTTAGCAACCCTAAAAATCAATATTCGCCATAAAATTCGGAACATAACACTGGAAGTTTTGAGAAGCGTGATGAAAAATGCTTTAAAAGGGCTCAAATTCGCATTGACGCTGGAGGCCATCATTTGAAGGACTACATATTCAAAACCTAATAGTAATAATTTTACTGGTCTATTTCCACGCATTTTATAAAAATTATAGCTAAATGAAACTGTGTTATTACTTTTCCGAAACCCGTTATTAATGAAATATTTAATTTATCTAAAAGAGTTCGTTGCAACGTCTCTATAAAATCCGTAGTGCAAATATATAGCTATATAGCATCCGACGCCCACTCGTCCAGCCCGAGTATTGTTTGGCTCAATCGAGCCAAGTTATTATTACAGATAATACTTTATTTATTGTGAACACTGCTACACTGGCCCTTTTCGCTCGGGACAATGTGCTCGAGATGTTAATGAAATTTACCTTGTTGTGTGACAAGCGACGACTAGGGATGACACATTGTTACGAATATCAAAATTCTTCTATTGAAATTACTTACATATTAATTTATTTCACGTTCTAAATCATTTCGACGTTGGCTCAGCCATTAAAGCAGTGATGGTTTAGTGGTAGCGTGTACGAACACAAGGTCGATCGACATGAGTTCGAACTCCTGCAATGAGCCTGAACTTTCAGTTAAGGAATATATCGTTATGTACCGATAGCATGGTTGTAGTGTTTTCTAAAACCGGCTGGCAAGCTACCATCCTCACTTTGAAATTCTGTTGTTATGTACCTAAGGTTCGATTTTAAGCTTCCAGGCAAAGTAAATCGACTTAATCTTTTATGAAATGTTCCATTTGCTTCATCTAATTACATGCAAAACGATTATAGTGCGGACAAGCGAACGTTTCAATGAGTCGTACAAGCATCATAATCTTGGTCCTTTCAAATTAAGTATAATTTCGGCTAGTAGGTACTTAAGTCTTGATGTTTCTTCAGTAACTAACTTCTATGTAAATTTTTGTTAGTGGTTTTTACCGGCAACAGTGACAGCAGTATATTTGTTCAAATTCTTTTTGTATTTAACAGATTTTTAAAATTGATGGCAGGTTTCTATGCTTTTTGTATATATTGTTAGTTTAGCTGTTATTGGTTGGAATGATAGCATTGACCGAGTATGAATTGTTGGTTACCAATGTTGTAACCCCGGCTCCACATGTTGTTGCCAACGTTAGGTTACTAAGGTTACTTTTAGGTACAGTTGAGTCACTTTGCTGTGCTACGATAAATAGATTCCATATTAAAATGCATTGGAATACTTCAATAAAATTCTTATAATTATTTTACATTCATCAATTTTAAACACACATCACAAACTATTTATATTCAGATGAAAAATATCCGTTCACTAGCATTATCACTACCCTATTTTAAAACAAACAATTACAAAGTTAGATCAAGCCGCTTATTCCAATCAGTGCATTAGTCTCGTGCATTAGTTAAAACCATTTCTAGAAATGCACGATAATATCGATATAAAGCACCGCATCCACCGGAAGCGAGATAATATTTAATTGGCGTGAAAACTCAATAATTGGAGATAAAAATCAGTTGTGTAGCCGGTAAGCAAACCAATTACGGTGATGGCGGTGTGGCACTACGCATCCGACCACGGCCCGAGCTCTAGTGATGTCCGTTAATAGATTATACACTGCAAACTATCGATAGTTTTTTTATTATTATGTTGGAACGAAGTTTCGTTTCGCGGTATGGGAGCTAAACTGGAGAAAAAATACATATAAAAGATATAACCATCGTGGAATTGGCCTTGATGTTTATGACCAGACTTATAAGCACGATTGTATGTAAAGTACGAATGGTAGGTAGTACTCGCTTATTTGGGATTTTTTATATAAACTTTTTTTTTAGTTTTTGTTTATATAGTTATTAAAATTAACATTTTCCTATATAAAATCTAAACAAATTATAAATTTAACAAGTACATTCAATTTTTAATTGTGATTCAAATATAAATAAATTAGCACATTTCTAAAATAAATATATTTTGCAAAATAAAAATGTGTAAAATTGTTAATGTATTTTTATTATTTATATTTTAAAAATCTGAAGGGCTCGCATAAAATAAGGAAACAGTGGTACGCAACAGTCTTTATGACTGGGATATTCGCATCTAGCTGGGTTGAGGATGAACGTTATGTCCGATTTGTAAAGTTTTATCATGGCTTATATTTACCGTTTTTGTTTTTTTTTTCACGAATATCTAAATTATTTATTTTAAATTTCTCAAGCAATGTTCAATAACTTCTAAACATACGTTAACAATATCAATAAGTAGCATCAATATTTCATTTAAAAAAAGTATTTCTTTACTTATCACGTGTTTTAAAAGTTATACTTCTTTAAATAGTGACACTCGATGCTATGTGATGACCACCATAATAATTGTAAACGCACAAAAAATATTAAATTGACATGAAGCATTGATTGAAGATTGACATTGATCTGAAATGGCAAGAAATATGAACTACATAGTCAATGTAAATAATTTGTAATTTATTTCTAGACTAGATGAGCTTTCGCTCCTACTTAAAGCGGTCCGCGCCGGTTATTTTAAAGAAAAAATGCTTTTTTTGGGTGATTATTAGAAGATAAACATATGCCATTGCTGAATTTTTGGTAGGTCTTTTTAATATCTACAATTATGTTATACATTAATTTGATATATATATATATATATATATATATATATATATATATATATATGGTTTACTTAGCCTAAGGTGTCTTTTTACAGCATTGGTTCAACATTATCCCATCACTCCTTATTTCGTATAATTACTTTATGTAACAAAATATATCATTATAATATGACTAAATAACATAGTTATGAATTTAAAAAAAGAACCATAAAAATCGGATAAGTAGTTTTCGCGTGAAAAGAACATACACGAATAGACAGATAGAGAGACGTTCAGTTTTATCTGTATTTAGCAAGCCACATCATAAAATATGTATGTATATATATGTATATGTATATCATGTAAAAAAATAACATTTTTGCACAACTCCTATAAGAATCATATATTAAAAGTGTCAAGTAATTTGTCACGATTTATCGATAACATATAGAACATCACTAAGCTCTTGCATGTGGTTTTTCAGCGTGCACGTCGCGGCTCTAACAACTCATTAGTCGGTATGGTATCGCCGGTGGCCTTTATTTGTGGCGAATGCACCCGTCCAGAGAGGTTAATTGTTCTTATTTGACCCCCACATTTCCTGGATTTCAATTTCGACATATATTCGTGTTAGGAAAGAAAGGAAGATTTAATTAATTATCTATAAAATTTATAAAATTGAAGTATCTGTTTATAATTATCAAAATAACAGCTTTTTACTAAATTCACATGAAAGTAATAGGTTTTTACCTATGAAATTGCCGTTCTGCAGTACTGGCCAATTCAAATCAAAATAACTAAGAATACTAATTTCAAATTAATTTTAATTTAAAAACATGGAATTCTTTTTCCAAAAGTAGTCATTTGTTTATTGATTAGTGTTACCTTTTTATCGCATTTCAATCTTTTTTGTCATCATGGATACGTTAAAAATTCGAGTAATTATGGAATATGAGTACCGTCGTAGCAGCAACGCGGCACAAGTGGCACGCAACATCAACGACGTTTACGGAGCTAACACTACAAACCAACGCACCACCTGTTATTGGTTTGTTCGCTTCCGTTCTGGGAATTTCGACCTGAAAAATGAACCTCGCGGTCGTCCGAAGACTTTGGTCGACAATGACGAATTAAAGGCGATTGTGGAAGCTGATGATATACAATCTACGGCTGAATTAGCAGCACCTTTCGACATTAACGTAAAAACAATATTGGTCCATTTGCGTCAAATTGGCAAGGTAAAAAAGCTTGACAAATGGGATCCACGAACTCAATGATCGCCAGCGCGAAGAACACGTCGAGACGTGCCTTGCACTGCTCAACAGACACACAAATGAAGGAATTTTGAACCGCATTGTTACCTGCGATGAAAAATGGATTCTGTTTGATAACCGCAAGCGCTCAACAAGTTGGTTGGATCCTAGTTCAGCACTTAAACAATGCCTTAAACGAAAACATACCCCTAGAAAAGTGATGGTCACTGTTTGGTGGTCTAGCGCCGGTGTGATTAATCACAGCTTCTTACCAAACGGGGTGAGCATTACTGCAGATGTGTACTGTGAAGAACTGAACACAATGATGGAGAATCTGGCACATCTCCAATCAGCATTGGTCAATCGCTCGTCTCCGCTGCTCCTGCACGACAACGCGCGACCTCATACTGCACAGCAGACGGTCTCCAAGTTGCAAGAACTGGGGTTGGAAGTTCTCCGTCATCCGCCCTACTCGCCAGACCTTGCACCTACAGACTACTACTTTTTCCAGAATTTGGATAACTCCTTGGCGAGAAGAAAATTCAATACCCGAGAGGCAGTACAAAATGCCTTTGAAGAATTTGTTGCCTCCCGTCCAGCTGATTTCTTTAAGAAGGGCATCAATAAACTGCCACTGCGCTGGCAAAGATACATTGATTGCATGGGTGATTACTTCTATTAATACAAATAAAAAATACATAAAAAAAAATCGTTTAAATTTTTTCATACAAAAAGGCAATTTCATAGGTAAAGAAAGACCTAATATATAGGATACTTATAACAAAAAACCCAATTTTTACATTATATTGTAATAGTATATATCTATCATTTAAGGAATACCCATAATAAGCATATATGTATTTAAAATAGCCGAGAGCGGGGGAGCAAAATTCTCGCGTGTGCCTGTTCGACGGCATTCTGTAGTCCACGTGAGCGAAGCCGCGGGCACAGCTAGTTATAAATTTTTTAATAAGTACAAATCAAGAAGATGATAGTCTAGAGAACTGTAGTTACGGCGATTTTACCTTTTTCAGGCTACAGACCTCACACTAATTGCTGTTTCTTCATTTTTGTTCTATTATACGCTATAATCTTTTCTATTATTAAACCCTACATTAAGATAAAAAATAAAATAATATGATGTCCAATGAAATTTACTTATCCTTTTGTTTTTTAAAGGAAAATTAAAACGTGTTCGGAAAATGTGCTGATATTATATGAAAGAACTAATAAGTGTTTCTAAATGTATTTTAATAAATAAAAGAAAATATCATATATATTTTTTAAACAGGAATGTTTTTATTTCACTAGTTTCAGTAACATTAAATTAATACGTGATTAGAAATTTTCGAACACCTTTTTCAGCGTATTGCGTGCACGGAAGGAAGTCTGTGAGATTTGGCATGCTTAAAGTTTATACGGAGAAGGAGTGCAGAAAGCTAAAATGTATCTATAATATCAGTTAATAATGTATTAAATGAAATAAATTAATACTGCGAATCTTAACTTGACCAGTTCCATTGAACTTAGACCCCTCAAAATATTAACATTGTCACTCAATGAAAAGTGACAGCAAGTGATATAATATTCATTGTTTAGGTTCATACTGCAAATGTTAAACAGAAAAAAGTCTTTGATTAAAAAGTCGCTGGTCGAAATTCGATCATTGGGCAACCGCTAGTAAGTACTAAAACCTCGATTGTATATTAATTGTGAAGAGGTGTTCTCACGAACACAGCAAGATATGAGCAAGTTTAAGGTTTTAGATACTAATTACATTTTTAAAGTACTCCCTCAGAACAAGTTCGACCCCCATTAAATCAATATCTTAGCAATAATAAACTCCATAAAGGTAATTATTTGGTAGTGTATCTGAAATTAAAGGTAGCGTATACCTAGGCAGCATATATTATATAGGTAGGTAACCGAGCCTTATTCGAAAACTAACCTAAAGAGGACCTATACCTACACCTTAATGAATGTTTCTCCATCCCAGGTAAGTAATATTTATAAATAGCCTAGTACAAGCTATCCAGAAAGGGTATCGGGTATTTGTAAGTTCAATGAAACAAAAATTATTTGTATGCAATAAAAAAGTTTATTGTTTATTATTAGCATATGAATTGGAGAATTATTTGGAAAAGATGATGTTATCCAAATGATGACCGTTACGTTGCTGGCACTCTTCTAAACGCAAACGAAGATTGGCGATAACACGTTGACACATAGCTATCGATATTGCTGCCATTTCTGACCTGATGTTTTGCTTTAACTGGGTTAGATTCGTCGGATTGTTTTGATAAACCTTACTTTTAAGGTATCCCCATGCAAAATAGTCAAGCGGGCTAAGATCGGGGCTTCTGGGAGGCCAGTTGATGTTACCCCTTCGCGAAATGACTTTATTAGGGAATAATTCGTTAACAACTTCCATTGTGTCATTTGAGGTATGGCAAGTGGCCCCATCTTGCTGGAACCACGTTCTTGAGTTGAAACCTGCAAACTCCTGCAACTCTGGGACCAAAAAATTTCGCAACATATCGCAATAACTGTCACTATTCACATTAATTGCTCGGCCTCGTTGATCTTCATGAAAATAAGGACCAATTATGCCTTTAGCAGACATAGCGGCCCAAACAACGACCTTTGGGCTATGCAGGGGTCGTTTATGCTTTCGTCTCGGTTTCTCCACTGCCCAGTACCGACAATTCTGCTTATTAACATGACCATTCAGGTGAAAATTTGCTTCGTCACTGAACAGTATGTTGTTAAAGTTGTTAAATCGCTGCAGCATTTCGTTCGCAAAATTCAGTCGATTAGCATAGTCCGTATCCTTCTATTCTTGAACCAATTGAATTTTATAGGCTTTTAGATGTAAGTCTTTCTTTAAAATCGAATGTAAAGACGATTTTTTGATGTTCAACGCTTGGCTTCGCTTTCGGATGGATAAAGACGGATTTTGACGAACCGACGCCTCAACTTCTTCAATTGTTTCTTCATCGGGAACTGAACGAGGACGACCAGAGTTTTGAATTTTAACTGTCGCACCTGTATTCTCGAACATCCTGATCCATTTCCTAATGCTATCGTCACTTGGCGCGTGGCGTGTACGATATTTCGCACGATAGAGACGTTGAGCAGTCACTATTGAATCACCATTACGATAATACGCTCGTACGCAAAATGCGCGATGCGTCCCCGAGTACTGTTCCATCGTGACTAAAACTCCAGAAAATGGCGGACGCCACGAACCTTTCCCCGCACCCTTTAGACGCCCCGTTTCGAATATGGCGCGAAAACAAATACCCGATACCCTTTCTGGACACCTTGTATTTAATAAATTTTATTTAGGTAGATTCGAATTAGGGAATGTACTTGAGCTTTCATAGGTACTTTTCATAGTAAGAGACTGAGGGTAGTTTAAATAATAACAAACGACAACAACAGACACAATATGTTTTATTAGGGGGCTATTCTTGTATTTTATTTAAAATATTTAAAAAGGAAAAGTTACCTAATTGTCCCACTTTTTGTGTAGTGCGTAATGTTTCACAAGCTTTTTTAAACGGCGCTCTTTCAATCACAGGGAAATATATTCAAGTTAACTTTTAAAAATTTAAAAATGTCGCTCTCAGTGTCACCAATCTCATTGGTATTTTATCGTATTCAAGTTTACAGGTGACACGTTTCGTCCAAACTACAAAAATATTCAACTTCGTGTAACAGATACAATCGCGCGAATATTACAAATATCGGGTGCGAATCTTCTTCGGTACTATTTGTTTACGATTTTACTTTTGAACTTTCAAAAAACCTCTACTTCATCTGCTAATAATGCAGTTAATATTAATAATAATTGTTGTTCATTAAAAAAATAAGTGACCTAACTGGCATGATGGTTTTCCAAATAAGTCATGAGTTTTAAAAATAAACGTGGGGCTTAAGTATATTCTTGACAGTAGAAAATATTACTTTTTGCAGTGATAATAACATGTTCTGATGACAACCGATTCATGATGATAAATTCTATAATATGCTTGGAGACATCATGATGCCATAGTAATCATAGCCTGTCATAGATATTATAGTATTATTTATTTGTCTTACTACTCCCTGTCAATACGTTACCTTACCTTGACCATTACACACAAGGCATACAGGGGTCACTATGTTTTGATATAGGGGAGAGTAAGATAGTGGGGGTCAGCGGGTAATGTTAGTCGGTACGATAACAAGAAAACTAAAAAACGTTGACAAGTGAATATCGAGTGAAATGATCTGCCATACTACACCCTGCTCCCGCCTGATCACCGGTTTAATTAGCACGTGACTTTTGGATGAAAAGGGTATATAGTTTTTTGCCGCAAGTTGATTGTAATTTTTCTTGCATACAACATAAGAAGTAAGATAGTTATCTTCCAAAACTTTCGCGGCCGAGTGCCCTCTACGCTCGCCCCCAAGTCCGGTGAAGCTGTAAAAGCCGCAGCGGCTCTGTTTTGGATAGGGCCCTTTTTTTTTTTTTTTTTTTTTTTTTTTTTTTTTTTTTTTTTTTTTTTTTTTTTTTTTTTTTTTTTTTTTTTTTAAAGAACTGACTACACTGTTAGCCTTGGGGCCCTATCGTCAAACAGAGCCGCTGCGGCTTTTACAGCTTCACCGACTTGGGGGCGAGCACTTAGGGCACTCAGCCGCGAAGTTTGTGACGACCCGCACGAGGGTGCCAGAGTGGCCGAACCTCGGCTCGGGCGGTCGTCGCGAATGCGAAAAAGTCGCGATCTAACTATATGGATAGGGCCCCTAAGGCTAACAGTATATATTGTCAGTTCAGAAAACAAGATAGTTATTTCAAACTTTTTTAAAAACATATCCTTTTATTTATTTCAGTGAAACAATCTTGTTGTGAGACATTTTTTAGTTTATTATCAATTTTGGGGTAATGGGAGTCAGGTGACCCCCACTGAATAAAAAAGTAGCAAAACAAGTATCTGTATCTTCAAGATAACCACGCCATCTCAAATTCAGATATGAGTTTATGAAATATATATTATGACGATGTATCAATAGGTCTTTGGTAGGTGATGAGTTTAGTAGCAACAATGAGTTATGCTACCACTCTGCGCTGGTGCACTTCGTGTGGATTGTGGGCACACGCCGACTGCTTCCGATGGAATCAGTAGATGAGTTCACTGAGAACCTTTCTGCCCCAACGGCCGTCAGTTCTCCGAACTATGTTCCCCGCCCACTGCTACTTCAACTTGCTAATCCTTTTGGCTATGTCGGTTACCTTAGTTTGTCTACGGATCTCCTCATTTCTGATTCGATCTCGTAGATAAACACCAAGCATAGCCCTCACCATAGCTCGCTGGGCGACCTTGAGCTTTCTTATGAGGCCCACAGTGAGCGACCATGTCTCTGTGCCGTATGTCATCATTGGTAACACACACTGGTCAAAGACTTTCGTCTTGAGGCACTGAGGTATATTGGATGAGAAAACGTCGCGCAGTTTCCCGAACGCTGCCCAGCCGAGTTGGATTTGTCGACTGACCTCTTTTTCAAAGTTGGACCTACCTTACTGGACTGTTTGTCCCAGGTAGACATATTCTTCAACAACTTCTAGACAAGAGTTCCCAACTGATACTGGGGTGGGCACCACATGGACATTCGACATGATTTTCGTCTTGTCCACGTTCATTTTAAGGCCCACCTGTTGAGAAATTTTGTCAAGGCCATCGAGCATTGTGCCAAGATCTTCCAGCGATTCAGCCATGACTACGATGTCGTCAGCAAATCGAAGGTGAGTGATGTACTCGCCATTGACATTGATGTCGAGTCCTTGCCATTCCAGGAGCTTGAAGGCGTCCTCTAGAGCGGCGGTAAACAGTTTCGGAGATATTACGTCTCCCTGTCTAATACCTCTTCTCAAAGGAATTGCCTTCGTGCACTGCTCCTGTACTCGGACCGACATGGTGGCGTTGTTGTACAAGCACTTCAACACTTCGATATATCGACAGTTAAAATGGCACCGCTGGAGAGACTGAAACACTGCCCAGGTTTCGACCGAATCAAAGGCTTTTTCGTAGTCCACGAACGCTAAGCATAAAGGCAGATTATACTCCTCAGTCTTCTGTATAATCTGCCGCAGCGTATAGATGTGGTCTACGGTGCTAAAGCTTTTTCAGAAACCGGCTTGTTCGGGAGGCTGGAAGTCATCAAACTTGTGCTCGAGACGATTCGTGATGACCCTCGAAAACAGCTTATAAACATGGCTCAGCAACGAGATGGGCCGATAGTTCTTCAATAAGGTTTTATCACCTTTCTTGAAGAACAGGACCACTACGCTGCCGCCCCACGTTTCCGGCGTTTTACCCTCGGGTATAACGGAATTAAAGAGCTTCTGCAAGACCTTAAGTACCGGTGTTCCACCCGCTTTAAGAAGCTCTGATGTAATTCCGTCATCACCCGGCGCCTTGTTGTTCTTAAGCTGCTTAAGGGCCATCCTAATCTCGTACAGGGATGTCGGGATATCTTCGGTATATTGTCGGGTCAGCCCGGCTCTCGGATCTTTAGCCGGGCTGGTAACAGGCTTAGTTGACGAGGTATATAACTGCCCATAGAACCTTGAACATTGTTTATTATCAATTTTGGGGTAATGGGAGTCGGATGACCCCCACTGAATAAAAAAGTAGCAAAACAAGTATCTGTAGGCAAGGCCAAGGGACGTGTTGTTCAAGATAAACACGTCATCTCAGGTTCAGATAAAAGTTTATGAAATATATATGATGACGATGTATCAATAGGTCCTTGATAGGTGATGAGTTTGGTAGCAAATTCCGGTTGCTCGAATATTACTCCGGAGGAATTTTTTTTATTATACAATAAAATTAAAATGTGAATGAAAAATTTAAACAAAATTTTTTTTTATCTCCCCTTTCAAAATTTTTATATTAAAAAGTTAGTTTTTTTAAAAAAAATTTTTTTCCAAAAACATTATTTTGGCAAAACATTTAAAAAAATTTTAATAAGGATTTTTTTTTTTTTTAAAAATTTTTTAGGTTTTTTTTTTATTTTTGTCAAAATTTATCACTTGGGTAGATTAAATTTTTTTTGGAATGATTAAATTCCTTCTGATACTGGGGTGGGCACCACATGGACATTCGACATGATTTTCGTCTTGTCACGTTCATTTTAAGGCCCACCTGTTGAGAAATTTTGATCAAGGATGAGCAATTGTCAATATGCTTGAGCATCAGCCATAGTAATCATAGCCTGTCATAGATATTATAGTATTATTTATTTGTCTTACTACTCCCTGTCAATACGTTACCTTACCTTGACCATTACACACAAGGCATACAGGGGTCACTATGTTTTGATATAGGGGAGAGTAAGATAGTGGGGGTTCAAGGGTAATGTTAGTCGGTACGATAACAAGAAAACTAAAAAACGTTGACAAGTGAATATCGAGTGAAATGATCTGCCATACTACACCCTGCTCCCGCCTGATCACCGGTTTAATTAGCACGTGACTTTTGGATGAAAAGGGTATATAGTTTTTTGCCGCAAGTTGATTGTAATTTTCTTGCATACAACATAAGAAGTAAGATAGTTATCTTCCAAAACTTTCGCGGCCGAGTGCCCTCTACGCTCGCCCCCAAGTCCGGTGAAGCTGTAAAAGCCGCAGCGGCTCTGTTTTTGGATAGGGCCTTTTTTTTTTTTTTTTTTTTTTTTTTTTTTTTTTTTTTTTTTTTTTTTTTTTTTTTTTTTTTTTTTTTTTTTTTTTTTAAAGAACTGACTCACTGTTAGCCTTGGGGGCCCTATCGTCAAACAGAGCCGCTGCGGCTTTTACAGCTTCACGGACTTGGGGGCGAGCTACTTAGGGCACTCAGCCGCGAAAGTTTGTGACGACCCGCACGAGGGTGCCAGAGTGGCCGAACCTCGGCTCGGGCGGTCGTCGCGAATGCGAAAAAGTCGCGATCTAACTATATGGATAGGGCCTAAGGCTAACAGTATATATTGTCAGTTCAGAAAACAAGATAGTTATTTCAAACTGTTTTAAAAACATATCCTGTATTTATATTCCAGTGAAACAATCTTGTTGTGAGACATTTTTTAGTTTATTATCAATTTTGGGGTAATGGGAGTCGACAGGTGACCCCCACTGAATAAAAAAGTAGCAAAACAAGTATCTGTATCTTCAAGATAACCACGCCATCTCAAATTCAGATATGAGTTTATGAAATATATATTATGACGATGTATCAATAGGTCCTTGGTAGGTGATGAGTTTGGTAGCAACAATGAGTTATGCTACCACTCTGCGCTGGTGCACTTCGTGTGGATTGTTGGCACACGCCGACTGCTTCCGATGGAATCAGTAGATGATTATGTGTACAAGTGCTGTAGATGTGTTGACTCTCATTGTATAATATGATGACTACCATTACCCGATGCCAGAGCAATGGTGGTGAAAAGCTGATTTTTTTTTAAGTTTAATTATAACCAAAGTATGATTGCAAAATCTAAAAGAACTGCTTCAGGTTGGTAAATTATGGGTATAGTAATAAAAATATGTGTTTTAATAAACCTGAAATAAATAGCTTTAGACTTTTATTGATTCTTGCTTAAGTGACTTCCATTACCCCTTTTCCCCCTACACATGACATAAACTAATATGATTAGTGATTTTTAAGTTATGTCATACTCTGCAAATTTAATGTAGTATCATACTAATGTAAAAATATGGTTTCAATGTGATATCATGTCATTATTTTTATCTTACGTTCATCTGATCTAATAAAAATAAAATATTATTACGTATATCAGAGCTCATATTTTTCCGTACAACTGACATAACGATAAAATCCTACAATCACTTATCTGACAAGCCACATTTTTACGGGCCGTAGACATAGTAATAAAATCCGAATTTTGTAAAAAAAAAAAAGTAAATTTATTACGTATGTCTGATATAATAGTGAATCTTATTGTAACATAACTACGAAGTCATTTTTTACGTACGGTTGATATTATATTATTTATTTAAAATATACAAGTACAAGTTTACTTTTTTATATTGATACAACTGCTACGGTTTTGTTCTAGGTATCATTTTGTCTTATACTTTGAATATAAGGGTTTGATTGTATGAACCAATTGTTGGTTCCTATAAGTAACCACGACTAACACGAATATTAATTCGTTCAACTTCCGAAGTACCTTCAATGTTGACTGGGAAGTATATTAACACTGGAATGACTATTGAGTCATTCTAATATACAAGTACGAATCATGTTCATAGTTACTTCAGCATCTTAGCATCTTATTTTAGCAGGAACTTGGAAGTTTAGTTGATACAAAAGATAATAATATTGACGTTATCGACCCTTTACCGCCAATATTTTTATCAAATTTCAAACGTATGTCATGAGTCATTTCTAAATCATTACTTTTTTCATAATGTATGATTTGCTTCGATGTCATTCAGATATCACATTGACATAAATGTGTTTACCGGGTAATGCTAAACAGAGATAAATTTGTAATAAAATTACGTAACGTTATGCAATGTTGTAAAAAATTAAAATATTGTAACGGTTTATTAATGTTTTTGTAACCCAGTTCTCATTATTTTCCTATGTTATGCGACGAGTCGGAAAATTAACATTGAACGAAACTTAGTTTCTTCTACCAACAAATTAATTTAATATTAGAGCGACTCCTATTAAGCTTTGGACAACGAGTAATATATCAGTCATTGCGATAATATATTCGTTTTTGACTTACATTTTTTTTTTCAAAGCGTATGGGTTTTAATTGATTTTTTTTTGCTCCATATCAAGGTATTTAATTTAATTTCAAATATGAATTGTTCGGAGAAACTATTTTAAGTGTTAATTTAATTCTATTACGAATATGTTTTCAGAATATTAGTTATTAAAATATTTAACGTAAAAAATATGGTTTTCATATGATATTATATTAATTTCGTTTTTATGTGTGAGTTCAAAATTTACAATCGAAAACCATAAGTATTGTCAAAAAGTGTTGTAACATTCAAAGCTCGCTCTCGTGAACGATGCCATCGACTCGGCCCGGAATCGAATACATTATCACGACTGAAAGAATCCCGAGCCGCATAATTTGTACTGATGTACCATTGGTTACTATTTTCCACGACGACTATGAATACATATCATTTGTTTGGTTTTCATATTATACGATAATTTTTATATCAAACCTTTTTTATACAACTAATTTGGCAAACACGTGTATGGCCACCTGATGGTAAGCCGATACCGTATCACCATTGATATCACTAGCAAGTTACCGACATTGACTCCCCTTTCCTAAGGAACTCTGGAAACTCTACTCACGGGAAGAACACAAAACAACTAAGTTATTTGGCCGCGATATTCTGTAGGGTGGATATACTTCAGTAATGTTATGAACTTTGTTGGCGTTGCATGTAATAAATAAACAAAATACATATTCCTATGTATCAGTGTACAGATATTTATTTCAAAGAAAAATAATCAGTAACAGAATATCGTCACTTTAAGCGGTAATGGGAACAATCAAATATAAACTACTATAAAAGATTACGCTATAAAAATAGAAAGCGTAACGAAATCTGTATAAACATTTTTATTTCGTCACCTGAAATTACGTTGAAATCTAATCTTTAATCGGTCGCATTATACGATCTTATCTTAACTCACAATACCTCTAAACTATATGAATTTAATGATACCACAGTTACCAAGTCAAACGTGTTCAAACGAAAAAATCTTCATACAACGTCCTCTCATTTTGAAAGTTTTATAAGCATTTGCCAATAAAAGTGGCAATGGTTAACGTTGAAACGAAATGTATCGTTATTTCAAAGATTTATATAAGAGAAACTATTTCCATGCTAATTCGAAGAGAAACTAGAACGTAATTTATTTCAATAAACTTTAATTATTTAAAGATTATAAAACAATTTTTTTGTCGGTTTCATTAAATCGATTCCTTATATATGGGTTAGGGTGATAGTGGTTTAATTGTAATTTGAAATTGGTTTTTAAATGGTCCTTAGATAAAAAAGTGAAGCGAGTTAAGCGAAGAAAGTTTAATACTAATAATTATTATCTATGATACTTTTTATACACTTTCAAATTGTTACCAATTAAATTAAGTTAAATTAAAAGAGCATTAATTTAAATAATATTATTTATTTATACATCGTTAAATTTGTTATACACAATAAAAAAAGTTATTTTTTTACTGTATTATTATTTTTCATGGATAAATTCATTGTGTTTTTGGCACTCGGGATAAAAGTTTTGGAGTTATTTTCTGATTTGTTTCCAAAGAAATAATATGATTTATTACCTGCGAACACCTCGTGCAAAAGACAATAGATACAATTACAATTATTGCACATAATTTAATAAAATATACTTATAAAAAATTATAAAAGTAAATGATTATCTAAATGAAAGATAACACATGGATAGACATACCTACTATATGAAGGACTCTGATCACCAATATGCAATTTTTTATCTGTCTGTCTGTTTGCATGTCCGAATTTTACTCAATACGGCTTTACCGATTTTTATGGAATTTTTATACCCTATCAATTGACCAATGAAATAAACATCCCGTGTACGAAATTTCGTAAGCATCGGTCAAGCCGTTTTTGAGTTAAATCTGGACATACAAACAGACGTATAACAATTTTTTACATGAATTTTGCATCCCGAATAATGGCGGGTAATTTTTGAAAAATATTAAATGTTCAGACTGAACTACAGATTTGAGAAAAAGGTTGATACATTGTCTATAAAGATTTATGAACATTGGTGATTTTTCAGGCGCAACCGTGGTACCATGACATTGATTAGTATTATAGTGAATATTAATACAATACTAACGAAATAAAATCTAGATTTACATTAAAATTATTATTGTATGTGTCAATAGAACATTTATATTGCATAGCTAACGCTTAGATTCACGAAGCTGTATGGAAAATTGGTAATAAATATCGAAAAACTTATTTTTGCACTCTGCTTTCGGTTTACAGAACCTTAATACTTTGAGATAAAGTATTGTTTTGAATGTGTTTAACTGTTTGTGATATTTAAAATATGGGTTTTTAATATAACAGAGTGTTCGTGGCTGCTTTGTCCGATTTTGATTGAATACTGAATGCATAATCGTAAAGTTGTATCGTCTATATTTGATATAGGACTAAATATGCATTGAAATCGATAAAGACTAATCTATTCGGATCGAATAAAAAAATTCGGTTGTGTTGATAACTGGCTCACATGCATGAAGGGGTAAGAACATGGTGAAATCATAAGTACTTTAGGGTCAAAAATAGTTGGCTATTTTTTCCTAACTTTTACTTATAAAATGGGGTAAATAAATAAATGTACAAAAAAAACTAGTTGGTCGTTACAGGACGCCCAGCAGATGTGAAAAATCTTAATGTATATTGAAATTTCTAATAAATAAAAATCAAAATAGTAAAAAGCTCATACAGACAAGCTTTTTTTTCCTAAGCAAGGAAGTCGAGAGCAGCGGCTAGGAGGGGAGATGAAGGCACGAGAGAGTGTCATGTCGTTTGCCGTCACGACCTACGGTTCGATTTTACTGCCAAGGCGCACCAATAGATGTTTTACATCAAAAATTTGTTTGGTCTATTTATACAAATCAAATCAAACAGCTATACGGAAACTTCCATCTCGGCACGAACAAAGAAATTAGCTACATCTTATCTTTGCTGTACTGTGAAGCTGTGGAACTGTCTCCCGACAAATATACTTCCTCCTTCCAATAACATGCAGTCCTTAAACATAATAGTTAATTCACTTAAATTACCAATTAACATAATATTATATAATAGTAATAAGGCTCACTTAGTTTATAGTAATTAGCTGAATTTGCTAATGCATCTTTTTTAGTAGCAATTTTTTCAATTTAGGCTCCAAGAAGGCATTTTGAATGTCAAAACACTACAACGGTTCGGAAAACATCCCAACCATCGAGAATAACCGACAAGAAACTCGATCGGGTTTATTAACATTTCATTATATTTTTTTAAATTGTTTTACAGTATTTAATTATTATATACAGTTATTATCATTTTCCAGTAGATGTACAGAGAGGAAATCACATCCAGATATCACCCACTACCAAAAACACCCACCTATAGAAATGTGTGGATCAAGTGTCCGTAGAATTGTTTTATTAAATTGAAATTGATTGATTGTTTTTTTTAACAGTTTGGTTTTTATTGTTATTTAAAAATATAAAATTACGTGAAGATATATTTGAGCAAGCTAGCGTGACAGCGACGACCTTCGGTGCATTGTAAAGCCGTCTCCATTCTCAGTTTAGTGTGTCACCATCTTCTACAATATCGTAACATAAAATTAGTTTATTTCAAAAGTTTGGTTATTATAGAATGAACAAAACGATTTTTTTAAATATAAAACGTAGAAATTATTCAGAGGCAATTTATCCCATAACCATTAAAGATAAGTAACGTTAAGTTCCAATGGTTACCAGTTTAGAATGAATATTATTAGATAGTATTGTGTGATTCCTATTGCATCGCGTGAGAAATTTCTTGTAATGGACCCGAGCATTACGGGCCTCTGGATCCGATTAACATATTATATTAGTTTTCTAATACTTGTTACTTGATAAGCGTTCAACACATACTTGTATTTGTTTTTTTATTCTCTCCATTATAATGTACTTGCTTTGCCCGCGGCTTCGCGCGCGTGGACTGCTGTATGATGTCGGTCGAGTGCACGAGCCAATTGTGTTGCTCGAAAACTTATTGTGGGCGATTCTTAGAAGATAGATATATGCTATTGCTGACTTTTTGGTAGGACTTTTTTTGATATATAATATTAATTTATTTTTATGGTTTATTCAGCGTAAGCCATTTAATCTCCCCAAAGGTTTTTTTTCTGAATCGATTCACCATTATACTCATTGCTTATTTAGTATGTTACTTTATACATAAAGTAACAACATTCTTGTTACAACAAGAGATAGCCTATTGCCTTGCCAGATAACATATCTATGAATAAAAGGAAATACAACGTAAATCAGGTCAATAAATTTATCATGAAAATAACATAAGCGGACGAACAGACGGAGAGATGTTGAGTTTTAATAAGTATGGATATAGAAGAGTAATTTATAGTATGAACTATGAATCAAATATCTACTTTGATAAAAATGTTTGGATGTTTTTTTGAATTTCCTGTCCAAGTTTAAAATCTGTCGAGCGTGTTACCATCTAAGGCCATATCGTCACATAACATTAGGTGAGTTTGTGGTCAAATACTAAAGCTATAAGATAGATAGTTGAGTGGTAGCGTGTACGGACTCCGCATCGATCGACGTGAGTTGGAGTCTCTGCAATAAGACTGAACTTTCAGTGAAGGAAAACATCGTGATGAAATCATATCTTTAGGCCTTTTCTAATGCCCGCCTGGCTAGCTACTACTCTTTAGTTGAAAATCTGTCGCCAAACACTATTGCAGCTGCACTTGAGAACCAGTCTTCCACTAGGCTTAGGGTGCTACCATCTTGGGTGAGACTGTGCCTACAATGCTAAACCTATAAAGTTAAAAAATATATTATAAAATTGTATAATGCTTGGTTAGTTAAATCTACTAAATAGTCTTTTATTTTTTAATTTACGTATTTAGATAATAATTTATACATCGATATATATATATAAAAGGATAACTAGCCGACTGACTGACATAACAACATTATCAACGTACAGCTGAAACTACTGAAGCTAGTATCGTGAAAAATTTCATGCACTTCCTTTTACACTGTAGGCGAGCAGTATATTTGAAACATTGGACATTTGGAAATTCAATCCCTAAGGTGGTAAAAAACGGGATGAAATTTTCTATGAAAATCTGTTGTTTTTGAAGATAGATCTATAAAAATTGGTATTTAACAATTCAGTTAATAATGATATATAACTAACGCGAGCGAAGCTACAAGTATATTGCTACATTGCGATAAGAATAAAATATCCGCGTAGTATTTTCAGTTTAAAAAAAACAGAGGCACTCATCTGCCGACAGTAGTGAAAACTCAAAACAATGGAACAACTGTGTTTTTTTTTTTAAATTTTAAATTTCATAAATTGTAAACTTCTATTACAGCATGTCGGTGACGTGAAATCACAAGATTTTACCCATCCAAAAAGGCAAACACGCTTATGATACATTCGAGTATATACAATGTATTAGTGTATATATGCGTATACATGTACACAGGCCACTATACTACGTGCCGCTAGTCTGGCGCAAGCGCAATACGTCACAAGCATGTCGAGGCCATCGGTGACGCGAACCCATAAGTTCTTCCCCTACCAAAAATCGCTCAACGCAGATAAAGAAGTTTTCACCTCAAAAAACTCAATAATTATTTTAATATGATAAATAACTGTGCAAAGTAACTTTCATAAAATGTTATAGTAAATTTTTGTATATTTAAAAAATTAAAAAATAACTCGGCACATTTACGGTGCTGTCGCTGATGGTAAGCACAGTACAATCCAAATACAATGGTGACCACCGAGAGATCTAAATCCATTGGCGGTCATCACTGTCATACCAGCCTGCATAAATATCTCTTCACGTTACGCTTGAAGGACTCGATGTCGAAAGAAGGAGGGAACATACTAGCCGGGAGAAGGTTTCACAGCTTCACAGTACGACAGAGGGAATTAGATGGAACAGCTCTTCAGAACACTCACCGTGGCACAGACGACAGAACACGCTCAGCGAGGCAATGTTCCTGCGCAACTGAAGCAGCTCGATGTATTTGGTAACGTCTGCATAATTAACAATGCAATTTTATTTAGGTACCGTTTCAAAGGTAATATGACCTAACTTAATTTTGTAATATTTTCCGCTGCTACTTTAGAAATAATAGTAATGTTTATTTTAATAATTTTCAAAATATATGATATGGATGAGATAAGTAAATATAATAATAATAATTCAAAACCAAAAATTCCATTAGCTTGAATCATTTTGAATTTTTTATGTATCATCTTTAGACCTTTATGACGATCCTTCTTATATCTAGGCTCCTTGTTAATATTATTGTATTTCAGTTATGTAGTTTAGAAATACACCTACCCGATGAGATAGCCGTTCAATCTCACACAGTGATTGATGACCGAAAGAACGAATGGAAGACCGAATGAAATCGATTACGTGGAGCAATGGCTCGCATTTGCATATTTATAGACATCGAAATGGGACTCTTTAGTGTGAGAGATGTGCAAAATGTCGTTTTGATTTACTTTTGTATGCTTATAGGACATTTGAATATTTTTCTTAGAATTAAATTTGTTGAATATAAGAATACATCCTAAAGGAGATATTAATGTTTAATGTAATTTGAATATATTTGATGTAATAAAAAGTACCTACCTACTGGTTTTTTTTGTGTTTTTATACAGGTGCTTTCATATAAGCCATGGAAAGTTAAAGCACTTCAATTCTCTTCCCACAAGCCATTTGTATTACGACTTTACTTTAAATAACTATATTAATACTATTGCACCCAGATATCTAACGAGTTTTATTTGATTGGGTAAAATGGTGAACAATGGCAGATGGTTTTCTCGCTAGAGATGCAGCCGTTTTTTGACCCAACTTTTCCTAACATTTGGTGTGGTGCATTTTGTCGAGCTTCATTTTCCTAATTAGCTCGGAAAAATAACGGAACTGTTCTTGATGGATAGCATTACAACCAACGAACGTAATGTCCGCAATACAATATACGACCTACCGGAAAACTTTACCTGAACAGGTAGACCGCATATCGTAGCGTGTATGGGCACGCACGGGTTGACTTTACGGTGATAACCAAAAAAATATTTTTTGATTTTTCAGCAGTCGCTTGCGCAGGCACACCTGGCCGGTAGACCATAGTGTGTGTGACCGGCTTTTATGTGGACATGCACCAATTGATCTCGAAACTCGACGCAAGTAGGCGAATCAATTATGACGGATTTTTTACTATAATATAGAGGTTATTTTAATAAATAGAATATTCGTTTTAGTGAAAGTACTTATTTTATTATGAAGCTCACTAGAATAATATATGATTCACATTCCGTTGAGTTAAAAATAATCCATATTGACAATTACCTTTTTTTTCTTATAAAAACATATCAAAGAGTATCAAGTAAGCCAATATGTAAGCGTTCCAGATACAAACCAAATTCCTTAACACATATGTATGGTGGTTGAGATTCAGGCGGGCTTTAGAGTCTTACTAATCTACAAAGAAAGAAAGTAATGGCATATTGAAAGAAATGCATCAATTTCTTGTACAAACGATAGCTTTTCAAACGTGCACGTGTATTATCGGAAGCGCCCGCCGGCGTCCCAATGAACACTAATGACTACTTTATACAGACATACGATAGAACATACAGGACCTACCTGATAGATGTACAGTATATTTATTATCGTAGCACTATAAAAGTTTTGTGTTTAACGGTAAGCACAGTGAAGTCCAAAAACAACGGCAATAAGCCTTCTTAAATGTCTCTTCACGCTATAATTGAAAGAGTTGTTAGGAAGAATAAGGAAGAGAATGACAGGGAAAAATAAACTGGCATTATTGATGTTAACATTGTTCCAAGTTCAATTTAAGTCTATCCACTTCTTTCCATAATAGAACTTTACGTGTTGGGCTTCGGAGTTACAGTTTTACGGTAACCTCCATCTCGGTACGAACTAAAAAGTTCTTCTCTATGACTTATGTTTGTCGTACCGTGAAGCTGTGGAACTATCTTCCGGCCAATGAGTTATCTCCTTTTAAGACAATGGGCCCTTTAAGTGAAACGTGAAGAGATGAGAGAGAGAAACGCAGGCCGACATGAAAGCTGCTGAAAATATTCTTTATTGCACAAAAAAAGTACAAATAGATAGTACTTAATGCTATAAAGTATTCTCTACAAGTCTTACTGGGGAGCAAGAGAAAGGTATATATGCAAGGTGTGCATAATATTTAGTAAAAAATAAGAAAAATATAGCTAATATTCAATTGCTCCAAGTAAATCCTACGTAACGAATACTTGAAGGAATTCCGAGAGTTGGCCGGTTGGATGTTGATAGGAAGTGAATTTCTACTATACAGCTACTATGAAAAATATATAATGGATACTTTTTCTTTTCTTTAAAGGTACTTATCCATATCTATCCTACGCTGATCCATATAAATCTTTCTCTTACCCCGTACTGCGTAATTCAGTCGCAATATATAATATAAGTCAGACAATGGCCGCGAGTATCGGTCACGTCCGTCAATCTTGGCCTTTATTATTGAGATTACGTTTCGATTTGCCGCTATGTGTGGCCGGGATTTAATATTTGTTTACGTGATTTTTTAATGGCCGCCTGGAGTGAATACGGCGAGTTCATTCCATACTTTCACGTACAATTGTAATAACATATTAATTTTACGTGTTATTCAAAGCAATGAAAGTCGTGATGTTCGAATGGTTCGACCGGTGGAATGTAATATTTTGGAAATTCGAGTTCATTTACTAATTTCAATTGGTATCACTATCACCGGCTAACGGTGAAGGGAGACCTTTGTGAGGAAACTTGAACGCTTGAGAAATCTCTGGCAGTACCAGTGATACTTGAGAAAAAATGTAGAACTATGAATTTCTCGGCGTTTAAAATCGCTAAAATGTCTCAAGCTGCCGTGGTGATTCAAGCTCGTGCCTTCGGAAAGATGTCATTAACCCAGCATTTAGGACTTTTTCCAGGTGGTGTTATTATTTTTAATATCTGAACGAACGAACGAGAAAAAATAACACCTAAGTAAATTTATAATGTAAAATACATCATTTCACTCATACACATACCTATATATAATATTATATAGACACAAGAACTGCTTACTTAATAATATTAGATATATGAATATTTATTTTTAATATTTAAAATTTGTATAATATCGACATTTCAGATTACAAAGGACGAAAAGGACAAAACACGACTGACTTTTCAGAAAAAACTGAAATGTAAATGTTATTCAGTTATTATATTTTTCTTAGGATTTCCTTAAGGAAGAAATTTAAAAAATTATGTTTACAGTTTAAAGCAATTTCTGCGCTTTTGTTATTTTTCCCCGTAAATGACTCTATTCCTTATATTTTCCCTAGAATACAGTATAGCTATTTGTATCATTGGATCACGACCACCACACACCAGCTATAGCATGCGCTGAGACGTACTGCGTTCCGGGATCAGCCTGTATATCCAGTAATCAAGCGATGTGATAGAGACCTGTAACCGACCTTGTTCGCGACCATCATGGACATGGTCGTAAACTTTGCACAGTGGCTCTCTTTTGTTTTGTCGCGTTTTAGCGATCAGCCAGCATCACAGTATCAAATACTGTGATTACAATGAGACACAGTGCCTTCACTTTACCATGCTACTATTTAAAAAAAAACTTCTTACTTCGATAACAAAGGTTCTCCATTCCATATATACCTACTGACAAATATTTTGTACAATAGTCGAAGACGGTGTGTTAAAATATTTGTTATAACAAATTCATAATTATAAATAAAAGAAAGTTGCCAAGAAAACTGGTCGTTAATCACCTCTCCAGACAATCCGCCGTAGTTTGTTGCGGTAACTTGCATTTCACGCCACAGTAAAGGTACAGATAATTCACTTTGCGCACAATAAACAAGGAAAAGTGCTTGCAATACAGTTGACTCAGCGAGTATATTTTTTCCATCCTTACTTACATTCCGCTATCAGCTACGTATTTTATTCCCGTGATAAAAAGTATATGACTTATAATCCATTATTCGCACATACATGTAAATACAGTGTAAACTCTTTATAACGAAACTCAAGGGACTGAGCATTTTTTGTGGTTATAGAGAGTTATCATTATATGGAGTGAACAAAAAAACAACCAAATTAACAATAATTTTTAATATGTATGTCTTAGATAATAAATGCTTATAAATTATTGTTTACACATATAGTCTGATAACTTTGTCTGACGTTTTTTGCTAAGCCAGTACTTGTTTTGTATTATTATTTTATGTATTCTATTCATATCTTCTTCTATCAAACTTTTTCGTCAACACTAATCGCTTTCCGTTTACTGGCCATGTTAACAGTTTCAAAGTAGGTTTACGACTTATAATACGATAGGTACCCAGTATGCTTGATCGAAGACCATCACTTCCGAGAAAACAATGTGTCATACTGCACATGTTCAAGGCAATTAAGGATAACAAAAGCTAGACCGACCTCGGATGTTTCGGAGCTTCAAAGTCTTTTGTTACCTGATAACATAACATAAACAATAATACCGATAATAAATATTTACTGTCTAAAAATATGAACACATTTATTCGTAATAGAGAATGGCGTATCGCTATAAAGAGTGTTTCAATATGTGGGTTTTAACGCAAATCAACCAAGTTGGGCTCACTTCAACGTTATAGGGAGTTTATAATTTAGGAGTTACCTTATTAAATAGACCGTTACTTCTCAAGTAACATGAGCAGTAAGCTCATACATAGTCGAAATATTTTTTAGTTAACCATTTAGTGATATTATATAGATATTGACAGGCCTCATAGTGTAGTGGTGGTGAGTCCTACTATTGAGTTGAGAGGTCGCGGGTTTGATCCCTTGCACATAACTGACTATTGTGTGATGAGCATAATTGTTCGCTGTGTGTCCGGGTGTTAAATATATAGGTAGTATGCAGAACTATAATAATATACTATACCTAAATGTATATGTATAATGCAATATAATTTAGTGTGTATATTTATACTATTTATATAAACATACCTACACTGAGACATAAACACACTACAGTCAATACATTATCTCGAGCGCACTGCGTCAGTTGCACGAGAGCCATGGGGGAGAGTGGACGTGATACAAGTAAGTGCGTAACCGAGCCTGTGATATACTTAAATGAATTACAGTATGTATATCAGTCCTTTATATACTACTAGCGATCGCCCTAAGCTCGAAATTCGACCAGAGACTTTTTGATCATAGACTATTGTTTGTTTGATATTTGCAGTATTCATGAACCTAAACAGTGAGTATTATCTACATCAGTTGCTGTAACTTTTCATTGAGTGACAATATCAATATTTTGGTGTGGTCTAAGTTCAATGGCATTGATCGGGTTAGGATTCGCAGTATTAATTTACTTTATTTAATATATTACTAACAAATTTTATAGTTAAATTTATCCTTCTGCACTCCTTCTCCATATAAACTTTAACCATGCCAAATCTCTCAGTCTTCCGTGCATGCAATACGCTTAAAAAGGTACCGAAAGCTTTTGCTTCACGTGTTAATATATAAATAACACAAGCTATGCTTACTTTGGAATAAACTAATAATAATACAACTAATTCTCAGCGTTCGTAAGCAAAGTTGGCTCAGTTGTAACATGTCCAGACTCTTCATAAAGTGATGTAGATTTGAACCCTATTATAAGCCTAAGCTTTCGGCGAAGGAAAATATCGTAATGCTTTCATAGCATAGGGGTAGGCTATTGTGTATTGCCATCTGGCTAGCTACCACTCTTAAGTCGAAAATCTGTTACCAAGCACCTATAGATGTGTTCTGGCAGTTGCGTCATTTAACATAAGGTAGATTGTCATAAAACGACAAACATATAATGAATAAAAAAAGTTAAAATGATATCGCCAAAAACCTATATATGTGTTCTGGCATTTACGCTTATGAACTGGTTCCGCTCTAGTCTTCGCGTTTAACCATTTAAGGCCACAATACTCTAAAAGGTCATTCATACACATCTTACTTAAAAATAATTTTTGAAGTGAAACGTTTTAGACGAATAATGGGACGAGAATTGATGGTGAAATTTTAAAGATGCGTCACCTATAGGCACATATTTCGTTACATGAGAGGGAAGAAAGATTTAACGTAGAGAGTAAGAGATTGTTCTAAATTGATCTAAAATGTATCTGCTCATACAGTTTGGCTTTTTAAGAAGTTTTACTAATATCACGTGTATGATGAAGATATGAAGATAATAAAATCTTAACTAAAAATTTTCGTACCGTCATAAATGTAAGTGAACCATCTCGATTAAATTATCTGTGGCTGTAACATAGAAACAAGACGAACGCCGACTTGTCCTTTGACAATCTAATTGCAATCGATTATGTTTATAGAGTTGTTAATAGATAGCAGTTTCCGTTCGACGGAAAAAAAGTATATTTACTTAAAGCGAGCCGTGATTAGTGTTTTCTTTCCGTATGAATCAAAATGATCGAACGATGTGATTTAGAAAATTACTAGAATAATTTACGTTTCCTCTCTGGATAATAATTTTTATGTAATTGGTCCACGCGAGCCTTTTTCTTTAATATCTTTTCTTGGCATGTTTAGATTAAGTGTAATCAACTATGATAAGATACTACCTATGGGACTGATTCTCCTGTACATTTACTCTACTTTATACATATTATGTAGTCTTGCGACCACAATAATTTGAATTCTGTGAAGCGATTTTTTAAATTCTACACAATGACATTTTCATCGATTTTATTAGGTTCTCGATCAAATTTTTTCACACGTGCATAAGTTGGTTAAAAGAAATGGGTGATGTGGAAAAAAGTGTAAATAATTGTCCACGTGCGGGGAACCGTAATTTAGACACGGAACGGTAGCGGGCGGCACAAAACGCTCATTAAAAGCAATAAACAAACAAGACAATGTGTAGTCACCGAGATTTAAGGCAGCTAACTGATGTGTGGCGAGGGGTAGCACCATGAGCGCGTCGGATCACAGCACGTGAACTCATGCAACCCAGGTCACGAGGCTGTACTACATTACCGCGAAACTATATTTTACCGCCATCTATGGACAGCGAGCGGTAGGTACTAATAGTCAAACAACACTGTACTGGCTCTAAACCCAAGTGAGATGAACTGGTATTAATAGTTAACTACAATATTCGTAAGTGGCGCAAGTTTAAAAACTGTAATACAGTGAACAATTGTCTTTAGACCAACCAACTGGTTTTGTTAAAATTTCAAATGGGCTAAAGGGCTCCTTGACATCTGGAATCACGAAAGCTAACTTCAACAGAAGATGAAACTTCATGATGATTAACAAGCATATTTAAGACATTTTCTTTCATTTAGAGGCAGTGCCGGCCGTAACTAGCCTTTTATGCGCCCGGTGCAAGATTCTATATCTGCGCCCTTGAAATTTTTTATTAAGTATAGGTATTGTTTGTGGTCCTTGTCTGGTAATTTCTGCGCCTCTCCAGAGTCTGTGCCCTGTGCCTGAGCATAGCTGGCAGTATCCTAGTTACGGCACTGTTTAGGGGTGTAAGGTATGTTGTTGAATTACATCTTTAATGTTGAGCCAACCTCACCTGCACGTGGTGCGTGGTGGAATTGCTATTTTGCTCGACTGGGTTGCGATCACAATGCATGTGGTGAAATGTCCGTCATAGTGACTAGCTTTTTCGTGTCGCGTTTCGGGATCAGCCTGTACATATCCAGTTAAATTAATGCGGGCTGGCATGACAGCGGTGACCGTCGGTCGATGTATTATGATTTCTCGGTGGTCGCCGTTATTAAAATTGTACTGTGCTTACCATCAGTGAGAACAGTGTCAAATTGCCGTGCTACTGAGAAAAAAAAACCCATTATTTTCTGTTGTTAATTTATACAATACACTTTATTGCACACGAAACAAAAAAAAAGTGCATATGTATAACTATTTTAATTATTTGTGTACAGTCAGGTGGCTTTCATCTAGGTCCATGGTTTTTACTTAAGTGCTTTCCAATATTGTTTCTTGTTAAGAAGAAGGGAAGTGTTCCTCCCTGCAAACATTTTTTTACAGTAAGAACGTTTTTGTTAACCGACTTCAGGAAAAGAAGGAGTATACTCAAATTAAACATTTGTTTCTCATGTATGAACCGATATGGATGATTCTCTTTTGTTGGATAGGAGATACCTCTAGTGTGGTCTTGTTTCAATTTCATTAGCATTGGACCTTCACTTTCTGAGATACATCAGGAAACTCGTGAAAATCATTGAAATTGGCTTTCTTTTTTGTTAAGAATTGACTTGTTAAGTACAGTTTCGTTTTTGTACAGTTAATACGTGAACTTTGATGCTGTATATTATACAAACTAGCTGTGCCCCTCGGTTTCACCCGTATTTTTATCCGACAAATACCGCGCCGCCAACGCGACGGACCCGTGTGGTCTATCATAATTGTTATCACTTCCCGCAAGTACAAGTTATTTTAATTTTTCATTTCCTTCTAAAGTATGTTCGTTGCTTCGATAGCTTAGGTGGTTGTAGGGCTGGTTAATTTTAGTTGATTTGATAGCAAAAAGAAACTTTGCAACAGCAATCGTTTTATTGAACCAAATACAATGTCGCGCTGTGACGTGCGAGTGAGTGTGGAGCCGTTTCGCGGAGTGAGGGCATGTCGCCGTGCGCGTGCAGGTGCGCGGGGTAAGGCTTGCTCGCTCCCCGCTCCTCGCTGCCGTGCATGTATGCCGTAACAAGTATGTGTCGAAATAACATACTATAAAGAGAAAAAATTAACTTCATAAAATTGTCTTTATGATGAAATAGCTTTTGTTCGTAAAGATTAATATGATAAGCCTAAAAATAATGCTCAAAATAATTTTTAATCTTCAACATAAAAACTCGCAAAATACCTTATTGTGGCTTATGCTATTAAGAAATAACATATTAACATATGCATGTTACCGGACACTTTTTTTAGATATACTAAGGAACAATATTTTTGTAGAATATTATATTTACGTATCACTAACCATTACGCCAGCGCACGCGGATAAAGCAGTTCGGGAACACTTTCACTTCGACTTACTTAAACAAAAATCAATATTTAAGGTTAGCTGAGAGGTTTAGCTTAGTTCCAGATAGCCTATACTATTCTTTGTGAATCTGGCTATCATATACAGAAATAATTTTTCGAATCCGACTGCTACCAGTTGTCCAGAGGTTACCGTGTTTAAACAAACAAACAAACAAAAATCGTCCGCTTTACAAAATTATTAATAGTATAGATATACACAGATTGATCTCGGAACACGACATACCAAAAGAAAATCATAGATGGTTTTTTATTTCTCACTAACTACACTATTAGCCTAAGGGTCCCTAAAGAGATAGAGCCACTGATGGCTTTGATAGCTTCACCCGGCTTGGGGGTGAGCGCTTAAGGCATTCAGGCCCGAAAGTGTGAGCAACATGCGCACAAAGGTGCCAAAGTGGCCGGACGTCGGTTTGGGCTGTTACCACGATTGTGAAAAGGTCGCGAACTGACTAATTCCATATCCGTAGAAAATTCGAGCTAAACTAACGCATACATATATACATGTCCCTACCTCCTGGGAGAAAGGAATAAACATGTGTATATGTATTTAGTACTCTGGAAACATGATCGAAATTAACTATCGTAAAAAAAGAAAAAAAGGTCCCTTACAGAATCTATGTACTTACGTGGTGTGCACGTATGGATGTACATATTTTGTGTAATTATGTATGTGGGTAGCTACGTGATTGCAAGTGCGGTGTCACCTGTATCGCGCGAGCGGCTTCATGACTCAAGGGTTCTACATCGAGGGCACGGACCTAGGTTTGAGTTGCTGCAAGAGAGGGAGGACGTGACGGGTTTGCGGGAGCGAAATTAGCCACCCGTCCCCTACGGATGGAACGGTGATTCCGCGGGCGTGGGCGCGAGCACGCTTTGTTTGAACAGACGGTGGAGTAGTATTTGTATATTTCTTCGCTTATAAACGGGATCGGTGAAGATATTCGCGGCTGGAGATGTTCGCGGGGGATGTTCGGTTTTGGGGTGTAACTCGCGGCGGCTTTCACCAACAAATTCGTGTAATTTGACGCAATATCGAAAAACGATCGCGTAAGGTATGTAATATACGGTTCGACCGAGGGAAGTTCCATATCTTTATGGAGGTCTTCCTGTCGAACGTACCAAGGAGCTTTGTTAATTTTACGTAAGAATCGGGTTTGGAGGATTTGGAATTTGTTAATGTTGATCTTTGACGTATGTGCGAATGTGGCGCAGCTTAAATGTCATGATAGGATGGACACAATGTCTTGCATAATGTAAGCTTATGTCTCAGGAACAATTTGTTTAGTATCAAGAGGTGCAGTCTATGCGTATTGTAAATCATCCCTTATTTTTTAAAACGCGAAACACTGTTATTTCTCCCTAAAAGCATAAATATGAATTTTCATATCCCTAAAATTAGAAATAGTGGGTTCTTCATACAATCTTTCATCCCCTATTTCACCTCTTAAAGTTTTATTTTCACGACATAAGGTAAGCCAATGTCTTTCTTCAAGGTTCAATATATCTCTATACCAAAATTCATGAAATTTGGTTTGATGCGTTCTTCCTATAAACCTTCATCGCCTATTTCAGGGCGTGAAATGCAAGAGACAGGACAAACAGAGTTACTTTCGCATTTATAATATTAGTATGGATTATTCATTTCATTATGCTGTCATTCTGTATGGTGTCAGTAAATTACCCAATAGCAAAATAACGACAACAGTATATAATAATAAATTTTTAAAATTAATTCTCTCTCTCTATACCTTTCTTTGTTTCTCTTTAACTGATACTTTAGCATGGTAAAAATAGCAAAAGATCGATTTCTGTGGTGTTTGTTTTGTTTTTTATAATAGAAATTTTTACATTGTTAACACAAATTTGAAAAGCGAATAAAAGAAGGTCGATTTTTTGGAGAGATCGATCTTTTAGACCTCGATTTATTGTGAATCGATACATCAGAGTTTGATTTGAATCAACCTTTTACGAAATGAATTGCCTAGCAGTGATGCGGCACTCGACTCGCTTGCGTGGATATCCAACCTAGGGTGACCCCTTATTAATATAATTTATTATATAGATGTAAGGTCAACTCATATTGGACATATCCAAATTTTCTGAAACTGTACATTTTTTAACTTTATGTACACTTTCAATCATCATAATTTTACAAATCAGTTTCAAAGTTTCAGCCAATTAAACTGAAGAGCTATTTTATCGCATTTTTATCCAACAAATGTTCGACGTGATTTTTGAAATTGATATAACTTTTTTATTTATGAACTTATTGTAATAAAATATACACTAAATGTTAAGTGAACCTTACCAGAATATACTAGTGAAAACCGTTTCCAAATCAGTTAAGCCTTTTCTGAGATTAGCGCGCACAAAAGTTGGCAAACAGACAAACAGACAAAAATTGTAACAATCATTGTTTTGGGTTCTCCTGCGTTGATAGAGACCCCCAGTAATAATTTTTCTCATATATCTTCTATGTACAGACATCGATCAGTTACGTTTTTATTATATGTATAGATAGATAATATACAAAAGATATTTATTGCACAGACTGATTCTGTAATTCTAAAGAACTGCAATGTGCTTTATTAAAATTATTCTTGATCCAGAAATTAGACTTCTTAATTTAAAAGATTCGTATTTACTTTAATTTATAATCAAATTACTGGTCGTTTCTTAAAAAGTAATTCTACGTTGAAGAGTATTCGTATCAAAATCAAAAAATATTGTTTTCTTTTTATGCCTAGAGAAGGCTATAAGAACGTCAAAATGCAGGTTTGGAAAATTGTTCAGTGATCAAGAAGAGCCGGCAACAAACTCGACCGGGATTTATTGATAATTTTATTTTTAGTCTGTAATAATTTTATTATTTTAGTGGATGTACAGAGAGGGTGTCATTTGCAGACATCACTATCATTCACGTAATGATTTACTCTGTAATAACCTTTCGATATTAAAATCCTTTTGACAAGATCCTTGAACGTCATCATCATCATCATAGGCCTCCAAAATCTAAATAGATTATTTAAACAACGTCCGTTGATTTTAAATGGGTGGAGTGCGACACTTACGCTCCTGACTATTAAGTCCACACCGTGCACAAACAAACAGTGCTCTTGGATCGTTTCGTGGAATCACAGCGCATTAGTGACGAAGCTCGCTTCTGTGGTAGAGGTGGTCGAACCATTTGCCATCGCGGACCACGACGCCATCCGCAAATCTCTTCCATCAAACAACACGATTATCGGGCTCTTTTTTCCAACATTTTGGGTCAATATTGAAGACAGGTATGTCTCGCCTCGCACTGTCCTTGAAGCGCAGTTTAGGATGTCCCACTGGCTGTTTAGAATTGGCAATTTCGCTTGAAAAGTTTGTGGTGGTAAACCCGAAGACTTCATCCGATGTACGTGACCTAGCTAGCAAATTCGCCTTTGATTCCAGGCTACAGTGATTCTTGGCAACCGTGCGATACTGAGCACCTCTTCGTTATTACCCCGTCTTTCCACGAGATGTGCAAAAAGTGACGAAGTCAGCACATATGGGGGCTGTTTAACTTTCTCTTCTGTTTGGCATAAGATATCCAAATTTCAACTCCGTATACTCTTGGTATGTTTAGGATGCAGGTCTGATAATCAATCATCTTAGTCTTTATAGACAGGTATTTAGAATTTTAAGTTGAACTTGGTATGCGGCAAATCGGCACAATTCTTAGGGATCTGATAAAACTAAAAAAAAATATTGGTCTAAGTAATATAATACGGAGCGACTAATTTATGTTGAATAAAGGAATTAATATTCTCTCAACACTCTGTATAAATACAAAGTCATCAACACTGCAGAAGCGAGATGAGATTATCGCTCGACCGGTGGGACAACTGACAAATAAATAGGATCCTGTTGTTGCGTCATTTATTATTTTCTATACAATTATTAAACCTCTCCGTTATTTTATAACTGTGTATTTAAAATTATTTAATTATTATATATTAATTCGTCTGTATTAAAGATGTTATACATGTAACATAATTGGCATTTATCGACTAACATTTCTATAACTAATAACTACAGCATCATAATTTATCCAAATCTGTTAATAAAAGTTTGTGTTTTTATTTCTTAATATTTGTATACAAAATTTTACAAACTTGAATCACGTTTTAAAATCGTTGTATATTAAAAATGTGTGTGTGTACCAGAGTACACAGGTAAGAAGTGAAACTTTTTTACGACATATCATTTTTCTACTATTTGCAACTTCACGAAAATGGGGTAGATAAGGCTTAAGCCTTAAGAAAAACAATTTTTTCCGTATTAAATTAAAGCTATTTTATTATTATAGACATGCATACAATTAATGAGTAATTTATTTTATCATTGTTCTTATTATAATATCATTGCTATTTATTTATTGTATTATATTTACAAGTTATGAATAAATAATTGGAATTATCTTTTCAAAGTAATACAATTATATGATGACAGTTAATCTTGTAGAAATGCAACGATTTTATAAAATTAAAAATGAATAAATAAATCATTAAAAACGAATAATGAAAAAAGGTGTACGTATACATATTTTTATTTTCTAATCGTGTTTTGTTTTATTTTTAAATTTTTATTTAATTTATATTTTTTATTGTTTTTAGAATTAATAATGTTCACTAGATTTACAGTCATATTTATTAATACTTGCTAATTTTAACAGATTTATATACATTCACTGATACTTACAATCAAAAAGTGAGGTTAACCTCAAATAAATATTAAAATCATGCTCATACGTGTTGAATTTATAAAACGAAATATATAATCACTCTCACTTTTCTTGTAAATTCACTTAAATTTGAATAAGTCTTTTTATTTTATCACTTTCAAATTAATATATTGTTATTCTTATTTCAAACCAAACTTCAAAACTAATATATTGTTGTTATTATTATAATATATGACATTATATTCTTTACGTCACTATACTAAACTTTGATAAAAAAAGCAACATGGCGCGTAACCGAAAAACGTGACGATTGCTACAAAATTTCTCCCATACGTCGATAAAGAAGTTTCACTTCAAAAATAATTCTGCTTTTAGTGTTTTGATTAAGCAATTATATAGATATCTTGATTATGACAAAAAAGGTAGTTTACAATTGGTTGTAAAATATGTACTGAACAGACAGACAAACAAACAACAAAGCGAGTTTACTACGTTATCTTTCAATATTGGACTATGTTATAAATCAATTACAAATTACCACACTAACAAACATACAAGAAAGCAAGTTAATAAATTCGTAGTAAAATAGTGAACTCATGAAATTAATACTGAAATAAACTTCGTTCTTTAAACGCCATGTCTTGACTCATATCAAATTTAGTGCAATAAATATTTTCTGTGGTGTTTGACTTAAGTAACCAATATTTATTGATTTCAGATTATTATCTATACTCTTTCGCCATTTTATAGGTAGTTCATTGATTCCATTGCTGAGAAAATAGTAGGAGCTACAATAAATAAAACCATTGAAAGTGGTGTCCAAGCCTCATCGGAATTGAATTTTTTTCCTTGAAAGAAATTGTCGAAAATTCCGAAAAAAGTGGTAATCTGTTGGAACAAGGTCCGGGGACCATGGTGGGTGTCGGACACATTCCAACCGCAGTTCCTCTAATTTAGCGAACGTCTGTCGTGAAATATGGGGTCTAACGTTGTCCTGAAGCAGCATTGGGCTGGAGAGACTGACCAGTCTCGATTGTTTAACGCCTAACTTTTCCTTCATGGTTTACAATTGATGATAATACAGACCTGCCGTTATCGTCTGGCAAGATCTTAGGAAGCAGTAGTGCATGACACCAAACTCTCATCAGTACTTTTTTTCTGGGTCAACTTTTGCTTGGAACAGGATTTAGCCGGTTCTCCTGGGTTCAGCCTCTGTGATGAGCATTTCCGATTATCATAAAGGATCCATTTTTCGTCACAAATATCAATACGATTTGCGAATGCGATTGCGATTGCGTGTTTGTTAGTGTGCTTCAGTAAATTCATGCAGTAGCAGTTTCACTTTTCTAATTTGTTACAAGTGAATTACAATTGTTTTATCACTCACAACGAAGTCTGTCGCTAACTCTGACGTAGTTTGTGATGGATCCACTTCCATGATTACATTTAATTCTTCATTATCAACTAGGCTCCGGCTGTCCAAGGGGTTTGTTTCGTAGGTTCAAATTTCGAGTACGAAATCGTTCGAAGCAAAAACGTACCGTGCTTTCTTTTACAGTAGCTTCCCCATACAGATAATTAATCCTTCAAGCTGTTTCTGCAGCGCTGATGATACGGTGGAATTCATATTCGTAAATAAAGCAATATTTTAAGATTTCTTTTTTGTAAAAATAACGATGTCAAAGAAAAATCAAATGGTGCGAAAACAAATGAACCACTAAATTCGAAACTCAAATACACACCTAAATAAGAAATAAATTTGAATTTGGAATTCCTAAACAAACGACAGATATTTCAGATCAAAGTGGCCAGTTCAACAAAACGCCAATTTCATACGTAAGGCCATAATATAATAAGTGAATATGAACACAATCGGTGAAGTTATTCAGAAGTTATAGAACCACTAAAAGAGACACAAGATTTTTGTTTATAAGATATTATCCGATATTTCAATGTAATATTACTTTTAATAATAGTACATGGCCTCCTATTAGTGAGCTGTAACAAAATGTCGCATATTATATGCAATGAATACATCCAACTACTAAGTCGAGAGAGTAATAAATTTTCAATGAAGCTTTTAAAGATTTATATAGAGTAGTTACGTCCGATTATTGTAAATAGACTCATTTTTTTTTTAATTTAATTAATTTGTACGCTATTGTTTTATGATAAATTAGTAATAATAATGGAAAATGGGGCTTGCTAAAAATCAACTGATAAGTGCCTAGCGACAGATTTTCAATTTTCAACAGAAGCACCCTACCCCTAAACAAAGAATCTCTACAGGCACTTGTTGCTATTGATTGGCCTAATATGTAGTTTGTTTCTTGTAATAATGTTCTCTAGATGAACAACCTCTGCAACGATGGTTGTGGACATGTCTTTCAAATATAAATATAACGTTCAAAACTATAAAATATATTTCTTGTTTATTTATTATGTTTATTACATTCGTAAACCTATAAGCGGCTTGATGAAAAAGTATATAGAAATAGTAAATCAATTAGATCATTTACTAAATTGCCAATTTAATAACAAAAGTGTGTGGATTAATATTGAAAACATCAATATTTGATATACAACTAAAATATTATAGTAGTATTTATAAAAATCAATTTTTATTATTTTACATTTACAGAGCTTTGTGGCGTTTGTTATACAGAAAATTAAGAGTAAAAATTACGCCAACTTCAACGAAAGACGCGAGGTTACTCAATTTAAATATATTTTTTATGGATACTTCTTTGTTTATGAACCAATTTGAATTATTATTATTTTTTTGGATAAGGTATACATCAAGGGTGCTTCGATATTAATTTCATTAGCATTGCACTTTCAGCTTCGAAGATACACTAGAAAACTCTTCAAAGCCATTGAAGCTAGTATTCTTTTTTGTTAAAAATTGTCTTGTAGTTAACTGGAATATAACTACAAAATAAAGTAATATAACAAAATGACAGCAGAATCTAGAGTTGTGTGTAACAACTCTGTAGTATATCTTTTTGCTACTGGTCAGCCGGGTGTGCTGGTGAACAGTAGCTGTTGTTATTATTACACACATACCTACGCACCGGGTGCGTTGACTCCTTTTAATAGTAGTTGTATTGCGTACTTCTAGATTTCTAGCAACGCTTACATGGAGCTAGTTTTCTTCGAGAGCCTGTATTCGTTGAAATAATATAAGATCGTACTGTGTTTTTGTACAACCGATTATTATTATTAGATATCATTATTTTAAATATTTTTAAATTAAAAAATGGTGTTACTTTTCTATACAATTAATAAAATCGAAGTCTTAATTAAGTCAGTGAATTAATATCAAAATAACAGCTTTTAATTAAATACTTATAAAAAAAAAAAAATTTTTATTTTTGTCCGTCTGTCTGTCTGTTAATTCCGGGTAATCTTCGAAACAGTTGGACCGGTTTTGACTGGTATTTCATTGGTAGATATCACATGTATATGTAGGAGTAACTTAGGCTACTTTTATTTTAGAAAATGAATTATGGTATCGTATAAATAAATAAAAAAGTCGCCATGGTGAATCAATTCGGGCGCTTAAATCGCTTACGCTAAGCAAACCATAACAGATATATCAAATTAATCTACTACATAGTTGTAGACATTAAAAGACCTACAAAAAATCAACAAAAGTATGTATATATTTTCTAAGGAAAACCCGCAATAAGCATTTTGGTCTTTAAAATAACTAGGAGTGGAGTTAGCAAGATTCGCGCGTGGGCCCGATCGACAGCATTGTGTAGTCCACGAGAGCGAAACCGCGGGTACAGCTAGTCTAAACTATAACTCGAACAAGACTACGGTTTCATCAAAGGTTAGTTCCTGATGAATTAATTGAAAAGATTCGTTTATCAGTCCGTATCGTCAATAACATTTTAAATCCAAATTCCAAATATATGACAAAGCGAGGTAGGGTACATATAAATTTCTTTGTAAATACCTCCACCTTACTGAAGATCACAGTCAAATAACAGTTTGTTGTGTTCATATGGTGAGTAGAGTTTCCAGAGTTCTTTGGGGTACGGGTGTTCAAAGTTCGCAACGTGCCTGTATTATATGGTATCACCAAGCGTCCATAAGGTACTGTAGCGGTATATATATATATATATATATATATATATTGTTACGACCTGTTACTACCTGATTAAAAAGATAAAAAAAATCCTGTTCCCGAAATATCTCGAAGCAACTAGAAACTTCTCAGGAAATCGAAATAATGTTCGCGTCGTAAACAACCGCGGCGCATATTTGTGTAAACATCGCCTCGATTACGTCATCGAGTGGGCATTAAAAGTAAACATAAATGAAAAGTTCGCGACGCTTCACGATGTTTCTGCGGTCGTTTAGTGTAGGTATATAAGCGATTCAGTCGCGGCGCCGAGGTAGTTCTGTTTTGAATTACAAAAGGATAAAAGGAAGCGAAACCATAATATTGTGAGTTCATGTAATTTGTAACTGTGTGGAATTCAAATAAATCATTTTCACGTCAACCATCAGCATTTTTAATATCCACGGGTGTAACAATATAACTAAGATATTAAAAAAGAAAAAAGACCCGACTGCAACAAAACAGATTTCCAGACGTCCTACTTAAATATTATATAGCCTATGTCACTCCTACAATTAAGACGAATCAAACGACACCTCATATACGAAAGTCGTTCAGGCTACAGAGACAAATAAATAGACATACATACGCAGTCGCAGTCGAGTAAACAAAAACATTCTTTAAAAAGAAATATAGCAGCACGAGTGTTAAGAACTTGCGACAGAAATAGATGTTAATAAATATATTTTCTTTAGCAGCATGTAAACTCTGCTGAATAAGGAAAAGATTGGCACATCTCGGCTACGACTGCCCGGGGCTGCCGTCTTAGGTAATCACACCTATTATGTATGTATTACTTGCGAACCGCTGGATTAGCACATAAGTGTCCTGTTATGTGCCGGCTTCAGGTTTTTGTACTATTATTAATATCGCTCAGTGATTTTTATGTTTATTTATCAATTATATGTTGGTATAAAACAAAAATTTGTTTACCTATGTATGCACGTGAAATGTTATACTTCTTTGGCATAATAAAACAAAAATACAAGTAGACAAATAATGAAAAGTCAGAGTACTATATCTGCTTTTTAATAATTTTTTAACTTATAAAATAATTAAACTTTTATAATAAAATAATCTTTCAAAAAGTTAGAAGCTAAATTCAACTTAAAGCATTTAAAATAAACAAACAACTTCTTCAAAAATCGAAAAGCAGTCTATTATATAGTACTCTGAATTTTCATTCCGGATTTCGGGATCTCGGGATTATCTGTAGACAGTCCTGAAATCCCGGGATTAGAAAAAAAGGCTGAGATGGAATCCTTTATTTGTACCGTTGTTATTACAATTACCGTAAAGGTAAGACTCGCGTTAACAGTTCAAAGCTTGGTGTGCTTTTGACTGTATCCACAATTCATACTTTTCACATCCTCCATAAATCAATATATCTTAATATCCGTAAATCCTCCATAAATCAAAATATCTAATATCCATATATCCTCCATATCCTTAAATAAATCCCTTGGGTCATCGGCTGGTGAAGCCCTTGTTGTAAACTGTAATGCTTTAAAATATAACATACTATCGCATTAAAAATATTCGGAGCTTTAAATATAGCTTATCGTTTTAACGCGTTGTACGTATGTATCCAAACGTAACGGCGTATGTAGCCGTTGTGAACTCGCTTAGCTGCTACTCCACGTCATTTTCTAACGCATTGGTTTTTATAGTCAGTGTTTCTCCGTCACATAACGCTTTACTAGGTAGTTTTTAAACCTTTAAATCGCGACAACCTTATAACTTGCTTACTCTTTCTAAGACAACCATATATCATCTTTTTTGAGATATTACTATCTACATTTTGAATATAATTTTGTAAGGAAACTCGATGAAGGTAATTAAAGAAAAAATATTAAAAATAGCCTTGCAGGGCTATGGAACGGCATTTTATACAATAGATACTAAATTGCATAAAAATACATTTTATCAGTAGACTCGATGAGGGTAGGTCAACCGAAGTCAGATCTTGTACAAATTAGATCATACTGTAATCACCATCAGGTAGAATTTAGTCACTGTGTCTGTCGTGCTACGATAAAAAAAGGCGTTCTCAAGTGATGCACTTACCAACGAACAGCATTTCATTTTTATTGTTATAGACATACGATTTAATTAAGCGAATCTTCTTTACCGTCAGCAGTTTGCGAAAATAACTCATAATTACCACTCTTACTCTCTTCGAAAAGCTTGAAATAAGACTCAACAATGTATATGAGTAATTTTGAGTAATTTGTTGGTTGCTTTTTTTTAGAATTGTGTCGCATGAAGTACAAAATTAATGTAATTTCAATTCTCGACTATCGATAGTTAGACGTTATTCTGGTTTCCTTAGCATAATCACCGGTGGCTTCGCCGCTAGAATACCTATATTATTTTATCATCTCACCAAGGATTAAACTAATACACGATAGGTAAAAAATCTTTTTTTTTTTGTTTCAGACTCAATGGATCTTTATGATCTATGCCGACGATATGAACATGTATAATAAACATATTGTAAGCGCTGGTTCGATTTTGTTCTTAAAAACTAGCCGGATTGTTGATTGGGGGCCACTTTCCCTGGTCGATTACAACATATGCGCAATGACACGGAATAATGGAATTCACGGAATGGAGAAAAATGGACTTACCGAACAACAGCTTTCACGCACTTTGGAGCCTCCTCTTGTGTTCACTACCTGTCCAGCACGCACCACATACGATAATTATTCAAGTTATTTTCAAATAAAGTTTATGATGATATTTAATATATAGCGCAGTCACTATATGTTCGCCGATGACATTTCAAGGACTAACTGACGTCGGTGAAAGGTAGGGGGTAGATAGAGATAGACAGATACAAGGAAGAAGGATAGGATGATGTATCATTGTGCATATGATTACATAAGCGCCTTTTAGGCCTAAACACATATTAAGGATTTCGTTTTTACCTTTAAGTAAACTGTAAATTATTGTCATGTTACTGAATGATACCAATTTATTCAAAAAATAATGGTACAAAAATATCTTTTTTTGTCTTTCGGTCTGTTTGTTCTAAGTAATCTCCGAAACTATTGGACCCTTTTGATGAGACTTTTACCGACATATAGTTGATGTTCTAAGGAGTAACTTAGGCTATTTTATTTTAGAAAAAGAATTAGGGTTTTTTCACAAATAAAAAAAATGGTCATGTTAATCAATTCGGGCGCTTAAATGGCTTACGCAGAGTAAATCGTAAGAGATATATCAAATTAATATACAACATAATTGTAGACATTAAAAAGACCTACAAAAAAATCACGGAGAGTTTATGTCTATCTTCTAAGGAACACCTAAATTAAGCAGTTTTGTCTTTAAAATTACCGGGCGAAGGAGTGCGTGCGCATGTGCCTGATCGACGGCATTCTGTAATCCACATGAGCGCAGTCGCTGTCATACCTAGTCTATACTAAAATTATAAGGCTCAATAGATTGATTTTGTTTTGTTGAACTTGCTGGTCAAGAGCAATCTTACAATTTATAGGCAAGTAAAGGAAGTGAGAATTACGATAGGTTACACGGGTGCGATAACGGCAGCGCGGTCGAATAATTTAACGCGGGTTAAACCTTGCGACACGGCTAGTAATTTCTGATCCATTTTTAAGTTAATCTAAATTTAACCATTACACAAGAGTGCATGTACTGATTGAACTACTACTCTATAGAAAGCAATTTGCATACAAATGAATTATTTACGTGCAATTTACTAAAATTGTGTAGTACTTATTTATAAATCCACTTTATTGACTATTCGAATTGATTCACTAAAACTGATATTCTAGTGTGCGTATGAATTTAAGTGATTTCGTATGCTTTAAGGGAACTCAATTTGAATGTGTTTTTTTTTATGGATGTTCAACAATAATTTCTTTGTTTATATACCGATTTGGATGATTTTTTTTGTTGCTTATTGGATACCTCAAAACTGGTCTTATTTTAATTTCATTGGTATTGGACCTTCAACTTCGAAATTACAACAGGTAACCCTTCAAATCATTAAAGTTGGTTTTCTTTTTACTTAAAAATTATCTTGTCACTTGTAGTGTTTATCTACTCATTTAATCTTAATTTTATTTTAGGGCTATTATTACCAAGTATATGCCAAGTCCAGAATATTCTATATCTACTACTTAAGAACAAGAAATACAAAATAAAAAGTGTACCAAGTTATCGGGAAGAAACCTTAATTAGTTATGAAAGGCACTTAAAAGAACTACACAAAATTCTGGAAGCATCTTTAGTATGCTGTGATATCCCAGATATTAATTATTTTATACTTATTAACAAATGATATCCTATCATTATGATTTCTCGGACACTTATTATGATTATAATTTAATTTAGGATAGTTATGAATAAATTTCCAGCATACCTTACAATTTTCAGTTAATATAGCGGTTTTACAAATTATTAATACACAATTTTAATGTCCATAACCGAGACGTTCTTCTTGCTCCGACAGCTCAGCGTAGAGATCCTTGCCTAGGATCTAGAATAGAAGTCAGCACGGTGTAGGCCGTATCAGGATACACTGCTCAAGCAGACGACGCAGCACCAAATATCTTATCTATTGAGATTTCCTCACATGTAAAAGGAAAAGTTATTATTTGTATTATAAATACAAAATCCAGGTGATACTTTCCCGGTAGTGTTCTTTCAATGTTCAGTAGGTATTTGTCGTTTTGACAAAGGGTATTTCACCCATATTAATATTAAAAATATAAATTATAACAATTAAAATAACTTTTCTATATAAATATGTTATAAAATAAACTGTCTTTTCGACTCCCAGGTCTGTTGTACAATAATTTGGTTTTTATCGAAACACATGATAATTATGATATAAACGTTACTACGATTCAAAGGTCTGCCGTACAATCTAAAAACATGATCAGATCCATCCTGAAGAATCTGTCATACTCCCTGTTCTAATTTTCTATTTTGTTTGATTTCAAAATTTCATCTTACTAGACTTTTCTTATTTTAAAAATTAAAAATAAATCTAATCATAGATTTATTTTGCTAAACTAGAACCTGGATAGAATATTTGTCTATACCTGAGAAACTCCTAACTGCGCATGCTCTATTACTATCAAAGAATTATCAATGACAGAGATTGTCATAATATTGCAATGTAAACAATACGAACCTAAAATATTAACAAAGCTGTTATTAAACCAAAATTATCAAGTTATAAATTATCTAAACGCATCAATACATAAACCTATCATTAATTGGTATCCTGGAAATAAAAGAATAGGTACACCAAAACAATAATAAGGTAAATAATATAACACACTACATTAAGAAGTGTTTGAAATAACCAATCTTACCACGTTTGCCTACTTGTTTCGTATTTTATATGAATGAGGTCCTCATATCTACGGGATGTAATATTATTATCTAGTCCTATGTATCGTATTCAATTAAAAATTATTTTGTATACTAACTCTGTTTTATATTCCTTCCTTTATGTATACAAGCATCAAGGCAATTTCAAAAGTAATTTGATTAAACATACAAAAAGCGAGGGGTAGGGATCTGTACCCATCTGGATCAGATCATCAATTAAACATGATGAACTAGTCACAGTCACTCTCTTTTGGTTTGTCGTATAACGGGATCACCTGTACCCAACTGGGTCGCGACCACCATGCACATGGCGATAAACCCGTCATATGAGTTCTCTTTTTGTTTGTCGTGTTACGGGATCAGTCAATGTACCTTTATTCAGCAGCCGAGAAGCAATGCCAATCTCTTGATAGTTGCCATTGTGTTGAAAAAAATACATTTGCTTCTATGGAAATTTAACAAAAGCATAGATTGTCAAGCAATAGCAAGTTATTAAACATTAAGATCGATATGTTTACTTAAGCTAGGGAAAAGATAATCCATATTACAGTGCAAATAAACATGAAACTAATAAGCAAGTAGTTAAAATGAAAATTATTGATAATGTTGCCAGACCGCAACATACAAAAGTACTGGGGCTGTGTTCATATTCCAACAGGCAGCACTAACAACAACTCAATCCGCACCACGACAACCCATACGACAATAAATCCTTTCAACATTAGCGGCCAACGATAACCTGTTAGCAATAAATAACGTAGCTGTTAATAACTCGTAAATATATTAAAATGTTAGCACAGCCAAGAGGCTAGAATTCTAACATACAGATAAGTAATGGAAAACCGTGATTTACCGTTCCTCTATGCAATAATAACCTCTTCAATTTAAGTATTTCATCAAAAGCGAAGGCTAATAAAAATAACAAACATAATAATATAGTGTAATAACTTTAATAGATTTCTTTAAATAACTTTTTTTATCAATAAAATAGTTGTTAGCTGAATTACTGAACGATAAATATGTTGATTTTAATATTGATAATAATATTTTGGATGGAAAAACATAGGAAATTATTAGGACTGCCGACAGAGATGAAAACTCAATTTTGAATTTTAAAATTAATTACCTATATTCTGAATTATTGCAGAGAATGTCGGTGACACGAAATCACAAAATTAAACCCATACAAAAAGTCAAACACGCATATGGTACAGTCGAGTATGTATACATGTACACAGTCCGCTAGTCTGACGCAAGCGTAATACGTCACGAGCATGTCGTGGCCATCCGTGACGCGAAGGTCATCGATGCCGCGAACCTGTAAGTTTTTCCGCCTAATAAAATTCGCTCAACACGGCTAAAGAAGATTTTCACTTCAAAAAAATGTATGTACTTGTGTACGCGCATAAGAAGTTCTACCTACACTTCTTTGGTGTAATATATCAAAGACGCCTTCAAATACTTTATCCTGCGTTTCAAAAACATGATAAAGTTAGCCGTCAAAAATAATAATATGAATTTATTTTATTATAATTTTGTAATTGTGTAAAAATTTATTAAGGTTGCATACATAAGCATTATTTTAACTTTATGAAATTAATTAATCATACTTCTTAGGTGTCAAAAATTCAGAAAACATAAACATATTTACATACACATACGTGAACATACGCTACGCTGGCTATGACACCTTTTCCAAGGCTTCGTAATACGCAGACGTGCACACATACAAAGAGGAGACCGAGATAATAGAAAATACTCTATAATATTTACTATCTAATTCTTTCGTAGGTTACATTATATAGATGTATGAGTTTGTCTCTTTTTAGTATCGCTTTTTCATTTCATCGAGTTTCAAATCACAATGGAGCTAAAGAAGTATTCACTTAATAAAGAATCATTTATGACTAACTTCATCATGTCACACTACGTCACATGTGCGTGCGCAGCTTTCAAATTTAACCTCTACTAGATACGCCATAGAAGTAAATCCTCAAAAATAATAATAAGAATGAGAAGAAGACAAAATCACATAATTTTTTTTTTAAACCTGAAAAAATATATGTTTCATGTAGGTGGTGCCGCTAAAACTAAATTAATAACATTAGAGCGTGCTCAAAGACCAGTTTTTAAAGTAAGCTTGTTTCTGCCGTATAGATATCCAACAGTTTAACTATATAATATATAATAATATAATATATATAATGTGTCAAAAGTGTATGTAGTATATGAAGTTTAATATATGATCCTAACATTCACTACAATAAAATACCTATGCATCATGTATGTGAGACACTTTCACTCCATCTGCAAATTTCGCATAAATTCTTCTGTTTTTTAGGTCCTCTTAGATTAACTCTATTCTTCATATTTATCATTTATCTAAACAAAGAGTAAAACGTACTAATTACAATTGGCTATTAACACTTTCATACAGTAATACAGAACATTTATTATATATTGTTTCATAAGAACTACTTATGCCTATTCAAAATTTTTGTGCATAAAACGATGATAATATAGGTAAAATTAGAGAACGAGGGTCTGGAGATTTGTAGTTCAGGTCTTTGTACTTTTTTCAGATTTCAGATCTCAAATTAATTGTAACTATGTATCATCATTACCCATTTTTGTATAACATTTATGTTAGTATTTTTTGTGTATAAACAATTTTATATATATAATTAATTCTTATTAACATTTGTAAATTATTAATTCAGTTATTTAAACAAAAATTAGAACAGATGAAATCACATAGAATTGTTTATATGTTTACAAAATAAAGTTGAATAATTCTATTGGCTAATAGATACCTATCAATTGAATACAATACAACCAGTTCACCTGTTGCAATTTCCTAGTTTAACAGTTAAAATAAAATACAATAAAAGCTCTGCTATGTAAATCAATCCGGTCGTTGCTCAGGACCACGGCTTTGTCAGACTATAGACACAAATGCAGGATATGAAACAATTACAGGGTTGTCTACCAATGCTGTTCTGGAATTAGAATCACAACTAGTTGGTCAAACTTGATTACGGCTAATTATAGCGTTACATTAAGATTCCTACATGCTTATGTGAATACGTGGGAATGCAACTAAAGACATAATTATACGCATAATTAATCTAGCCACTATGCTAAAATAGATTCCAGTAATTCGCATGCATTGAACTGGCAATTTTGATTTAGTTAAAAAATTGTCTACAAAACTGTCGAAAGTACCACAAACTATTATTATTATATATACAAATACTTCCATTTTGTTTATATCATGAAAAACAATTAATTTTAGTTTGAGCGACATCTATATTTTCTTGAATTTTTTATGAGAAAAATAATTCTTTTCCTGCAATTTGTACTAAAGTACAGTGCTGTAACTTTCTTCACGAAAGAAACAAATATAATGAATTAATTGTTTTATTTTTAAACAAAAACAACAATAAATTTCAATTCATCAAGTTACAAGGTGCAGAAAACAAATTAAACACAAGACCAAATAAATAAATCAAGCGTCATTAAAGCTGCGAAGGAAATCAGAAACTCAACCCTGGTTGTAAAGTATGTCAGAATCGAAGCAGATGGAGAGATAGTGAATGATTCTGTGCAAGTAACGCTACCAGCCAATAACTCAACCACTATCCCGCTTCGGGCTACGAAACAATTTCATGTTGATCCCATTGTGAGTATAAATTCTGATCAGGGCGAACGCTGTAAAACGGTAGCTTTAAAAACAAAAGGCGTAAAAGAACAAATGTCAGGTTAATTTTGAACTTTACGTATAGAAATTGCTTAGGCCGATGAAAATAGCGTACTAATAGAGTAAATACTAGGAAAGAACTTAATTACTAGATGAAATTATATTAAAAGGAACTTACGATTGTAGAAGTTAAGGATTTATTTGCAATGGACGAGGAGCTACAAGAGGGGACAAGTTAGATGGAACAGGTTATGGTGTAAGTTGCTTGAGGCATCATTTAGTACGGGTGTAGGATCAGCAAATTTATATTTCATTATTTTAACTTTCAAAACGTTAGGTTTTGTTTTGACTTCACTATTAATATTTATAGAGCATTATCTCAGTTTAAGTTACGAAACTACTTAAGTTAATGTTTGAGCAGATTATTGATTTTATTGTATTTATTGTTTCTGTTAGATTTTATGTAGACTGCTTTCATCTTAATTATGTAACAATGTACTTAAAAAGGGTTATTGTCGTTAAATAGGATTAACTATTAGCTTATTCTTAAAAGAAAACAAACTAAGAAAGTCTATGCATTGTCATATAGATGACATGACCGAAAAAACTTGACAAATAAAAATTTTGTATAAACAATCATACTAACATTAATATTTAAGTTCAAAAAGATTAGATAAGATAACTTATTAACATAATTTTAAATTTTAACAATCTCCAAATTTCAAATTAATGTTTCGTCGTTAATGTACAAAATTTTCGCGAAATCGCACCGCGTTTAAAATATCATCAACTGTATTACTTTCAATTATTTTTCGTACAGAACTCGTTCCTGTATCCGTATTTTTAAGACACGCATGCGTGCTGGACCACTGCGTCGAAATAGGTAGTTTATATTATATTACTATTGTTTCTCGATTGAAAATGAAACAAAGTCATCATCGGCCTTTGCATCTATGTCAGACTGTTTAGACAGTGTACATGGGAGCACCTCCTTTCGTTGCTGTACAAGCTAATTTTAGAGCAGTATGTTGATCGAAATGAGAATACAACATCATCATCATCATCATCATCAGCCTTTAGAAGTCGACTGTTGGACCTAGGCCTCTCCCAAAGTTCGCCTTAGAATCTGATCTCCGGTTTTCTGCATCCAATCACTTCTAGCAGTCTTAAGAGGATACGTGGTCCGAAAAACATTTCAAGAATAGGTATTTCTAAAATGTATTGCTGTTGTACTGTGCCCGTAACCTCACTGAATAGAGTGCGAGAGTGACAACCGCAGTTCAGACTGTTCATATCTAAGTAAAATTGATAAAATCACAGTTTCGTATTCCCTTGTTTCCTCCTCCAAAACTAAACCGATTTTAATTTTTTTTTAATAATATAAGAAGGACTTTGGCTATGTCTGTATGTTTTCCTTTTTCTTTTTGTAGTCGTCAACTTTGTTTGCTGGACGTCTGAACATGATGGTAAAAAAGGGCAATATTCGTCATTTTTAAAGGCTCCTAGTTTTTAATAATTCATTTATGAAAAACATAGGGACATGGTAGTGGTAGATATAAATTTTACGATATAAAAATATTTGCTCTAGTACCATTATCCAGGGAGAAAACAGGGGTATACGTTTGTATGGTCAAAACACTGCCCGCGTTTCCTATTAAACGAGAACACAACGTAATTAGATGTTAAATTACAAATTAATAAAGTAAAATATTTCGTAGTATTTAAAAGTGTTATATATTTTGTGTTACATATGAAACTTGTTTATTTTATTTAAAATGAAATCAGTCCATCATTGATAAGAATATAATATATGTATCTGTAATAATTTCAAGTGTTTTATTAGAGTCATAAATATGATTCAGTGTACAATGAATATTAAGTCTCGAAGCTTTTTTCTCATATCGAAGTACATCAATCAGTTATTTTACAAATAATCCCGATGTTGAAGAAAAACTCTTTTATATATTTTTACACTTTGCTCGTTTCTTGAGTACCTATTAAATATCATTCTACGTTGCTTTCCTATTTCTTTAACTTAATTTTAACTTATTGCTTTTTCTGATTTTTTAGGTTCCTTTTCAAAAGTCGATTAGTATTTAGCATTACCACTCTGCTAACTTAAGTGTGTCACAATCGCAGGTATTACATCTGGTATACAGTGTTCACGACATAATTGTCGTGTCCTACCCAACTATTCCTCCAGAAATGCCTCTTTATGCCTAATTTGAAGGACTCAATATTGTAGGATGGAGGGAACATCCTCCTCGTGATGTAATTCCAAATCTTCCCAATACATATGAGAATTCATACAAACTTCTTTGCTTTAGCCTACAGGTAAACAAGCCAATGTGGTTTTGTGATAAATAGATAAGGTAAAGCAATTCTTCGGAATATTATCATATAATTTCATTGTTGCAAGCTTAGTATACACACTCGAATCACTTTCGAGTCTTAATTTTATTTACTACGCAAACCAGTAGTAATTTTCTCGGGTAATTTCGAAGCAATCGCCCCCGGGCCCTTGAGTCCAAAACAACAATAATTTAGCAAATTTATTCACATGATCGCCCTTTTGTTTCGAAGTAATGAGCGGTTGTGCTCCGCTCGATTTTAAAAAGCCATTATTACCTTTCATAATGTCCAAAAGGAAAGATATTGGGGGCTTGGTCGTGTCGATTTTGGTGGCAACTTTTTATTTATGCGTGTAAACGTACGATTATTCCATTTAATAGTAGACCTCAACAGGTGGTTTCGTTTTACTAAAACGAAAATGTAGGTAACACATACCTTGAATATTTTCATTTCGGGAGAAAGTTTAAAGACCTTTCTATTTTCAAATCTGTAATATTTTCTAAGTAGTATTATTGGACTCATTAGTCACTATATAAGTTAACAAGCCTCGGAGTGTAGCAAGCTTTATTATTAAGCCTAGGTCACAGGTTCGTTTGAACCGCACATTACTTTTCTATTATGTACATAATAATAGCGAGCTGTGTGTCTGATTGTCAAAAGCTATACTTAGTTTGTAATTAAGTGGCAGTATGTGGGAAAAAAAACTTGATTAAGTTGAACCTGAATAAGTTAGAAACTCCTGTATCTGAAACCCTTAACGAGCTCCTAACATTTTTGCAACAAAGAACCTCTTTTAGTGAAACTAATAATCCTGTATATGAGTATGTTTTAGACATTTTCTAATAAACTAGAATTTGGTTGGCTGGAATAATTGAGGTTAATGACGCAGTGTTTGTAGATTCTTGTATTGAGGATTTATTTGTGTTTGAATATATTTTAATATCCTTTTTTATACTCAGTATAATCTTAGATATATTGTTTTATATAGTATTATAATGCACCTATATATTATTTTCTATTTGTTTATAAGCCCCTTTTATTTATTTTTTTATTTTTTTTTTTGTTTTTTTTGCCATGAGTAGTGAGTAATTATTTTATTTTATTTTGATTGTTTATTGTTGGCGCACCGTGACTTGCTTTGAAGTTCCAGGCAAAAATCTAAGTGCCCCGTGGTACTTCAGCATATGCTGCTATATGTTGGATCTTAATGGCAGAACACGTAACTGGACAGTTTATATTACTCCTTTTTATGTCTTGTTTCTTTCATGTAAATATTTTCTTTCTTTTTTTACTTTTCTATGAAAAGAAAGAAGAATATTTTTGGAAAAAATATAGTAAAGAAAGGCAGTGAAAATAGTGGAAATAATACGGTTAACAATAGCTAAAATAGTCAGAACAATAAGGATGTTATAATTATATTGTGTGATTATTCTGATAAATAGAGAAGTATCAGTAATAGTATAATTTGTATAAAAATATTCATCGTTGATTTTGGATGCTTGCTTACCTTATTATTATTTTATTCCCTTAACATCGTTAAGTATTACGTTGATAAGTGTTTTGATAATAGACTGTTTTTGAAAAGACAATTTTAAACCATAATAAATTTTACTTCAATTATTTTGAGAAGGTCCCTGGTTTATCTTCGAAGTTGAAGGTCCAATGTCAATGAAATTGAAACAGAATTATTCTTGAGGTATCCCCTTTCCAACGAAAAAAGTTCAAATCGGTTCATAAACGAAAAAACTATAGCTGAACATACATAAAAAAAATCGAATTTATAATCTCCTTCTTTTTTTCAAGTCGATTAAAATAGATTACCGTCGAGACTGAAATACTTTACGCGGTTAGTAAATACTGTGATTCTCATAATAAAATGTTATTATTACAAATCGAGAATTAGTTTTCTTTTAACTAGATTAACCCATTCAATATGGGTGTAGTATGAAGATTATCGATATGAAGAATCAGTGTGTATTTTAATAACTTTATTTAATTATAAATTATTTGCCGTATTATTAAAGTGAGCAATTAGGTAGGTATGTTCCGACAGCTACTTGAAAGCCAGTTTTCCCACTGGATGCTACTTAACATCAGATGAGTTTGAGGCCATGACGCTAAACCTATAACCTGTAAAAAAAAAGTTTAATTGTTGACTATATGTATCAATTACATCTTAATTATACTAAAATCAGTTTCTAATAAAAAGTAAAATATCAGTCCGCTAGAAAAAAAATGTTTCTCTACATAATAAATATTTCTACATCTAGTGTGGATATGATCTGTGTTTTTTTTTCAGTTCATCTTGCATCATAGTAAACACTAGATGGATTTCTTCTCGTAGTAAAAAGAGTGTATATTGGCCGATGTCATTATTTTTTTATAAAGTATTATAAATTATTAAAGTATTATGGAAAATGATGAGACCGAGTTTAAAAAGTAGCAAAAAGTTTACACAATAACATTGTCTCAGCATCTTGTTTCATTGTGATAAAGACAATCACACTGGATGTTGTTTTTAATATAAAAATCAATTAAGTACCTACTATTGTTGAAGTCATTAGTGATTTATAAAATTCTTTTGTTGAAGTGAAACTTGTTAGGCGATTCGATAAATGGACGAGAATTGAGAGTGAAATTTCTAGGACGCATCACGGTTAGGCACATTTCGTTAAATGAGAGACAGAAGAAAAATATAACGTATATAAAGAGAGAACGAAAAGAAAAATAATATAAAAAAGTAGAAGATTTTATCTGTTATATTCCAAAAATTATTTTAGTATACGATAGTCAGATTCACGAGAGAGTATAGGTTATCTAACATTAGGCTACACCTCTCAGCTAGCCTTAAATGTTGATTTTTGTTAAGTAAGTCGGAAGTGAAAACGCTCACGAACAACCTTATCCGCTTGCGCTGGCGTAATGTTTAATGCGTAAATACGTAAACAGAAAACGGGTGAAACCGTGGGGTACAGCTAGTATCTAACACAGTTTAGACTATCCGCGTCTCCCTTTTTAAGAAGTTTCACTCCTGTCACTTGATGCACGCGTTTTTTCTTTGCCTTTTTAATTTTAAGAAAGTAATTTCGTGTAAATAAAAAATCATTTTTTGAGACGTTACAGAAGTATACAGAACTTATAATGGGAGTGTAGAGTATAAGCACTTAACATTTTTTTAACTGTTACTAATACGTCATAACTTAATTATTGTGAAAAGTCAAAGAAAATTTGAAGATGATCTTAAGTAAAGCGAAGTGTCTTGGGGCACATCTCGTTCAGCTGAGCGTGTGCGATGAATACAAATGTTTATTATAGCTAAGGAAAAAGTAGCCGCTATTGTGCCTTCGCCCGGGGCTACTACACTCAAGTCTTTACCTCTGCAATGCGACACGGAAAACCATAGAGACGTCATGAGTTATACTTGTCTCTGATAATTATGTTTCTTTATTATTTCACATTAATTTAAATTAGATTAAAATTAGAAATACAAAAATTAGATTAAATATCAAAACGAAAAAAAAAACTCTTTATTCAGTTTAGGCCATAAGAAGGCACATATGATCGTCAAAACTCTGGTACCGGTTCGGAAAACATCGCAATCGAGAAGAACCAACAAGAAACTCGATTTCGAAGAGAAAATTACTAGTTTTTTCAACACTACTAGTTCAACACTAAGGTTCTCTATAGTCTTCTTGTTGAGAAGCTACAATTGTGGAATGGGATACTCAGCACGGTTTTTATCCAGGGCTATGTCACGGGCACTTTAAAGAGGTAGTTGGTACTCCAAGGTTGACAACAAACAGTAATATCCTCTGGTGAAGGATTTTTTATAGGCGACAGTAGTCATATACCATCAATTCCACTTATTTGCTACCATTTTGTCTTTAAAAATATCAATGTAATTGTTAAAAACTATTATAAACATTACGGTTTAAATTCATGAAAATTGTTGGTTTTTTTTTTAAATTTTGTGCGGGGTTAGTGGAGAGCTCATTAAAACCGATAAAAAAAATTATGTTCTTGTGCAGATGGCATAAGAAGTAATACTTTTTTTAGCTAAAAATACAAAAATAACTCAACATTTTTATCCCTTGTGCCAACAATATAGTAAAGTTAGCCAATAATAGCAATTACGTAAATTTATTTTATTGACTTTTTAGTATTATAATTTTTTTAACATTATCGTAAAATTATTTTTACGCAATTAGAAAAACAGTAAAAGAATCCACATTATTATCATTGTTGGCTAAATTCATCTTGTCGCATTTCCACACTTCCATTTTACCCTCTTAGAAAAATGTCAAAAGTAGAACTTGTAACTTAAAAAAAGAAATTGTGCGTCTCGGGATGCTGGACAGAAGTGATAACTTAAACTAATCAAAAAGACAAAACGAAAGAGATTGAAACTATTCAATAAGAAAAGGAAAAATACCGTTGAAAGAGAGCAGGGAAGCAGGCGAGGATTCGAACCTAGGACTTCGGCCTTAGCAGTCACGCTTACGACCGCTAGGACACGAGCGTGTTGTTGAGATTTACTGAAACTATGCTACTGTTAATTTCGCCGTAACGCGTTACGTTACGAAGTGGTTAACCCTCCCATAAGAAGTTGTCACTTCAAAAAGTTTTTGTTCCTGTCGAATTTTTCTTTATTAATAATTTTAGATTTTGAGCTGTTTAACGACTCTATAGAAATTACGTTCTGGTGTCGCCATGGCGCGCTTTGGGCCTGCATTGTCCGCAGTACAAATGTGATCAAATTATAAAGAGTGGCAGACAGCCCGCGGCGATCGCTCCTGCCTTGGCTGCGTACCAACACAGATAATCGCTCAACTGTTATAAATATGTATTTATTATCGATTTTATTAGCACTTTTATACTTATCTGGCTTTTCAACCGTTGTTCTCTGGTTCTTGATACTATATAAGATTTTAGATAGCATAGCCTAAATTAGGATGGCTATTAAGAACCGTGACTTGGCTGTTGTGCATACTATCCTGAACTTAAAATATCTTAGCACTTCGAGGTTGAAGGTACGTTGTACGAGTTGAAGACTCAATTTCACATATGGCTTTTTAATTCCAAACTAAGCAGAATTCAATCATGGTAACTAAACAGGTGATATATACAACTGACAATTATGCATATCATGAAAAAAAATTAGTCCTATGCGGAGATGAAATCCGCGACTTCTTGGCTCAATACTAGGGCTTGCTACCACTGCGCCACAAGGCTTGTCAAGTTGAATTCCATAAATATTGTAATTTTCTTAACTTTATAAATAAAAACTTTAAGTTTATATAAAAATCCTAAATCAGGGGTACTCGAACCATTAACCACTCACTGTACATGCAACAGTTCCAATTCCAGGTCAATTCCAGGTCTGTCATAGTTTGGAAATTCCTTTATGTGTGTTTGTTTATTAATTGTCAGTCAGGTCGGTCACATTTTCAATTTATCTCCCAAATGCGCGATATAACTAAGTTACAACAAAGTATAATCAAGCAATCACAATCTTTATTACAGTGTTAAGACGGTATCCATCCATATATTATGAGGCTTAAGAAATCATTTGTTTGTTTGAACGTGCTAATCTCTGGAATTACCAGTCAGATTTGAAGAATTATTTTTGCACTTTATAGCCTATTTATTGAGGAAGGTTATAATGAGCTATATTACTTTATAGCAAGACCCTAAAGAGGGCAGCAGTAACCATGCACGTCAAGTAATATGGCAAGCTGTATCAAGTACGGGAAATTAAAACAACGATAAGCTGTGTACACGGATGTATTGGCGAGGACGCTGTGGAGTTGGAATAAATTTAACACGGGTGAAACCGTGAGACAAAGTTAGTTTCAGTTAGAACAAGTGACTTACTACCTCTATGTCTTTTATTTTCTCTTTGAGTACGATGCACCACGTCAAGGGAACGCCAAAAAGTATAACATAACGTAACGTGCTATCACGCCTGTATCCCCGAGAGGTTAGGCAGAGCTGTACTGATGTACACCCACAGTTCGCCGGACAGGTATGTTTTTTTAGGTCCTATGTAATAGGGGGCGAGCCTATTGCCATTAATCGGGCACAAAGCTAAACATCGAGCTGATACTCAGAATTTCATAGAAAAACCGAATAACATTGTGCTCGACCTGGGAATTGAACCCAGGACTCCGAACATAGCAGTCACGCTTACGACCACAAGGCTAATGAGGCAGTTACCAAAAAGTAACATGTATAAAAAAAATATCAAAAACATTTTAATACGTAAATCAAATAAACTAAACGGTATAATGTATAAATTATTACAAACCAGCTCATTAATCATAGCCAGAAGATTAGAATTTTCAAGCAGGTCCCCAATTAAGTATTGAAGTATTACAAATCATTTAGAAATATTACAAGGTAGCGTGTAAATATATTAATTACGTTTTTATTTTTTCCCCAAAAACTTTCTATAACGTGTCACAATCGAAATCATTTACAGAGACATCACTTCTCACTTTATATCGAAAAATGGGACATAACCACAAATAATATTTTTTATGGTTATCAATTTTAGAAATTTTCAACTAAGTTTAAAAATCAATGCTTAAACGTATTTTTAGATTTGCTGTTGTATTTGTCTTTCTAATTAATTTAAAAGTGTAGGAATGCTATGTATGGGGCATTAACCATAACCCGTTAGTAATATTAATGGACTTGTATATAATATTATGTTGTTTGACGAGGCTTAAAACATTGGAATTATCCACATCTTAACGTAGAGGCAATCCAGTACCTCGATAAAAGGCATGGTGTGAAGATTAAAATGGGAAAAGCCATTTGAACACATTAACTATCGTATCTCATCTTTGTTGTGTTTGGATTGTGATGTGCTTACCGAGCTATTAAAAAAAGTTCTCAATAGACTGAGTAAACTGAGATAGCAGTTAGCCAAATATTAGATAGTCAGATAGCAGAGATAGAGATAAATAGTGGTGGTTATTATATATATATGTATGTATGTCTATTTCTTTGGCGTGCTCTGTAGCCTAAAAGGCTTGGTGGAGTTTAGCATACGAGGTTTCGTTAGATTCGTCTCAATTGTGGAAATGACATAGGCTATACAATATTTAAGTATGACGCAAAGGAATCAAATAAAAAGAAAAAATAATAATTGTCAAGTGGTTTTTGTTGCAGTCAGGTTTTCTTCTAACTAATTTAGTAAACAAGCGTACGGTCCGGTCCATATAATCGTAAGATCATCGTGTCATAAAAGTCATTAAAATAACTTCACACTGTTGCTTACTACGTACGCTCACGCACACTTATTACGACGGCTTACTACGTCATATCGTAATTATGGACGTCATATGATGCTCGCTCAGCTATCCCTTTTAACATCGACTAAACGCGCCAAAAGAAATTTATCTTAAAAATCACTGAGCTATCTAACTAGACATAACTATATAACTATACAGCCTGTATCCTCTCATAATACCTCTTGTTAATTGGTACATACGTTAGAAATGCTGATGTTACATTTTTAACCCCTTAATGTCTACAAATTAACGATAACCACCTAGTGTTTTTAAAATAAGTGTTTATAAAGAGAGTTTGGTACAATTGTAATTGATTCTCTAGTAAAGCTTCTTAAGAATCAGTATTGTATTTAATTTTTAAAAACCCTAGGAAGCGCACCCGAAACTTAGCTATCTACTTTACTTTTGTTATGTCAATTCGAGGCACGGATCAGTGGGAGAATCAATAAATTTCCTATCTTACAGCATCGAGCCACCGCTAGGGAACACGGACTTCAGAAGCCTACCATTAATATTGTCTTATAATCTCCGTTAAATTAATTAACAAATACTAATACACTGCCCACTTTCCATGTGTGTGTGTATAAAATATTTTCCAAAAAAACATCAGTAATTTGATTACTCAATTATAGAAACAACATGGAATTACGTAAATGGTAAAAAATACGGGATTCGTTTACGTTCAATTAATTTTTATTATTTATGATTAACTTTGCTAACTCTTAGAAAATTTAGACATTAATTAAAGTGATTATATCTTTGTCTAATAAATAATGTTAGTCGTGGACAGATAACGATGTATTTATTGTTTATTTAAATAATCTTTGAATAGTAAGGCCGTTTGTTCACCGCCACCGTCACCGGACGTCAACGAGAACGTGATTATTTCGGACCGAGATCAAAATGACGTGACGGCGAACGTTAGTCCATCGTGACGATCTCGGTGCTTCAGTTTTATCAATTTTCAATGTTACCTTTGGACACATAATTGGTTTTATTCCACAATCATTCTTTACTTTCTACAAGTTCTATTAATTAATAAATGTCGTCTTGAAATTTCCTGGGTATTTTTATTATTAGCAATATATTTTTCATTTAAATATTCAAAGCAATATACCTTGATAAAAAAACCGGCGTGGCGTGAATACATCGCGTGGATGGACAAGTTTAAGCGTGTTTTGTATTGTCGGTACATCGGTCCGTCACAATCTCGGACCAATTAAGCGGTCGCGGCGAACTACTCTACAGATCGGCGGTCGGAATGATACTATACTATATTATACTATACCACCATGCTATAGTTTTGTCACGATGTTTTCCTGATCATTGCAGGGATTTGAACTCACATCAATCGATGCTGGGTCCATATGAGTTACAACTGAGCCATCATTGCTTCATCCATGTGTGAGAATCGAAAAATGTCACATAAAATAAAAACAAAAACAGGATGGAACGACGTCCAATAATTATTATGATAATTATCAACAGATTGACCTGTCGGTGCATTCGAAGGAAAAAAATTTGAGTTGAAGATTTTGTAGTCTAATCCAGCTGAAATCAAAATTAATTACTGTGACGAATTTTGGTACGTATAAAGAGATTTATATATTATATTTTCCCACTTTCATTATACGTTTACACTTGTAGATGGAAATGTTTCGTAAGTATTTTTCATGAGATAATGAACATACCTACTTATACATAATAACAAATATCATAACACTATTCACGATTCTCTTATACATAATCTAATACTATCAAGTGAGCAATTCTTAATTCTAAATGTTTGGATGACATTATTTATTTAGAATGTTTAAAATTCCAAGCGTAGATTAATTGGTTGAAGTTAACGCCACAACGCAACGCGGAAACCAATAATAAATCTATGATTCAAAATTTACCTAGGTATGCTATTTCCATTTCTTTATTTTTTCGATGACAGTTCGAATTTGATAGTTGTAGTTTTGTGACCAAATAAGTAATATATTTATTATATTTTGAACAAAGACAAATACAACAAAAATAAATAAATAAAGATTACTTGTCGTTATAATTATTTCGTTTCATTGTCGAGTACCTACCTATACCTACTTATTTTACAACAGCTTCGAAAAATGTGAAGAAGTTGGCATTATCAATCAAGAATTAATACGTGTAATATCTTGTAATGAAATATAATATTAGTTAATAAATTTGTACAAAAGTATCCGGCAGTAGTTTAGTTTCTTACATTTTGTAAAAAAATATCGTGTTACGTTTATCGATATAACTCCATCCCTATTGGTTTCACCGACTCTAGTATAACCTTGTACGTGTGTAAACGTCATATTTTTATAAAATAATACATACATAATGTAAAAAAGACGCTCGTTCAAGTTTTCACAAGAGCTGTCATCGAGAAAATAAAGAAATTGAAATGGTATAGGTTACCAAGATTTTCTATCTTTTTTTGTAAGATACCGCTTGATATTTCTAAACAATATAAAAACTAATAATTAATTATGGCTTAATGGTGTATTGATCAATTTAGTTTATATCTTTTATTATCAAAGAATTTCATTAAATAAATAAACTGTATGATATACAGTAGCTAATTAACATTAAAATACTATTATTCTTTAATGATTCGCATATAACCACAACATGAGGCGTTGAACACAATTTCAACATCAAAACAAGTTCAATAAAGACATCGGTTAGCGGCATACATGAAAGGCGGTGGGCAGTACAAAAATAATCGATCTAGAATCGATAAGGGATCGGCTTAATCGATTCAGTAAAACAATTTAATCGAGAAACATGCGTGTTGCATGTGTAGATGAGGTTCTCACATTTTGTTGTTTATGGTATGTTGATACATGTAATAATAAATAGTTTTTAATATATTGTTATACGGAATGACTAATGATAATTTTTAAACAACTATCTGGTTGCTATAATTTAAATCTCAAACCAAGAAAATTGTATCATGATATTTTGTAATTGTCAATTATGCTTATTGTTTAAACCTTAATAAAACACAATTAATAATTTAAAAAATGTGTGAAGGTAATTTTAACTATGTACGCACGTAGAAGTTATACGTCTCTGGAGTAGCGAAACCAAAAATCCTTCAAAATTTGTATCGAACATGCCATCATCGTGATGACGTTAGCTTGCAATGATACTAATGTAAGTCAATGTTACTTTAATTTTAATAAAGTTAGGTTTTTATTAATACACTGTTAAATTATTTTCACAAACTAGAAAATAAATAAGTCACTAAATTTTAGTCACATTATCCGTCCTTGATTTTTTTATAATGGTGGTATTCTCCACCACCGTCTACTAATTTTTTAACGAGGTTGTCTTTTTTGGAGTAAAAATATAGCCTGTAGGCTAGTTACTGTAGTAACTCTGGGATAATACAGCTTCCTATTCGTGAAAGACTTTCCATGATCACAACAGTAGTTCCACATTTCCATCTACGTCAAAACTCACAAACTTTCCCGACTGGAGAAAAAGGATTGTTATATTTTTCGAGTGTTTGTCTAAAAATAAGTCTATTTCTTTGGCACGCTCTGTAGGCTAAACGGCTTAATGGATTTTAGCATACGGGGTCTCGTTAAATTTGTCTTAATTATGGGAGTGCCATAGGCTATATAATATTTAAGTACGACATTTGCAAATTCAATAAAACGTAAAAATAGAAAACTATATTTTTTCTCAAGTGTTTTTGTTGCAGTCGGGTGTTTGTTTGCCTTTTATTAATAAACTTTTTTATTACCCGACTGCGAAAAATGAGGGTTATGTGTTTCGAGAGTATGTATGTATATCTATTTCTTTGGCACGTTCTGTAGCCTAAACGGCTTGATGTATTTTAGCTTACAAGGTTTTGTTAGATTCATCTTAATTTTGGAAGTGATATAGGCTACTTAATGTTTAAGTAAGGCGTCTGGGAATTAAATAAAAACAAAAATTGACATAAAATTTTCGTGTTTTTATTGCAGTCAGATTTCTTGTTTCCTTTGTAATTATGTAGCTTGTATAATATTAGTATAGTAATACATGCGATACAGAAAAGTTGGAGAAGAAAAAGAATTCCAGGGCAATCAACCCCTACATCATAACAGGGCTCCGTCGCGTCGTCGACAGTAGGCCCGAATGCCACTGTTTAATTGGCGGACGATATTTATTGTTGGGATGAACATATCACCTCAACTGAGACGAGCACGTAACTCAGCCGCTTCTGTTCATCGTGATCCGCCATTTTGTATCGGCTTGCGCGATAAGAAAGGTTATAGAATGCATAGAGTAGTTTTTAAAGTTTTTTAAATTTTATTGTTTTAAAATTTGGTGTTTTGTCACAATTTCACTCGATGTGAAATTATAATGGGACCTGGGATTGGTATTGGTGATGGAATTAGAATTACTTTCGTGGTTTCACAAAATCTAACCAAAGGCATCTAGAAGTGTATTCCTAAATTTATAGTTTTTGTTGTCTATTTAGCATTTTGACTATATAATTTTACCTATTTTTATTTCATTCAATTTTTGGAACAGCACAAATATGATTCTTAGTTATATTTAAATGTAATAAAGTTTCAAAATTTTATGTGATTTAAAATGAAATTCGACTAATTCTAATAATTTGCAAATTATAGAACATAAAAATATATCAACTGCAGTGTTACTTAAAAAGAATGTTGATATATGGCTTCTCTACATGTTTGTAGAACTTACTTCAATACTTAAAAAAAAATGTGTGTGCAACACCGTATACCTAATAGAAGTGAAACTTCTTAAAAAGGTTGACGCGGATAGCCTAAACTATACAAACATTTTATCGTTTCATATATATCATATTATTTCAATTCATAAATTACATATACAATGTATCAAGCTGTCTTTGTTTTTCTCTCTCATGTAATGAAATGTGCTTAAACGTGACGCGTCCTTAAAATTTTTACTCTCAATTCTCGTCCAACTATCGAATCGCTGCATAAGTAGTTTCAATACAAAAATAATTAATTTTAATGAAGAATTAAAACACCATTGAGAAATAATATATAGAGATAATATATTAAAAAAGTTATTATAGAAAGCTACTCTAATATAGAACAGAGACTGGAGATAGCAATTTAACGAAGCCGCATCACGACAATGTCTTCATTTATTCAATGAGAAATAAAAACAAAACACCAAACGGATTACAATATCAATTTAGGAAAGTGAACGGAGTGATTTATTGTAATGGTACATGTAAATATTGCTCCTGGCGATCGGTCTTGTGCGTTTTGTTAACGCTAATTACTTTGTCTTGGGAAGGTAGTAGCTTAAAAGGTTTTATATGAATCTGATGATGAATGACTCTCTCTGTCTGATGAAGCAATACGTTTAAGTAGCTGTAAAACAGCTCGCTGTATCTCCTCGCTGTCTGGATTTATTTTTCGATGGAACTAATTTAGAACATTTATTTAGTATTTAGTTTATAACTAACTGCCTAAGAAGGTGAATGTAGATTATCTTTGGCATGCTCTATAGCCTAAATAAATTGATGGTTTTTAGTATATGAGCTGTCGTTAGATTCCCCTTAATTATGAGAGTTATATAGGTCATAATATTTAAATATAATAAAAGAGAGATTAAAGAACAATATTATTATTTACTTTACTTAACTGGACATCATAAATATTCTTTAAATATAAATAAAAAAAGTTTAAAATAAATCTAATATTTGTTAGACTTAAGTGGGAATGGGTAGGTACTACGCATCGTGAGCAGATCCGCTACAAGGTTGACCAACGACCTGGAAGGTTGTGGAGAGCCGCTAGATGCGAGCAGTGCATAGCCAGTGGTTGCAGCAATCTTTAGGGGAGGCGTATGGAATGGAATGGCAATGGAATACTTTTAGCTGAAATGATACTGACTAAATTATACTGATAAAGTGATTAAGTTACTGTGAGGGGGTGTAAGGGACCCGTGTAAATTCCAGACGACTGGATGACGATAGAGATGTTTTGGAAAAGACGAAGCTTCTAGTATGGAAACCGAGACTCACTGAATCATCGCAATGTGCGATGCATGATAGTAGATATACCTATTTAGGTTAGAAAATAAATAATGCCAAAACGATAAAATGTTTGCATAATTTTGCATTCTTCTCAGAATATTATTTTTACTACTCGATTAGGTAAAAATATTAAAAATTTATAAAATCCTTTTGTTGTTATAAACGAAATTTGATACGCAAATTTAGGATAAATAGATTATTAATAAACAAGTCTGGGGTCAATCGTACTTTTGGCAATTCTAAAAGCTTGAAATTTATTGTTATATGTGATGTTTATCGCATTTACTATAGATTTTGTATACAAAAAACTGACATCTGATTATTATTTTCTTGGAGTTTTAGGAATAAATTATTATTTCTCTACTTATAATAAAAATACTGTTATTATACATTTGCAAAAAATGTTAACCTAGTAACAAATAAAAAAAAAATGTTGAATACGTCCTTAATGAAGCGACTTCTCATATTCCTTGATAAATTTTTAAATAACTTAGTGACGATAACAGTAATTAATTACTGGTAAATATTTTAATTTTTTTTTAAATTATTTAAGTTTTAAACTATTTACTAACGAATAAAGCATGAATTCTATGGTTAAATCTATAATATATATTTTTTTTTTATTTAAATCTCACCGGTTCTTTTATACCTACTACATGTGAACAGGTTGATTCAGCATATCAGCGGTACTATAATTTTAGCTTTCACTCAGTCATAAGTAGATGATCTATAAACTACTAACGCTAGTACTCAGTGGACAATTTTAAATTGAAAAAGAAAACAAATATCTTAGTACATATTTTTATAATAATAGGTCGGGGAAAAAGTTTCTTCGCCTTTTTATATGAAAACTCAAGACATTTTTTCAAAGTATATTTACATTTATTTACGGTATGTATATGCCGTTTTGTTCGATGACTTTCTGCCATTTTGTAGGTAGAGACATGATCTCGTTGCTGTAGAAACTTTTGGACTTCTGATCAAAAAAACGCGACAACTAGTTTTGGCAGTCCTCTCTTGATGATAACCTTACAGAACATAAAGAATTCTGAAAAGACCGAAACATATGAAAATCTGAAGATGTAAGGTCAGGGCTACAAGGTGGATGCACTAACACCTCCCAGCCAAACTCTCTAATTTTTGCTGAGTGGCTAAAGATGTGTGTGGTCTATGGTCTAGCATTATCGTGATGAAAGACCACACGCACCCTTCCTGTTGATTAATTCCGGCCGCTTTCTCTCAATATCTTCCTTTAATCTCATCAGTTCTTGGTAGTAGAGATCAAAATCGATGGTTTTGACGGGCGGTAAAAGCTAATAATTAACAATGGCCTTCCAATCCCACCCTACACACATCATCACGTTATATCGAGTTAGCCCAGGTTTAGCCACAGTCTGTGAAGCCTGGCCGACCTTAGACCACGACCTTTTGCGCACGTTCTGGTCGTACGTGATCCACTTTTCATCGCCAGTTATCAACTTCTTCACAGACGACTGGTTTTAATTACGTCTCAAAAATGAATAGCAAATGAGTACACGGTTCATTAGATTTCTTTCAGTGAGCTCGTGTGGCACCCAAATATCGAGCTTTTTGGTGTAGCCAGTTTTCTTCAAATGGGTTAAAACTGTTTTGTAGTCAATTTTCAGTTCTTCAGCTACATCGTAACTACTGATATGCTGATCTTGCTTCACTTTTTCAAAAATGGCGTCCGTTTTATTCTCAACAGGGCGAACAGAGCTAGGTGCATCTTTAAAATCAAAATTTCCAGACTGAAAACGTTTGAACCAACTTTGTGTTACTCTTACTCACACTGCATTACGTCCATAAACATCAAAAAAATTTTTCGCTGCTTGTGTTGCATTTTTGCCTTTTTTGTAATAATATTTTAAAATATATCGAATTTCTTCATTAGATTCATTAATTTTTAAAGAAAGAAAAACAAATGAAAAATAGCGGGAAACAACTTTTTTCCTTATTTATTTTTAATATTATCAAAACGAGCCAGATACAAATAGTACAGCCAAAGAAATTTTATAACAACTTTATACCTACGTTATGCGAAAACACTTTTTCCCCTACCTAAATATAGGAAGAAAGAAATCTACTAACTTTAAAGAGCCTACCTTCAAAATTAGTATATGATTCTAAATCTTATTTTCAAAATACAAATTGACTAATTGGCAAGGTGATACCTCTGGAGGTTTCTTTTATAGTATTCTTTTAATACATATTTTCATCTGGTCCAGAGACTGAATTTTAATTTTACACATTAGAATAAAATAAAAATCAAGACTTGTACAAACAAAAACTGTTAAAGCAAGTTTTGTAATAAAGCAATAATCTAAATTCTAAGTCTTCACCAATTAAAATGGTTGGTAGCGAAGTAGCGAAATGTCGCGTGTTGCCAAACCCAGGCGACAGTACGACGGCCCGCATACCAACAACCTGATCTATGTGATGACAGAGCACTTGCTACTTGCTACCGATTGATGATTTGAGCCGAGTAATAAGCGATAGATTTTAACAAAAGGAATGTTTCATGGATATTGTAGTAGCTACGCAAATTGACGGTACGGGCCCTGATAATAACAGACAATACAGATAACAATTCAAACAGAATGGTGACCACCGAGAAATCGGTAATCCATCGGCGGGCACCCCTGTTATGCTGGCTTGCATAAATATTTCATATTACGCTCGAAGGACCCGATATCGTAAGAAGGAAAGAGCACATTGGCTGGCAGATGGTTCCAAACTTTCACGGTACGACAAAGATAAGACTTTTTTAATTCGTGCCGAGAAGGAGGTTACCGTAAAACTGTAATTTCGAAGTCCAGCGCGTGTGGTTATGTTGTGGAAAGGAGAAGACGAAAATTAAATTGAATAGCTCTTTAGAACAATCACCATGATATAGACGGTAGTATTCAGTGAGGAAAATTTCCTGTGTAGCTGAAGCGGCTCGATGTATTTGGTAAAGTCTGCATCATTAACAATGCGGAAAGCTCGTTTTTGCAACCTGTCTAATGAATCGAGGTGGTATTTTGTGGATCCATCACTGGAATGCAAGCATGATTCTATCTGATGATCTGAATAGTGGGAAAGGAGGTAAACAGGGATTTTTGAAGAAAACACGTACACCTGAATTTTCTTAGCATTGAACTCAACTAAGTTACTTGCTCCCCATGTAGATATGTGAGGACAAAATTTGTTAAGTTTAATGACAAGTTCCTCCCGATTTTTTTTTTCTCCCCAACTGCACTTAGGCTTGCTGTAATAAAACCTATAATGGTGCTGTCAACGAGTAGTTATAGGTAACATATAATTGATGTGCAGAAGAAACAGAGTGGGTGAAAGCACATAGCCTAGAGGAACTCTAGCATTTATTGATTTAATTGATTATTATCGCTTATGTTTATGAATTGTGGCACAAAATAACCGGTAGCCTAAGTAAGTAAACGCTCTGTAACAAAAATAGTTTTAGTTGTTCCTCGTGGTAATACCGTATTGCTTCATATCCTTGTGAGTTTATTCAAATGTAAGTTTTTCTTTATTTTATGAAAGAGTTGTCGTATATAAAAGATGGAACTATCAATCTATATATGTGTCAGGTGTCTACAAACAGAAAGATACATAGAAAGACTGAGATGCTATTTCCTTTATCCTTGCGAATCTCTGGTTTCTTTACACTCATTTATCGTTTAACAATCCCACACTCTTTCCAATTTGTTTTCCATTCCCCTACGGTTAATATTTTTTACATTAAATCATAAAATAATAAAAATAAATATACGAAACACGCATACATATTTTATTAACAAGAAAAAGAGGATGGATACTGAGTTAATAATTAAATATTTAATTATTTAAATGAGTTAAATAACAAGAAGAGTTATAATAATCTACTATAAAATATAATCAAATTTTCATGTAATAATGAACTCAAAGATTCTATCTAACACTTTAAGTCTTACAACTTACCACAAGTTTTTGGCTTTTCAATTGCAGCTTACAAAACAAAATGATTAGACTGAGTTAGTAATAGCTTTTCAACTTTAATGTTTGTTGTGTAGTTAGACGAGCCCTAAAAAATAATCCGCCGTAATTTTAAGGTTTTAAGGTAAACCAAAACCTAAGCTCTAAATTATTTTCCTAATAAATATATATTACTAGCTTACTCGCGTGAATATTTCATATATTATACAATGTAAACAACTTACCAGCTGTCACGTTACTTGAACACAATGTTAATAGATTGTGCCCCCTGCATTTTCATTGTTGTAATTTATTTTTTGTTTGTATGATATCAATAGCGGGTAACTTAAGTTTTAAAATCATATTTGAATCGTTAATTTTGATGAAAAATTAGTGGAAATATGGCGTTACTACAAAAATCACCTTCGAAAAATAATATATAACAAGACAATTTTTAACAAAAAAGAAAACCATCTAAAATCATTTTGAAGAGTTCCGCTGTGTATCTTCGAAGTTGAAAGTCCAATGCCAATGACATAAAAATGGAACTACCTTTGAGGTTCTCTATGCAGCAAAAATAATTATCCAAATCGGTTCATAAATAAAGAAGTTATGTCTGAACATCCATAAAAAAAGAAGATACATTCAAATTCAGTAACCTTTAATAATGAGTAAGACTTTAGAATAAGTCAACATTATTCATACACTTAACAATGGACACTAGCAGTTGAATTTCGAGGTGAATATAACACACCCGATCAGGCGGCAGTTTAAAAGTATGTTTTAAAAACATAATAATCTCTGGACAACTCACGAAAGCAATCAGCTTCCACGGCACGAGAGGGCCTTAAGATAAATAACAAGAACATTTTAAAGACAAAATATATAAAAATAAGAAATAAAAATTAGTTAAGAGCCTGGCCGAGACTGGATTTGCATTTCGGCTACCGGTTCGATAATGTTGCTTCGATGCTATCAGGATTTGCCGGTCAGTTTAAAATGCTATTGTTATATGACAACCACTGGACTTAATTTGAATTGGAGTAATGAAAGATTCTTTAACATTAGAAAGATAAAATATTATTTTTGATATAATTGCAATGGGACGAAATTTTTGATGAAATTTTACCTCAACAAATTGACAGCATGTTAATGGTAAGCACAATACAATCCAAAAACAAAATCGACCACCGAGAGATCTGCAATCAATCAGATATCGTTGCTGTTATGTTGGTCTGCATAAATATCTTTTCATGTTACGCTTAAAAGTCTCGATATCGCAAGAAGGGAACACACTGGCCAGGATATGGTTCCACAGTTTCAAGATGCGACTAAGATAAGAGATAGATAACTCTTTACTTCGTGCCGAGAGGGAGGTTAACGTAAAATTGTAACTCCGAAGCTCAGTATGTTTGGTTATATTATGGAAAGGAGATGAGGGAATTAAGGAATTAGATCAGCCTTTAGAACACTCACTACGATATAAACGGCAGAACACGTTCAGTGAGGCAATGCTCCTAAGCAGCTAAAACAGCTCGATGTATTTAGTAACGTCTACATCATTATAAACATGGATAGTCCGTTTTTACAACTCGATGGATGATGATACGGTGGTAGCTTTTTCCGAAGCCTGAGTTTTGAATAAAGGAAAATATTGAGATAAATACGCAGCCTGGTATTAATGCGTTTTCTAAAACCCGACTGGTTAATTACCCCCCACTAGTTGAAAATCTGTAACCAAGTGTCTATAGGTGTGTTCCGGTATTTGTACTTGAAGAGCCAGTCCCTTCTAGGCTTAGCGTTATGCCTCATCGTCTCAATGTTGAAACGCAAAAGTTATGAAATCAAAAAAGATTGAGTAGGTCCATCTGAAAACTAGCTCTATGGCAAACATTCTAATCCATGTTTTAGCTGGTGTAATCTTCAGCGTTGAGTGTTGATTCTAAATAAATAGCTAAATCCATAAATTCGGGCAAATACCCTTTAAAAAATTAATGATGGTTTTTGCAGTACAGTCGTGATCTTTCGGTTTTTTAGCATGGTTGAATGCGTGCGTGTCCCGTCCCTCTTTTAAACTCTGGTTGAAATTGTATTTTCTAATTTCATATACATAGATCATTTAATTACTAATATTGTAATAATTGAGGAGCAACTACTTAGAACATCAAGCAATTTGGCAATCTGTAAAGTACAGAAAGTGAGAACAACGATAAACTACATGGGTATGTTGGAGGCGGTGCGATGAAGGGTAAGTCGAATAAATTTAACACGGGTGAAACCGTGTGGTACATTTAGTAAAATTATAAAAAAATTATATTAACATGTTAAAGTTTTTATCTATTTTTAAATGCGATCTCATCACCGGATGTGCAATGATAATAAAAATAATCATATACGAGATAGTAAACGATTATACAAACACAAAAAAATGTTGACACCTAAATATAAAAGCACGTTTTAGAATTTAATGGCTTATTTATAGCATCCTCTGCAATGTTTAACTGGCCATTAAGACGCTTGCGTGAATTTTTCTCGGTAATTAATTATAGATTACTTATAATAAACTTAATTAAACCTTTTAAATTAGATATCGTTCTAGTCTGAGGATTTGTTTGAATAACAATTCCTTCATCTCTAGGTATACATATAAGTAGAAATGTTGTATATTATTCTTGTTTTGGATTATTATTAGTATATTGGCGATTGATATACTGCAAAACTATTTGAACGATCACCATGAAGGTTAATTTTTTTTTGATCTTTTTAGTTTTTATGTTATCCATTAAATGTGGTCTAGTTATTGACAACTGGATAGGTAAGAAAAACAGCTGCGGAGCCAATTTCTTTTATGGTTTATTCCTTAATATTTGACATAAAAATATAGTATACTTTGATAGATATGGATGGACAGCCTCCTGGCAGCTTGACAGACACTGGCTAATTGCGAGAAGCGATGAACGAAAAGAAAGCCACTGTGACGTGTTTATAGTTTTTCAGAGTCCAGTTCGATACCAACGCCTAATATGTATAGTGGATAGACGAACCACCTATACGTATGATTATGACAAACCGGTGTATGGTTGTCGCGATATAGCAAAGCAATAATTTTCTATGCAATGACAAAAAACGTGTTCTTGCTTTAAAAAAAGTATAAATTTTAACATCGAATTAACTACACTATCATAGTAATAAAAGTTAAAACCTCAAATGTAAGCATTACATAAATTATTTATTGCTACCTATAGTTATGTTGAAATGAAATCGTTTGAAGTATGTGGTGTGTTGGCGCTCGGTTATTTTTATCGCGTATCTCTTATGCTAAGAAAGTGTTAAATCGCTTCGATTATTCCGATTGCTCCCGGTGGCTGTCCTCTAAAGAATCTCGTGTGCTTTAATTGCTTTTAAGCGGTGATCTGTTGATCTCAGTTTCGTCTTAACATTTGTATCTGACTTGTATGTCGAAATGTGGCTTTGTCTTAACGCCGGCGCTTTAGACGTACGTATGCGACTTTTTTCATTGTGAGATTCGTTACTGTCGACGTGCGATATATTTTGTAAATTCCAGGAATAATCAGTTTTAACATCGTTTTATGACCTTATTTATTTGAGTATTTATCGAGTATTATTTTTGATTTTATATAAACGGAGACGTTTTTGTTGCAACGATTGTGTTCTACTGGCTCGCGAGTACCATACACAAACTCCCTTGATATTAGCACGCTTAGACTTATCGCGTTCCGGGTACAGCCGTGTATTAACTGTCGGAAGGCTTGCAGTCTGACAGCGTTGATCGTTGATGAATTATCATTCTCTTGGTGATAGCTGTTATTTTTGGATTGTACTTTGCTTACTGACAGACATTCTGCAGTCTCTTGGCTGTACTACTATATAAAGAAAGTTGATGAACACGGTTTTGGTGCACGACCCGGCCAATTAAACTTTCAGTTGTTAAGGTATGTTTAGTTGGTCCTCTTCTTTTTTGCAACATCAGATGCGTAAACCACCGATACAAAATCCAAGTTTTTAAAAATTAAATTAGATTAGTTTTTAAATAGCAATAATGGCTTTCCTCAAGTATCAAGAAATATTCTCAAAATTAAAAAAGAAATCACGTTTCAATACGCTCATTTTCTAAGACGTTCCTTGTAAATTATTCGACAATAATCGTCGTTTTCCCGTGCCGTAAATATGCTAGTACAAAGGACGTAACGACGTCCCAAGGGAAGCGCCGGCATCGAAGGGGCCTCAGCGGATGCGCGCTGGGGACAAATAGAGACAATGGGACGAAATTACAACCGGCCAATTGAGCCGCTTGTAAACTTGATCCCCCTATTGTTTCCGCACTTGACACTCGAGGGAAATAAAGAGTGTTTGATGCTTAGAAAAAATTAAAATCTATCTTTTTTTAAATTCACTGTAGGCTTAGCGTTTGGCAAAGTGACATTGTAGTCTGAAATAGTAACACGCTAGGCTTAGTATAGACTGGCTGTAGAGTGTAGCCGCTGAAACAAACTTATATTGCCGACTGATTATGAACTTGAGGGTCAGGCGTGCATTAGAAATCCCTAACACCATTCTGTGGCTTTGTATCTTGCAAGTATCGCTATTTTTTATATAAATGATCATTTTTTTTCTCTCGTGAAATAAAATATTGAAGATCTCTTCTAAAACATCTATATAATATTTTAAGTATTACTTAGGACGTTTGACATTTAGATGTATATAATTTGGTACTGCAGAATAAAGTATGTTGACAAATAATTAATCAATGTTTGCCAATTTTACGCTTGAAAATGCACACGTGTTTTACGTCATATACATTTCTGTTATCCAGAATAATAGTTAGACAACTCCATTGGGTTTATTGACAACCCATTGAAGAAGAGGCTTGATCAAGCATGGGAAACGTGACATTTAATTTGAAAAATCTTAGTGAAGGTTTAAGAATGGCAAATGAGCTGAGTGATTTCTTTATGAAAAATGATCCGTCTATGAAGCGAAGTCTTGTTTTTAAAAGGAAAATTGCTCATGCCACTGCTGAATATCAATCTGAATTGAAGGAGCTTTTAAAAACTGCTAAGCAAGCTTGAAGATAATAATTAATCAGTTTGGTCAAAAACTTCAATTAAATTCATATTTTTATATACTTGTTTTTTTTTTGTCACATAAGAAACGTCACGTATCCCCTATAATCCCATATAAATTACCATTTCATATTCACGGTTTCTGTATTCACGGCATATTTACGGAACATATACCCCGCGTATGGAGAGCTTTTACTGTATACCATTTGACAATATCCGTTATGGACATAAGAGATCCTGGAGTCGAGGTAGGTTACCAATCATCTGGATGGAAACAATTAGGAAGGACATGACGAAGGTAATTTTATACCCGAAAATGACACAATTACATCAAGAATGGCGCATTGAGACTAGGAAGGTCAACCCCAAAATATACGAGAAATGAGGCACGATAAAGGAAGATGTTGAAAAGAGGACTAGTATCAAAAATGTTTAATCGATGTATATAGGTGTGATACCGCTCGTCAATTTGTTCGCGTGAACGCGTCTCTATTTAGGCCCTCGATGTGTCCGTGTGACATTTCATTATTCTATCACTGATTTTATGCGCTTATTTCATCCAGTTTACATTTAATTAGGTTTCTTATTGGTTGTTCAGCTCAGAAACGAGCATGCTCAGGCGTCGCTTTAAAGAAAGTGTACTCGTATACAAATTATGCATCTATGATTACTAGCGGTCGCCCAATGATCGAAATTATACCAGCGACTTTTTAATCATAGACTATTTTCTGTTAGACATTTGCAGTATGAACCTAAATAATGAATATTATATCACTTGCGGTCACTTTTCATTGAGTGAAAATGTCAATATTTTGGGGTTCTAAGTTCATTGGCACTGGTCGGTTTAGGATTCGCAGTATTAATTTATTTTATATAATATATATTACAGATATTATAGATAAAGTTTAACTTTCTGTACTTCTTCTCCATATAAACTTTAACCATGCCAAATCTCACAGACTTCCGTTCGCGCAATTTTCGTAATTAGAGGTATAAAGTTTTTGCTTCAAGTATTAATATAACGATATAATAATTATTAATTTATTTTTAACTTATAATATTTTATTTTTTAAGTTTTTAATACACTATTTAAGCATCTTACGATCAGCACCAAGATATCTTCTACCTAACTTGGCATCTAGTCCTCTTTATTTAAAAGACCCTTACAGCCATTATCAAGTGAATAAAGTGTCCTGTCTTATTACGATCTCAGTATCCTAACAAGATGGTGGTTCCCTTGTTAGAATTTTCTGGGGAGTTTTTGTGGTATCTCAGAATGTATGTTTCTAGTTTATATTTATAATCTGACTTATGAACAAAAACCAAACTATGTCACGCAAAATGCCATCAATATTACATATTATAAGGTCAAAAACCGTTAATGTTAATGAATTATAAATAAAAGAAAAAACCACAACACGTAACTTCAAGATCCCCCAAAAACTCCACAGATATCTTATTAATCACAGTATTGACCACTACTTATTGTCTATAGACATAGGTTACAATGAGCATTGATTTTTAGTGAAGGAGACATTGTGATAAAACTATAACATGCTGTTAGAGATATTAGAACGAAATTCCTTATCACAAGGTGTAATGTATGGCCATAGATTACACAAGGATGAGAGCTAAAAGGAGAAACACACACATTTATAGAATTTTCAAGACTGAGACCGTCGGGAAATTACCCTAGCTGCTTTATGACCAACCTTGTATACACTGTTGTATGTGAAGTAGGAGTGGTCAATGGTTCAAGTCCCGCTGATTTAGATTTTTTTGTATAAACTTTTTTTTAATTTTTCTAAATTTTATGTACTGATTATAAATATTAAAAACATGGAGCCACAATTTCACACACGGCCAGTTAATTCCAAACTAAGCAAAGCTTATAGTATGACAACTAAATAGCTGATATACATGCATATATAGATATTTAACACACAACATACAACTCACAAATGCTCATCACACAAAATAAATGTCAGTCGTATGCGGAGTTTAAACTCGCGACCTCTCGGCTTTATAGTAGCGCTTACAACAACTGCGCCACGAGGCTTGTGAAATTAAATGATTTGCTGATTAAATAATGCATACAAATCTAGTCATTACATAATATATAAGTACTTAGTGAAAGAAGTTTTGTTCCTACCGGAAATCCCTGGCCACCTCTCGAGTTTTTTATTCTTCAGCTCTTTAGCTACCACCACGTTATAATGAACAATTTACCGGCAAATTCCTTAAGATACGTTTCGATATTTGTACTTGAATACCAGTTCCTACTAATACATCCATTATATTTATTGCTAGACTAGCTACAACCCACGGTTTCACCAGTGTTAATTTACTACAAACTATACCGACGCACCTGTTTAAGCAATTATTTGAATATTTTGTGTAAAACTATCGACATTTTTATTAGGAATAACTTAAGTTTTGTAATTATAATATAGCTTTGTTACCCACTGATACTGTAGCTTTATATTGGTGAAAGAATTTTTAAAATCGATCCAGTAGTTGAGTTTATCCATTATAAAATAATACAAAAAAAAAATCCTATTTATGACATTGGTATATGAGTCCGCGACTTTGTTCATATGAAGACGTTTTTAATGTTTAATGGGAATTTTTAAAATTTGTCTTTTTTATTTTATTTATTTTCTAGCTTAGTTTCCTCCGTTTTAATTTTATTCGACCAACTTTCTCACCACACCCATGTAGCCTATCGTCGTTTTTTTTTTTTCGAACTGACTATGCATTCGCCTTAAGGGCCCTGGAGCCATTAGAGACTTTATCAACTTCACCGGGCTTGATGTCTATTGTCGTTCTCACTTCGCGTACTTGACTACAGCTGTCCAAATTAGTTAACGTTAATGGTCACTGCACTGCTTCTTAGGGTTCTAGCAAGCAGTTATATATGAGCATATAAACCGCAATAAATTGGATATAGAATGCAAAATCAGTTTTTCTAATCTGACGAGTAGTTCCAGAGATTAATGCGTTAAAAAAGAAAAACACAAAAAAAGTTTTGAGCTTTATAATAAGAATATAGATTAAAGTACTTTAATGTGTTTACTAATTAAAATAAAACGATATGGAATATTTTAAATCTCGTTATTATAATCCAGGGCTAAGTCTAGATCCAGTTTCTTTGAGTCTGAGTTTCTAGACAAGAGGGTCTTAACGTCGTCCGCCCGATAACGTACGGATTTAACGTTCATGAAATCCGCTTCTTTGCTTTTATCAGACCTTAAGTTTAGTTTTATTATCTTACAAAAGTCTGTTTATTTATTTGTTCAATAAAGACAGTGCCAACGGCGCGCATAATACATATTTTTATTTTAGTAAATCTAATTCAGATATGCAAAGTTACCACAGTCTAGTGAAAGATAAGCTAGTAACACGTTTTGAACATTTGAAGTTATTAAATATATGATACAAACCATTATCATTATTTAAAATTACATAATGAAATTGATATAATTATTCAAGAAATAAATAATATGTAATAACATGAAATATCTATAATATAAAATGAAGTCGCTTCCCGCTGTCTTTCCCCTATAAACGCTTAGCTCTCTAAAGTACGTAACGGATCTGAATGCGGTGTTCACTAATATTTAGAAAATTACTTACGGAAGGTTTATTTATATATACAATATATTACAATTCAATTTTTGTATAGTAGAGATTGTTCGAGAAGGTTAGCGAAATATGTGCTGGGCCCTTAATTCAAACAATCGCGAATCAATCCCTCTCGAAACTATTGCTGTGATACACAGTAATTATTCTAATAAACAAAAGAGACTCACCTCGTCAGGTGCGGGCGGTGACCTTGAGCTTGTCCCGTCGACGTGGACTGCAGATTGTAAAGTATGTGTGTATGTGTGGAGTGAACTGTATGTACGTGTGTGTGGCTGCCTCAAATCCCATAGGGCACTATCACGCAAGCAATCAGTTCAGTAAAAACTTCTAGGACACCAACTCAAAACTTCAAGCACCGTACATCACATATATCTCAGCGCTAGCCGAACTTCTGGAATGACGTAGCATGTACAAAACAAACGCGAGTTCACGACCAAACCACGAAGCAGACTGGCTTACCTGCCAGCAGAGCCGTGGACGATGGACGGGGCGGCCAAACGATGCACCTGCCGGGCAATTCGCTAATCACGGCGATCGCTGCATAGTACGACACGGCTAATGAAAATGTATTCCAAACAGAGATAATTTAATTACATATTTATAATGAAGTCGTCAAAAAATGATTTTCGGATGCTTACATGGCTTACGCTGGCTAAACTTTATGAGATACATCAAAATAATGTACTAAAAATTATAGTTTTCAAAAACCTAGAAATAAGTCTACGATAATAGCATATGTCTATCTTCTAAGGTTGACTCGCAATAACCATTTTTATCTTCAACATAATAATTAAAAATATTATAGTATATGTCAAGCTATTTTCTCCAATTTAGTATTAATCTTTATACAGTTACTTTTTTTAGTTAACTTATGCCTTTCATTTAGATTAAAATTGTCGTTGACAGTTTACTATTTAAATGACTACCGTAGAAGAGAGATATCACGAATTCAAAATTCCTCTCAGCAAACCGGACGCAGTTGGTTGGCCGACATTTCGCACCTATAATGAATTGCGCGACCCGAGCTAAGCGCACTATTCGTAACTATGAAATTACGTAATATACCATCACGCCTGGTATGTTATGCCTGTATGTTCTAGGTCCTATATTATAGGGAGCTAGCCTATTGCCAATCGGACACAAAGCCAAACTCCGAGCTGCTCCTGATAATTTCATAGATAAACCCAATGATACTTTGCTGGACCTGGGAATCGAATCTAGGATCTCGAACATAACATTCACGTTTAGGACTACTAAGTTAATGAGGCAGTTATGAAGGTATGAACTATCATTAAAGCGATAAACTTTAAATCAGGCTTCTGAAACATAAAATATACCTCTTCATAAACTGTACCCGTGCGAAGCTGGGGAGGGTCGCTAGTATAATATAATTAACTATCTGGGCCGACAGACGTAGTTTGGCACTTTTGGTTGTTAATGGGTCGGCAAGAGCGCCACCTATCGGACCCTAACATAGCCATGAACTATAGTTTCAACAAAACGAATGTATTATATGAATATGAGCTCAATCGGTCAAGTCGTTCAGAAATTACACGATCATTGACAGACGCACACGCGAGGATAGGCAGCAGAAAATTTAATATGAACTTAATATCCGAAATAATTTGACCCCACTTCCACGAGCGAGTTTATCGTAGCGATATTATCGTCCTACCACTTCTTTCTATAACAACTCTACAAACGTGCCTACACACACCGATACTATCGCGGCAATGCGACGAGTGACATTGACCGGTATAGGGATACACATATGCCCATCTATTATATAAAGTGCACGTTATGAATGGTTAGGTGTCAAGTGTCACTCATCGTTTCCCGTTCCATAATAACGTAAGAGAGTCTGGTTATAGACGTCTAAGTAGACGCATGTAAGAATGTTTTATATTTAATAGTTTGTGTAATATGTAACTAAGTGAAATATAATAACAACTTAAAATGAACAAGAACTTTTATTTAAATAAATAACCGGGCTGCACCTAAAACGAGGAAAACGCTAACGACTTACTTCGTACCCTCTGCGAGGCGCAACTTACTCGTAGCGCACTTGCTGTAAAACAAAATTATTGACACTTCTAATTTCCCTTGTGCCTATCACCGAACTGAGCTCTTTTAAACAATGCGACTGTGCAAAGAGTCGTTGTGGTAACGCAGCGATCCTCACGAGTCACGTTGACACGCAGGCGGAAGAATAATCGTCTCGTGGAGATCACCCGACGATATCAGTGCGGACTCGTGGCAATACATTCACTGGTGGAAGTGGCGCCTTACTTACGCATTTAATAGCTATCAATCAAGTGTCAATATAACAAAAAAAAAAATACTTTATTTTATTTTTAGGCTTTGAGAAGTAAGGGTGACCTGCCACGCTCCGTGTTATTGTGGACGTACGCGGACAAGCCCGCACCGACGCACCATGGGAAGAGTGTCGTCTGTAGAAGCGCAGACAAGTCCGTAGCCTTGGTATGCGGTGTATAGCTGTCCGTAGTTGTTGGCCGTACGTGATAATCCGCAATACCACGGACCGTGGGAACCCACTTTAACGTATAAAAATCAAAACACCACCATTGCATCGGTTCGAGTACTATCCAAGTCATTGAGAACGACCGGTAAGTAACACGATATGGTTTATCAACAATATCTTTTTGAATGGCCTTCCATTTATTTTGTCACCGTATTATATAATAAGAACCGTATACCTATAGATTAAGAAACTACTATATATGCAATTAAAGATAGTTAATCTATGATTAATTCACTGTAATATCTATAATTATGCTTTTTTTTACGTAAACTCTAAAGACTCGATTACGACAAACGCTTTGAGGTTTCCCGCTCGTCGCTTAACTTTTGTGTAAGTTTTTTCGAGTAGTTTAAATGTTAGAAGAGCATTGTTAGCTAAAACTTATTGTTACACAATGGCTTCTATCCTTAACATTATTGATGGACAGAGGATTTATTTATAATAATGCAATAGTTTATGTAAAATTGTACTATTTAATTACTGTAACACTGTATATCATACATTACCCGGACTGCATATACCTACTTTTCTACCTAGAAGCATTTAGGAAGTCAGTAGTGCCTGTAGTAAAGGCTACACTTAGTTCAGGTATTTCAGTACAATTTTCATAACATAATTTATACTTATAATTAAAAAGTCGAAATCTGTACATTGAAAGATATTTGAGAAAAAATAATACGAGGGGCTTAATAGATATGTCGGTATATTTGAACGCCAATCACACAAAAACTGCTGGACCGAATTTAATGAAATATGGTATCATTGTAGTTCATAGTCTGAAGGTACATTTAGGATAAATTTGAATACCTATCGACACCAGAATAGCCTATGCATGTAACTCTTTAATATAATTAAAATATTTACTGAAATAAAGTGAAAAGATTTTTATCTTTGCATAAAATTCAGTAAAATCCAATAGTATTCATAGATGGGCTGTCGGTTTAAATTAACACGAAATTGGTTTGATATTTTTTGTACACATAAGTATATTTTCTGTAAGCACGTATATAAATAATAAATATTTTTAGATACATTTTAGTGTTATTTTCAAATGTTCAAATAAATAAGAATATCTTTTCTATCTAGATTTCTACGATACATATTGTTGTTTAGTGTTTTTGTGCAATTATGATTTTTATTAAATTATACTAAACAAACTTACTATAAATCGTTATTTTTCACTGGGAAATAACGGTTTGTAAAAATAAAGTGATTAAATAAACTTAGCTTTTCGTAAAGGATTGCAAAAGTTAAACATTTTTTAATTATGCTGTATCATATTTAGAGAAGTAGAATTATACACTTGAAAAAATATTTCTACGTTAGTAATTTTGTGCTTTCCTACATTGTTTGATTACTTAGGATAAATTATGTATTATTATTTTTAGATTTGAATTGAATCTTGCTTACAGATCTGTATATTCAAATCAACTATGTATTCATTCGAATAAAAAACTATACTTATATATTTATGTATGTATAATTAATAGGCAATGGCTCTTTCACTGCGGGATTCTTTTACAACCCTAACGAACACTCATTAGTGACATAAAGAAAATAAAAATGCATACACAAACACCTCGTACATCCCAATCAGCGCCACATCAACGCTAAAAGAAACGTCTCGACAACAAATCGGTGACAACCCTGTGTTAGTCATACGAACATACTGCTTTAAAATTTGTAAAGCGAACACTGTATTTAAATGTACGTACTTTCAACTCTTCATGTGACTTTGTTATTTAAATCCTATCGAATGTGCTCAAAAATATATGTTTTTATTATCAATACCTATTGCTGACGTACATTTTTGAGTTATTCTGGTCGTTCATTTAAACACAAATGTTTGGATTTGAAACAAAAGTCTAATATTGTTTTTTGGTTACGCTTCAAAAACTCTACAGGCAATTTTCGTGGTATTACTGCCAGTTTATGTGATCAAGCATTCAAGTAAGCAGACGACTGTCAAATGTGACGCAACTCCTTTCATTTATGGATTGCAAAGGAATCAAGATTACAAAAATAATGAAAAAAATATTCCACACATTTGACATTGGCAGAATAGTGGATGAACACAGTTGTCATTTAAAAAAATTAAGTAATGTTTACTTATATATTGGATAAACTTACCGGTCGTGTGTACGGTACACAACAACGCGATACCCAATTAAAGGGGGTTGAGAAGCAAATTTTTCACGACACCGCAACCCTATTTGGTTTGAACGTGCGTTCGTCAAACCCGAACGCATACTTAACCCGCGTTCATACAAACGCCGATCAAGTACAGATTCTTAGCACTCGGCGGCCGCTGTAAAAGGAACCGCGGATTAAATTAGTAGCAGCAATTGTACTGTGTACTCGGGCCGGGCGTGTTGAACCTTGTTCTCGCTGTTTCATTGTCAATGGGATTTATCATGTTGTTCGATGTTTGTCTGTTCGTAGTTTGTTTACTATGTGCCGTTTTATTCGTTTTTAGTTAGTTTAAAGTACAATCATCTACGTATCTATAAAAAAAAATTTTTTTGGAGTTTACTATTTAAGAATTTAAACTAATATTATAAAGCGGAACAGTTTGTTCTTTGTTTGCTTGAACGCGCTAATCTCAGGAACTACTGGTCAAATGGAAAAATTATTTTACTGTTAGATAGCTCATTTATCGAGAAAGGCTATAGGATATATAACATCACGCTACGACCAATAGGAGCGGAGTATTAATGAAAAATGTTGCAAAAACGGGAAAAATATATTCCTTTTGAGAGCTTCAATTATGTGACGCAGGCGAAGTTGCTCGGGTTAGCTAGTAAATTTTGTATATATGAACCCCGGTATGGAAATTTTATGAGTAGTGAAATTTATAAAAGCGTTACGTTTAGAGTAAACAAAAAGCGTTACGATGTGTATACCTACATTATCTTACTTTTAGATAAATCATTAATCACTCAATCAGTTCATCAGTCCGTCAATCAATCAACCACATCTTTGCCTATTGCATATTCGAAGAAAATCGTACTTCGGAGCTGAAACACACACAAAACTTTTCTGTAACGCGCTAATCTCTGGAACTACCAGTCGGAATTAATTATTTTTTTACATCTTAAATATAGACTCTTTATTGAAGAGCTTATATAACATTACGCTAAGATCCTAAGGAGCGGGGCATTATTATTATTACTAGCTGTCGCCCAATGATCGAAATTCGAACAGCGACTTTTTAATCATAGTCTATTTTCTGTTTGACATTGTCAATATTTTGAGGGGGTCTAAGTTCGTTGGCACTGGTCATGTTAGGATTCGCAATATTAATTTATTTTAATTTAATATTTTTTTAACAGATATTAAAGATACATTTTAGCTTTCTGCACTCCTTCTCCATATAAACTTTAACCATGCCAAATCTCACAGTCTTCCGTGCACGCATATGCTTAAAAAGGTACCGAAAGCTTTTGCTTCACATATTAATATATAGATGTTAATTTGTAATCGCATCACATGAGAACGGCAGACCAATTTGGCTAATTCTTTTTTAAAACATTAATAATAGTTTTCTTCTCACGTAATAATGTTATGATGAAGATTCAAAAAGGGGGCTATGCAGGCTTATGCAGTCCTGTATCCCTGCGATCAATGAGATCTATTTTAATCGCCCCACACTGCTAAAGCTCTCCATCCAGTCCTATAGCTTTAATATACTGCAGGATTTTTTTGGCAGAGAGCAACTAAACCTCTACTGGGAGCCAAACAGGCTTGCCCAGAATCCGGTTGCGTTTACATATTAGTGGGTCACTTTCACACAATAAGTGCTTTGGAGTTTCATCCGCACTTTTGTTGAACCTTTGTACATATGTTTATTTAGACAACAGTGTCCAGTAACTGCCCTAACCAGGATTCGTAGTTGATTCCTGATGAGCATCAGAGCCTCTCCAGCTTTTCGTTGGTTAAACGCGCTAATAAGAAGCCGCTAAAGAAGCGGGTGGTAAATCTGAATGTCAAACAATTTGGCAAGCTGTAAGTAAGTACAGGAAGTGAGGACACCAGGGCTTTGGTGGAGCGGTGGAGAGTTTGTTGAATAAATTTATTATAGGCGAAACCGTGGAGCACAGCTAGTAATAAAAGAAATTGCAGATTAGTTAATAAGGATAACAAAAATTTAAAGACATATCAGGCCAATTATAGATTCTTTATTCAAAATAATTTTAAAATATAACAGGTTTAACAACATACGCTTATTTAAGATCAAAGTTTCACCACGAAAGCGACATTATTCAATGAGGGAGTACGTCTACAATCGCTATAGTCAGTTCGTCACAATTGGAAATCGAGTGTTTAACTCACAGAGCTAGTGGACAAATGAGGCGATTCGAAAGTGTATCATTTAAATAGAAAACTAGATTCTGTCATACATTACATACTTATTCACTATGTTAATAAGTGTACAGTAAGGCAAGTAGGCTTCATTATCAAAGATCAGAAATATGTTTAGCGTTTGGCTACAGTCTCTCCTAATGTTAAGCGACTATGTAACCAAAATTATGAACACGGCACTAGTGAGGAAACTGGCTCTCAAGTAGGTACAGCTTTTCATCTTGAGGTTGGTCGCAGCCAGGCGGACATTATGCTTAAACCATGCTATGGTATCATCGCAATATTTTATTTCATTTGAACCTACGTCGATCATTAAATAGAAAACTAGATTCTGTCATACATTACATACTTATTCACTATGTTAATAAGTGTAAAGTAAGGCAAGTAGGCTTCATTATCAAAGATCGGAAATATGTTTAGCGTTTGGCTACAGTCTCTCCTAATGTTAAGCGACTATGTAACCAAAATGATGAACACGGCACTAGTGAGGAAACTGGCTCTCAAGTACAGCTTTTCATCTTGAGGTTGGTTGCAGCCAGGCGGACATTATGCTTAAACCATGCTATGGTATCATCGCAATATTTTATTTCATTTGAACCTACGTCGATCAAGACAGTGTCCGAAAACTCTGGTACTGAACCATCATTGCTTCAAATTTTTAGACCTTACTAGCTAGGCCGGCAGGTTTTTTCTGCCCTTTCCGGTGGTTAATAGCTCGATTACAACGCCACCTATTGTATTATAACATATTTATAATCCATAAATCATAAAAAACTTTATTCAATTTAGGCCCTAAGAAAGAACGTCAAAACACTACTACCGGTTCGGAAAACATTCCAGTCATCGAGAAGGGACGGTAAAAACTCGATCGGCTTATCTTTTGTTTTTCGTCGTCTTCATAAAACAAATACAATATGTAAATTGTTGAAGTCGTTCGGAAGTTACACGATCACTAACAGACGCACACGTGATTTTTATATATAAGATATAGTTCCGTTACTGAAACTTTCTATATAATACCGCATAGGTACATTGAAGTTAATAACTCTTGTGGAAATTACCTTAACACATATGAACGATATATCCTTTTAAACGCTTGTTAAGGTAATGGCCGTAATCCGTTAAATGTAAGGGAAAATTACGTCAAAATACATTGATTTATAGCCTGTTATTGTGAATAAAAAGATGTCCACAATATTTTAATATGTGCTAAATTAATAGCGCTTGTTTTATTCTTGTTTCTTACAAAGTTACAGTAGTTCGTAGTAACAATGAGGTTTCTTAATAACGTTCTTGACTGTAGTTTGCTTGTAGATTCGCTGCTTGCTGTTGCTGGTGTTGTGTTTCTCGAACTGATCGCAGTACTGCCGCCCTCTCCGCTATATTTAACCTCGCCCTTTGCCTCGCAACCGGTAGTGCAATGGATTCCGTGCGGGGCGTCGCTCAGCCAATGAGCGCGCACGCCCTGTGTGCGCGCTCTCGGCAGTACCATGAGTCATCATGCCAGATGTTCCGAGTCTGGCATGGTTCATCCTTACAACTAGTGAAATTTATACATTTAAACTTACAACTAGCTATATTCTTATTCTAATCGTTTTAAAATACACATATTCACACATATTCAGTTCATATTATTATATCTATTCCTAACACGTATTTATAAACCTTATTCCTAACACGTATTATTTCATCTACTTGTTCATTTTATACTATTAGACTATCGTTATTCGCTCGCCCCGCTCGCTGTCCGCAACACCTGTCTAGTGTTGAATAATGTATATGAAATTAATAATTTATAATTTTTTACTTTATTTTATATATACGGCTATCCGAATAAATTTGTTGAGTGCTGTGGTGTAAAACACTATTATTGTGTTCGACTGGATCGCGACTAACATACATTAGATGAAACATCCGCTATGCTGATTTGCCGGATAACAAGTTCAAGGACCATATTAAGCAGATTCTACTATGAAAAGGTTATTATAGGGTGGATCATTATGTTGGATATTGATATGAATCTATTATGGCATTACATTTTATAATAGCTGTGCCCTGCGGTTTCACCCGTATTTTTATTCGACAAACACCGCTCCGCCAACGCACCCGTGTAGTCTATCATAATTGTTCTCACTTCGCGCAAGTACAAATCATTTTAATTTTTCTTTATCTCTTAAACTGTGCGTCCAAATAACATGCTCAAAAGAGAAAAATTTAGCTTATGAAATTTTCTTTATGATGAAGTAACTTCTGATAGGTATAATTATGCTATCGCTGACTTTCTTTAAATAAACCAAAAACCAATAATTTTGTAGAACATTATATTTACGTACCATTAACCATTACGGCAACGCACGTAGATACAGCAGTTCGGCAGGGCTGCCACATCTGATTTACTTAACAAAAATCAATATTTAAGGCTAGCTGAGAGTTGTAGCTTAATGTTAGAAAACCTAGACCATTCCTCGTGAGTTTCGCTATCATATACAAAAATAATATTTCGAATTCGACTGATAGTACCAGAGATTATCGTGAAACAAACAAACAAAAAACTTTTCCGCTTTATTATATTAGTATAGAAATATAGATTACTGTATTATGTTAATAAAAAGAAAAAAGATAAACCCGATCGAGTTTCTTAACGGTCCCTCTTGGTGTCTGGGATGTTTTCCGAACCGGTAGTAGTGTTTTGACTTTCATAAGTGCCCTTTTACGTTCTAAATTTAATATATAAATTTTTGATTTTGATTTTTGAGTGGCATGCATAGGAATTTCACCGGGAGTGTCATATCCACTATATCTCGGAGACGGGATCCTGAACAGAGTGCAACGATTTTTACGCCCGGTCAACTGTATCTTCTTTACAAGTCACAAATTCGACCGAACAATTTTGTTCGCATCTCTGGGATGGATCCGCAAAATACCTCTTGACAGGTTCCAGAGACGGTATATCCGTATTGTACATCGAGCCGATTCAGCTGCGTAGGAATATCGCCTCACTGAGTGTGTTCTATCGGCTGTATCATGGTGAGTGTTCTGAAGAGCTGTTCAATCTAATACCATCATCTCCCTTCCACAACAGAACCACGAAAAGTTCTCTATGACTTACCTTTGTCGTACCGTGAAGCTGTGGAACCTTCTCCCGGCCAGTGTGTTTGCTCCTTCTTATGACATCGGGTACTTTAAGCGAAACGTGAAGAGTTATTTATGGAGGCTGGCATAACAGAGGTTTAGATCTCTCGGCTGTTCTCAAGGACAGTATCTTCAATGTGCCGAGCTATTACAAAAATAATGCTTAGTCGTATCGCGTTACGGGGTGTGCTAGCATTATGCTCTTCTTATTCTTCTTGCCCATATCCCAAACTAGATGGAGTTAGCACAGCACGTCTTCTTCTTCCATTCCAGGCTTCATCTCTGCACTCACTCCACGTACACGCATATCCTCTTTCACACACTTCATCCAACTCTTTTTAGGGCGTCCTCTTCTTGCATTATCGCTAACTAGCATCCCCATTGTCTTTTATCTTTTGTAATTGCATATGGTGATAAATCTGTCACATTAAGTCTGTTTGGACTTGTCGCGTTTCAGAATCACCCAATGTGTATACAGAAACTGAGAGACTTGCTTTAACATGACAGCGATGATTGCTGATTGATCGTAGATATCTCGGTGGTCACCGTGGTTTTTGGATTGTACCTACCATTTTTTTATAACAGTAGTATTCCCCATGGTAAGCTCGGTACAATCTCGGTATAATTCCAGCCTGCATTAATTTTACTGGATATGCACAGGCTGATCCCGAAACTCGAAATGCAAAAGGGAGTCACTATGACAGGCTATACACCACATGCATGGTGGTCGCGACCAATTCAAACAAAATAACGCAACACTGTACTTATCAACGGTCATAGTTCCATCACAAGTAGTGTTGAGGTCAACGCTGTTTTGTCGATCTAGATGTTGGACGAATAGTGTTGGGCCAAAGACCGAGCCTACATGCTCATTACACCGATGACTCGAATAACGCGATCGGCAGGTTTGTGTTGACAGGCGGCGGATGGAGCTGAGCTAGCATCCTAAATTACAACACGAGAATGGCTAATAAGACCGTGAGCTGGTCATTGTGGACTTAAGAAGCAAAAAACAAAAGAAGCATTGCAGTACGCCGCAGCTGTTACTGCGGTCTATCAGAAATAATAATCAACAAATAAATATTCCATGAATATCGGGAACTGATTAAAGTACCTACTTAATTTATGTAAGTTAACAATAATTATATAATTTGGATATTTCATTAATTTGTAAATCTTATCTAAAGAGTCGGACGAAATCCTGTTTAAATCGTGTAAGAGGAAATCCTGTCTACAGCACAACACTCATATTTCATGTGCAAAGCTAGTCGCTACAACTTCCTTCCTACATGGGAACAGTCCCATGTTCATTCAGAGAACAGTTTTTGACTACAAGCAAGTAATTTTATATTAACTACAAGGTAACTTACCTATTTATGTGTATATACTCATAAATAAATTTATTAACTTTAAGAGATTCACCTGCGTAAAATTTATATTTGTGGCATGTACATAGATCACCGTATGTACGAATCGTTAATTAGTTTATAAACTATCTAGTGAGATTGTAAACTTTCAGTATATTGTGAACGGACATTAAACTTACAAATCAATCGGTCACATTTTCATAGGTTGATAAACTAATTAGGTTCTAACTGCATTATTTGGGTTAGGTTGAAACCGTGCGCGTAACGCACGAGCCGAGTGAGCGAAGCGAGGAACAAATTAGCCGTGGAAATTCACATTTTTCAAGTCCTAGTATCGCGACTTTCTTTATTTAATAGACATAATAACAATAGTTCAAAATTATTAGTGTGCGAATATACCTACAGTTTATGATATAATTTTATTATTTGACATAAATTTCTATAACATCTGTTGTAGGATGTAAGATTGTTATTATGATTTTAATACGTAAGATATTAAAGACCATTGATTGTTCGTTAAATTGATAAATTCTTTACTAAGTAGATGCTTAATGGCGTAGTCATTTAGACAACATTAGTGTAAAAATTCTAGTCTTCGAACTTCGTTTCAAAATAAACATTTGGGTTGTGATGTGCGTAGAGCAATCAATAAGAGCATCACTTATATAAGTAAAAATTATATTGTCATACTCGTTGTCCAAAACAGAACTGTTTTGGCTAGGAACACTGCACACTTTTAAATATCAAAATAACAGGAGGGTCGAAATTACTAGAAATACGTGGAACTTTACGTCATCGTTTAAAAGCCACTTCCCGTGTTCTATTTTTAGACTACTGTTTGTTGGATGACGCAATCGGAGTGATAAACATTGTATGTGTGAGTAACATCAGTGTTTTTAGTACCTATTACGTACTAATTTTAGTACGAATACATGAATGAAAACATTGAGTAATGTTTTGAGTTGGTTCTAGACAATTCCAGAGATTTCAAAATTACGAATTTTTCTGTTATTACACAGATCGTAAAAATAATATATTAAAAATTACAGTTATTGTTATATAAAGTAAAATGTAACAAAGTGTGTCAACTAATTTATTATCAACTTTTTTGAACAAACAAGATGCCCATCTTTGTAATATTATTGAATCGCTGTTGCATAGTAAATTCGTAAAATAATAGACGTGCCGTATGTAAATACTGGATCTACATACATCGATCTACGACGATGCCCGATACTGGAAGAGGGCACGACATTGTTGTTTTCCAATGTTCTCGACACAAAACGCTTTAAAAAAGTACTGTAATAAAACATCTAACCAAACTACTGCAAAGTAATGACCGGTCAAGTTCCATCACAATACCTATTTCTCCCGTAAACATTAGTGTTTGCTTTGTTACTAATTTTGGTCCGAAATGTGTGATTAAATTGCTCAACTCAATCCACTTCCCTTCCAATCGGACTAGTACTAGCAGCCTATTATGACTGGCTTTTTTTATCATACCAAAATAATATACATACTTGATAATGAGCCTAGTACAATCAAATGCCAATCGCCACTGTCATATCTTCACGTTATGTCTAAATTACTTCATATCCAAGTATTTAAGACTGCAGTTCTTTTGAGATTAATTTTACTACATATGCTGCAGATAACACTTAATATCTAGTGGATTGTATTCAAGTTTCATCCTTGCACCTGAAAAAAAAATTAGTCAATCTGAAATTCGACTCATCTTTGTACAAAATTTAAATGTGTTACGTGTTTCAAACAATCATTTTTACCAGTTTTATAGGCTTCGCTTAATATATATGATAGAAACATTTAAAGATCATACAGAACATAGAAAAAGCGCGTAGGTATTCTTGTTCAATTGACTGGTCATTGTGACTTTTATTTAAGGTGGGCGGAAGGGGGGGGTGGTACATATCCAACAAAGGACGTCTATTGGCTGATATGATGTTCAATTAAAAGGCCCAGTTGCATAAGTCTAAGTTTTATTCCTATCGGGCTTAGAGAGGCAAATGAAGTTTTGGTGTATAGAAAAAAGATCTTCACATGCCTTACAATATGTTAATGACATCAGAACAAAAAGTCTCTACGTGGACCTCAGTATTTCTGCAACGGGGCCCGAAAGTTATAATAAATTAAATTAAAATTATTTATTTCAATAAGCAAGCAATAATTAAAATATATTTATGTGGTCCTCACGTCAACAATAATGGAGAACAACATTTAACTATACTAGATGTGGGAATGTTTGTGGCTTGATCTTCTCAACTTGTTTTGAATACGGTCGACGGTGGTCGGAGACAGTGAGTTTTTGTTCTAAGCCTTAATTTGGTTCGCTTTGTCTTGTGCAATTCGTTAGATACCTTGGTTAGATGTCTCTCCGTGTGTTTTGCATAGACGACATTTGCGTAATCTATTTATGTATGTATGTTCGTTAGTTATTTGAAAGTAAATTTGTAGCCTGTTTGTTGTATAATATTAAAGTTATTTCGTTTTCTTCAACCATCAAGTTTTTTGCTGAATCGACAGAGAACTATTATTATTTTTGGTCGAATCTTGACAAAATGAGTATTAATATAAGCTCACTATGGATACAATATATGTATTAAAAGTAAATATTATCTTACCCCAAAACACAGCGCAACGAAGCTACTAATTTGTTCTTCCTTTCTTTTCGGGAACTACCATTTTCTCTTATTGCAGCAATGTTTAATCATGATCTGGTCTAGTCTGAGACCTTTAGTATATAATATAGGCCCGGCTGAAAACCAACGTTATAGTATTTTGCTGTAGCATATTCTACATGTATATGAATTTTCATGGCAACGTAATGTTATAAATTAAATTAGTAATACTTTATATCTCATGTTTAATGTGTATTATATTAATTATGTCCATATTTTCTAGTATCGAATGAATCTTCTATCTTTGTAATTTTAAGAGGAGTTTTTCGCGGGATCTCAAGCTGTCATGTGGTGTGTGGGTTATATATTTTATTTATTTTGTGTCTTTGACCCTATACTATGTATTCAAGGTGGCATTTTGCAAAATATACCTAAGTTCTTGTGCACAATTGAAGTGGATTGGTAATAATAATATGGGCTGTGAATTCTGAGATAACACAAAAACTCCCTAGAAAATTCAAACAAATGAACCCACCATCTCATTACAATACTGAAATAATCATGTGACTTTATTTACTCAGTCGATAATGACAGTAATGGTCTTAAATAAAGAGGACTATTTGGCAGAAGAATACTAATTTTGACATTAATGTCAGTGGACACTTGACAACCGACCTACTCGAGCATATACCCATAAAACCCCCCTTGTGGTACGCTTAACCATAATACTAGCCTGTTTATGTCCCCTGCTGAGCAAAGTCATCTTCTTAAAGGAAGTTAAGGACTTAATCACCACGTCAGCCCACGACGTATTGGCGATTTCAAACGCCGAGAAATCAACAGTTCTATATTTTCCCACATACAGTGGTACTACAAGAATATTTCTCAAACGTTCAGGTTTCCTCACGATGTTATCCTTCATCGTCAACTGATAGTGATACCAATCTAATTAGTAAATTAATACGAATTCCGATGAATTCCTTGGTAACATGGATATCGAATCGATATTCCGCCACCGGTCTAAACATCTAGACCCCCATAGACTAGCATTCTTCACGCGGTCATTATTTTTTGGTTTGTCGCATTGTGGGATCTGCTAGTTTATATCCAGCCACCAAGAGGCTTGCAAGCCGTCATAGTGACAACGAGCGGTGATGGATTGTTGATTTCCTACCTGTGCGATGGTTAGCACAGTGTATTCTAAAATAGCGGCGACCACCGTTCCCACAGTTCATGACATTGCGGATTCTCAGGCTTGGCCGACGAGCACGACACGACAATCCATCGCAAGTCGCTGCTATCATTCCGGCCTGGATAAATGTCTCTTAACGAAATGAGTAGTATTTTTTATGAATAGATGGTAACGTCTATAATAATAAATAATATAATCTTTTTTGATGCGTAGTTACATATAAATATATGCAAGTGAACACAAGTGATATTCAAAGTTGAAACAATAGAGATTTTTACTAGGGGTTCGAAATAAATTTAAAATGCTTAAATAAATATATGCAATTAACAAATATGTTAATTTAAATTAATAAAAACTTTTTTATATTTAATTTATAACATTCGTGCAATATTTTTATTTGTTTTATATAGTGGATTTCTCCCTGATGTCACCGTATACTAAACGAAAAAGCTTCTTCTTATTTTGGCGCCGCAAAAAGCACTTGCCAGTGTCAATGCTTTAAAACTTTCGTAAAATTTTCTAATATATTTCAACGTGCGAATCTTTTTAAATGTTGCCAATTATTGAAAGCTTCGTAATATTCAACCAAAAAATTATGGTAGATTTAAAAATAAACAAAACTATAATATGAACTTATCTTTAACGTAAACTTCCTTAAAAATGTTGAACTCTGTACTCCTAAAAAAAAACAAGTTTTTTTCAATGTTTTTTTCTTTATAGAAAAAAAAAAGGTTTTTTATGCAACCCTAGTTAAGTCTAGTGGAGGAACTGGCTTTTGAGTGCAGCTACTGAAACACACGCTTATATCGGTGCTTGGCGCCAGGTTTTCAACTTGAGGGTGGTACTTAGTCCGGCGGGAATTATTAAAAAATACTCTACCACTACCCAGTAGCTTATTCACGATGTTTTCAAGGATTCAAACTCACGTTGATTGATGCCTTATCCGTAGGCTACCACTGAACCATTTATACCTTCAAATCAAAATTTTAACATTAAGAAACATTAAAAAATGTGTAAAATCCTATTGTCTTTTAGTGAACACTGTTTCACCAAGCAACAGTGATTTTACATTAACACTGAATTCATTACCCGAAACAGTTATAAAATTTAAAAACGTCCACTTATGTTACACGAAGCACTGACTCGAACAAGTCGAGCGTCTGAATACATGGTCGGGAAGTACTTGTGACGTTGAGCGTTAACTTGTTTTAATACAACAGTGAAGAGATCGCGATGCCGGCGAGATAAAACTTTGAAAAATCGTTTCATTAATAAATTGCCTCTTCAGTAAAGGTAAAAAGTAAAATTGAAGTTTTAATAATAAATAAACACAGAACCGTGAGATGGGATCAACGAGAAAGATGATCTTAACAAACACGACACTGGTTAAATTTACAGGTAACAATGTGCTTTGTGGATTACTATAGGGTTGATACTTACATCTTATTATTATTTCTTTAATACTGCTATAAATAAATTGTGATGAGGATCGTCTATAAAAATAATGATTTGTCAAGACCAGTGGAATATTAAAACAATGTCCATCCATGAACGAATCTTTCAGAATTTGCGTAGTTATTAATTTGAATTTTGAATACATACTTCAACTCATCATTTTATTCACTAGTACCACTTCTTCTTCTCTTTTCTCTCTCTTCTCCTTCTTTTATTACTTAACATCGTGCAATTATTTCGAATTTACTTCACTTATGGACAATAATAGTTGTAATCACACTGAATAATATAGGGAAAACATTGAAATTAGTTAATGACTTAAAAACACTAATCGAGTTCCCTTATAAAAGTAATTTTCTACTTTATAGAGATGAAAAACAAAACGTTTAGCGTTAAGTCATTATTAAATCTAAGTGGCGAAGTGACCCAAGATACTGACACTGTTCCCACTGATTCTCGAGTGCTACTGCCGAAAAAGACCTACACGTGCTGGGGAAAGATTTTCCTAACCAGGCGGGTATTACAAAATACCCTACCACCATGCTATAATTCCAATGCGATGTTTGCCTTCACCGATAACTCTAACTCATTGTAGGAATTAGAAATATTCCGTACACGCCATCATATCTTCAAATTGATTTCAGTGGAGTCTAAAATAGTTAATCAAAAAAGAAGTACCAAAACAACTCTATATAAATATATTTCTTTCAAACAACGAACGAAACTTGCGAATGCCTCAAATACCACAGTTGGATTTGAAAAAAATAATTACCGCCTTTACCGTACGTAAGATAGATTTCTCTTGATAATTAGATATATACGTGTTTTTAATGGCCCCTATAAGCGTCTCGGCCGACGAAATGTTCATAGGAAACACATTTTTTTTCTTTTAAATAACATTATTAACATCACACTCCAACCGCCGTAACTAGACCCCTAATAATTTAAAGGTTTTACTTCAACAAAGACTTTAGTTATTTGGTTATAGATGAAATCAGTGAAATAATGAGTCGCATCCTAAATTGAGAATTTACAACGTCCGATGCGTTTGATAATGTAATGGTACGGCATTTTTTTAACAGGTGACTGACCTCAAAACTGATTGAATATAGGCTACAAAAGCGAAAATGAAATTGTAGGACACTATATTTGGAACTTTAAAATGCGTTGATGTATTTAAGTTAATTCTTTGGAGGAAATTCTTTTCTGCTTTCGTGCAATAAAATATACTAAATGTCCACAATGTTATTCTAGGGCAGAACTTGGAATTCTGAATAGAACGATTTTTTATGACTCTTAATGGTCCTAATCCATGGTCAAATAAGTACTGTACCTATCTTCTATATACAGCTTTGATCTCGCGACCGTATCGCACAACAAAAAAACACAAAAAAAAAGTGCGTGCGTACAAAGTAGGTCAGAAGTGAAACTTCATTAGCAAACAAATTTTTAAATCTTGTTTATATTTATACTAATCTAAAGCTTTAGATTTCCGAGACTTAGAAGGAGGGAAAAAGAAAGATGCTAGGAATTTCATGAATTTAATTGTCATTAAAATATTAAGCATATTAAAATCTTAAATGACGAGTGGCAAATTAAAATGCAACATGTTATTTTAAAAAATTGTATATTAACAAAAAGATAACAAATATTACTCTGAACAACTGCTTAGTATAGGACAATTTACAAATTTATCACAAAATGTTTATTTATAAATTTAACTCACTGTTTACACATTGTCTTCATGGCTACGTGCTTCATGCCTTGTTCGTCCTTTCTCTCTCTCTCTCTCTCTCTCTCTCTCTCTCTCTCTCTCTCTCTCTCTCTCTCTCTCTCTCTCTCTGACGCGTTGCATCCCTAAAAATTTTACCCTCATGCGCGCAAATAAGTTTCACTTCAATAATGATTGCAATCTAATCATCTGATTGCGGTAAAACTTTAGTAAGCTACTGAGAGTACAACGATTCTGTATTAGTAAAATGAGTTTACAATTAAATAGATCGCGTACCTGTCATTTCATTTCGACAAGAACTGGAACGAAGAAGCAGGCAAAAGTGAAAATAATAAAAATAAACATCGCGCACAGATATCGGATTTCGACAAAATGATTATAAGTTAGGTCTCACTCACTCACTACGTTAGGCCACGGATACAATGTATGTATTTAGATAAACATTGCCTGGCCCACAAATACATAAAATACTGAAGTGACTGATTTTCTCAATAATGACATAGTGACAATTCGTTACTTGACTCATATCAAATTTAGCGCAATAAATCAATATTTTCCGTAGTATTTGACTTAAGAAACCAATATTTATGGGTTTCAGATATTAAAAGTGTAAGATGGCAGCCTGATTTTAAATTAAAAATATATTTTTTAATTTTCAACTCTGAAAATGCTGTCGGCCATGTTGTGAGTACTTAGGATTCTAAGTAAATTTCATGTCGAACCTTAACGTAGTGTCGCATTTAACACATAAAATGTATTGAGATTTTTACAATGATGAACGTTTACTGTCAAATATTTGTTTTCGACCTGTATAACGTCACAGCAGAGAAAATAATATATATACTAATATGGCTGTAAACGTTTTCGTCTGTTAACGAAAAGTAAAATTTTAAAATAAAGTATTGCGGTTTTATGGGTCCTGAAAAAATATTATATCTAATTTTTTTTCTCTAATCGGGCAATAATTAATAATTCTAGACCTTCTTTAAAAAAGAGTCAACTAACCTACTGTGTTACTCTACAATTCGTCTCGACCATACAACAGTTGTAAAAATCGCCATAGTGACACGCCTAAGCCCGGTGAAGCTGTCAAAGCCTGTTAGGGCTCCAGAGTCTGTAAGGCTAATACATACAGTACAAAAAAAATCCCAGCAGTCAAGCGGGGTGGTAGTGACCTGTATCAGACTGGGTATCACTATGCATATGGGGATCAACCAGTCTATATCTAGCCACTGACAAGCTTGCAGTCCGTCACCAACAGGAACGACCGGCAATTGTTTTCTTTTATACTATAAAGGTGACAAACAAGCACACGGCCCGCCTAATGGTAAGCACCTATCGTAGCCTAAGGACGTTTATAATACCATAGGTATCATTAACTTTGAACTCCTTTACCCCAAGGACTCTGGAAACCATACTCACCGTAGGAATAAAACGCAAGGTTTTTTAGCTGCGATCTTCTGTAGGGTGGAAGTAATCCAACAGTCAGGTTGTCCCAAGTAGAGTGAAATCTCTAAAGAAATTTTGCAGTACCCTACATCTCCTATCCTTAAAAGAGCCAAATTACAGGCTTCGTGTCAATAGTTCCAACTACTGTGCTAAAATCATAAGTCTAATTCATATATTTGAAGTACACTATGGAGAAAATAATTGTTTGTTATTTAAAATCATACCAGTTTTACAAATTTTACTAAAGAAATAAAACGTGTCTCACGCGTGAGAGATAACAAAATTGCAAGATAATAAATAGATAATAATATAAGATATGTTGAGTAGAAAATCTTTTGAGTGTGCGTAAGGAGGAAAACAGTTATGAATTTCCAAAAACACTTAAGAGTTTATAACGGCAACATAGAGAATATTCTACGACGGTTAATTGTGGTAATGGGGGAAGTTTATCTTTCAAGATTGACTGCAGGGGAACAATTTAAAAGTTACTAAGTTATTCTCAAATGTTTTCACGGAGTTTTGTTTGTGTGTTTGTTTATAACTTGATTTTTGGTGATTCTGTTCGCTATTCAATAGATTAAAATACCAGTCAAGTTGCTTAGATTGATTGTAAAATATTTTCGACTATCTAGCCCGGCAGACTATGTTCTGCTCTTTTCAGTAGTAAATAACTCGACGAGTACTTTTCCAGAGCCATTTCAAACAAAACTAAATAAGTACCTATTAAGATAATCGATCGATTCAATCATGAGTTCAATTGTGAAGTCCATAAATATCCAATAGAAAAAGGCAATTTTAGTTTTTCCAGAACTATTTTTTTTCTTAAAAAATTATTCGTACTATTATTACTAAACAGTAAAAAAAGAATTAGCCAAATCGGTTCAGCAGTTCTTAATTGATGCGCTTACTAACGAACAACATTTCATTTATAATTATAAAGACTTTCACTATACTATTTTTCACAAAAATGTAGTATAAATAATAATATATATAGATTGGCTGTACGACAGAGAAAGAGCATTGTAAGGAATAACATTTCAGAGCGAGATAGGGACACAGCGCGAGTTTTTTAAAATATTAATAATAGGTACACTAGGTGTGCTGGCAGCTAAGACCGCAGGGAGTAGAAAATGCCAGAATTGTGCTGAAACCCACTTGCAGCCACAGCGGTCACCCGCCGGTTATTTTAAAGATAAAAATGCTTATTAATTTATTTGCGTGGACCCCCAATTTTTTTTCTAAAATAAAAGCAGCCAAAGTTACTCCTTATTACATCAGCTATCTGCCAGTGAAAGTTTCGTCAATATCGGTCGAACCGTTTCCGAGATTAAACAGAACAAACAAACAGACAGAATTTTTTTTTGTTTTTTTTTTTGTTTTACGTACCGTATATATTTTCATATCATTTAGTAAAAAGCTGTTGTTTTGACATTACAATCAAACACTTCATTTTTATTTATTTGTATAGATTATTTATTAAAAATATTTCATTTGCGATAACAAATAAATACTTATTATAAATGTTTTAGACTAAGCATAATTTCCGTTTTCTACGGGTCTCAACAGTATTTCAAAATATAAAATAATAGTGTATAATTTATATCTTTTGTCGTCATAAATACATTTCAAATAAATAATTAATATGTAAATATAATTAAAGTAAGTAAATCATCTAATTAAGTCAAATGCAACAAACTCGAAATGTAGACATTCGACACATGTCACCGAGACGAAAAACAATAAATAATGACATTATAAGTGTCCGGGGCCTTTGTGACCTCGCGTGCCTGTCATCTGACCCCGGATAAGGGGTTAATCTTCTAAGGGGTTGCCCTATAAATCATGTTACGTTGTGAATAGATAGGGTTGGCGCTTACTTTTTGCGATACCATAAGAACATGAAAAATCAAATTGTGTAGTCTCATGCTAGGGCAAATATACGTCCTAATTTAGTTACAATTAAAATAATTAAAAAATATATATTTATTATTAGAATTATTAATATGATAATAAATATTTATAAAACTAGCTGGGATGGCAAACATTTTTCTACCTTTTCTGGTAGTTAATGACTAGACTACAGCTTCACCTTTCGGATCCGAATGTATCTATAAACATCAACACGATAAAAAAAATTACGTGAATATACGTTACGTAATTTAACACTACATTTGAAAAAAAAAACCGTTTAAATATACAATTTAGGGTGAGATTTAAAAAAAAATCGATAGCCAAAGCTTTATTCATTCCTATTATAGTTTTTTTTTAAGAACATTTATTTACAAATTTTTATGTCATTACAATATTTTTTTAGGTATAACAAGTTAACTTGTTTTTCAAGTACCTAACACAACATTATGTTTATTAATAAGAATCACTTTTTATTTACTTTTATTAAATCAATCCGTTGAAGATAGTGTGACATCCCTGAACCGACAGTAAAATAACTCATTCAGTTGACACAGATGGCGCTGTTGTACATCAAAATGGCCGCAGATTACTGTCCCAGATGATTTATTCCCGTCAACTATTTGTATGCAAATGGCATTGCTACCGACGCGACTAGATCTTTTCATTGATCATTTTAATTAAATATGATATTTTATAAGAGGATCAAAATGGTTTTATTTTTGTAATTATAACTATAAATTGTTTTATTATAATGAATTGTTCGGTTGTTTGGGATATATCTCAAGATTCTCTGAAATCTGTAACTGCGAAATTAAAATTGATTTTTTACTTCATATGATTTACGTTACCAAAACCAAAACACGTGTTTTTTTTTTAAATTATGATCTGTCTGTTTATTTCTTTCCAGAAAATTATCTAGGTGCTAGGATATATATTATTACGCTTTTCTATAGGAGCTAAGTATTGACAATAAAATTGTATTTTAAAGAGGAAAATGGATCACTTTTAATATAAAACGTAGTTCAAGTAGAACAACATATTCAGATAAAAAAAGACGCAGACACCAGTAATGACATTCTTACTAATCGATTCTGGGATTTATTCCCAATGAGAAATATTTCAAACTTTGTGAATTAACCAATGTAATACCAAAAATCCTTAATTAGGATTGTCAGTTTTGTTTAAATGGTAGGATGCTCGGACACCGCATTTGTCGATGTGGATTCGAACCTTACACTCATTGATGTTTTCGGTGAAGATGGTAGGGGGTTTGAAATACCAGCCTGACTAGATATCACGAATAAATTGAAACAAAGACTAAACCAATAAAGTGCTTATAAAAAAATAAAACGTATTACAAATATAAAAGGCAAAGTAAGAGTGCTCTAACAGATGAAAAAAAGGGTAAAAATAAACATATAATTAAACATCACTTACGAAATGCACCCATGTCATTACATATTCCGTGTATCACCGAGCCCTGTTGCAACGTAATAATTCATAAATTGAGCCGATTAATTGATATGAAGGGTTAACCCCTCGTGGGGTTGTTTGTTTTGACGAACATCCGACAAATGCATCGTAGGGTTAGATTTTATGTGACGGTATTTAGCCTGGGAAAGTGTTTTAAGTAATTTATATGCTAAAGGGATGATAAAATTGAAAAAGGGCTGTTTTTTAAATAGCAAAAAAGATCTTATTGGGCATGCAATGCATACCTCTGAAGCGTTAGTTTATAAAATTATCTAGTGAGATTGTAAACAGTCGGTAGATCATGAACGACACTAATTAAAATAATTTATTTATTGTAATTTGATTTAGTGTTGTTGCCACAATAACATCTGATCTTAAATGCCGATGTGGCCTTAGATGATAGCCTAGCGGAAGACTGGCTCTCAAGTGCAGCAGCCGGAACACACCTTTAGGTGCTTGAAGACAGATTTTCATTTTGAGGATGGTAGCTAGCCAGGCGGGCATTTGAAAAGTCCCTACCACCATGCTATGGTTTCATCACGATGTTATCCTTCACTGAAAGATTAGGATCAATGCAGGGATTCGAACCCACATCGATCGTCACGATGATCGGTTGTGACGTTACCACTACAATACAATACAATGTCTCTATTTATCTGAATATGGTCAATACAGGTCTTACATTTATACAAATAGTTACATCATATTCTGCCATTTGTGGCGTGCAATTTATTAAACAATTAAATAAAAAGAAATAGTAATTACAAAAAATTATAGCATAATAAACTTAATACCTATAAAAATAATAAAATGTCCAAACTATTTAATATTATTAATCATTATTAATAAAAGACAATTATCATAAAATTATTAGAATAAGAAATGTTATATTAATATGGATTATGTAGCCACCACTGAGCTATTATTATTGCTTCACAATTTGCTGCATATTCGTAGGTTTATGAACTAACTCAATTTGTTAGGTTATGTTGAAACCGTGATTATAACGTACGAGCAAAATGAGCAAAGTGCCAGAAACGAATTAACCGTTGAAAATTCAAATTTATCAGATTTACTAGAACTTCAGGTTTTTGCTTATTTAATAATAGACATAACATCAAAACTCCTCATCTAAGTTGGTCTAATTAATTACTTCCATCAAAGTACAATAAGGGTAATTGAATTCACTTCATTATAAAGGGTCGTCCGTACTTTGTTGAATAATTAAACGGTAGAATTACGAAATCAAAACTGAATTAAAACAAGCAAATTATATATAATTCCCAGTGTAATGTCTTTCGAATGGGGTCATAGGATCATCGTTTAATAATGCATTATACTCGAGGATGTACAAACTGTTTGACCAATTTGAACTTTATGTTGTTATATATAGAGTATGTATTGTTTTGACAGTGTTTATAATAAATCCCATGATAGATTATTTTGTCTCCTACCTTGTTTTTTAGAAATATAATTGGATTGTAATATTTTTGATCTTAATTATTGCTAAGTATTACAGTATATTTATTTTTAATGTATCTACGTATATATGTAATTTACATATGTATTCAATATATAAACAAATTTAAAACAATTTTTATTTTGAATGTAATATTCGTGAATTAAAATTTACTAATTATTACACATTCAAAAGTGAATTATTAAAATGATGATTACCTATAATTTAAATAAAAAATGCACCGCTAAAAGGTGATAAATAATATGGTCACATGACCATGTGTGACTTCATCGTTCATAAAATAAAACTCAAAAGTTTTAGGATTTTACTTGAATTCTAGATAAGAGATTTCTTCAGCACCCTTAAAAATTTAAAGAAAATATTTCCACACTAAGTAACAATTTTACAGTTACATAATACAAGATAACTTAATAACTCTCAACTGTATATATTTATTGAACGAAGACGTCACGTTTTCTGTTTGTGTTTTTAATCACGTGACTCAGAATAAAAACTAAATTTTCCATAAAAAAATAAATAGACAAACATTTATTTTTGTTCCATTTATTTATTATAATGGTAATGATATTAGGCTTTTTATCAATATATGTATTATTAAAATATTAATTTAAATTTTCCGTCGACTCTCGTATTAAACCGTAGACAGTTTTAGAACTTAGCGTATAAACAATCTTCCTACATTTAGATGGAACACTAGAGTATACTAATCATCTACAATAATGGAGTTTGCTTGCCAATTGCATTTATTTCGCTTTTAAAGCTAAAGAGAGCTCTCAATATTTACACCGGATGAATATAACGACTCGGCTATTTCAGTTAAAATACATAGTGTTATGAATAAACAGAATTGTTTAAATATAAATAATATTAAGGAACCTTGTTAAAAATGTATGCTGTTTACGTTGTTGATACATTTCCCTCTCCTGCTTGAAAACAATGGTAATTTAATATGTATTATACAAGCTAAATTATCAAATAGAAAAAAAGCCCGACTGCAACAAAAACATTGAACTAAATTTTTTTCTTCTATTTTTACTTTTTATTTGGTTCGCAGACGTCGTACTTAAATATTATATAGCCTATGTCACTCCCACATTTACGACGAATCTAACGACACTTTGTATGCTAAGCGCCATCAAACCGTTTAAGCTACAGAGCGTGCCAAAGAAATATATATATATATATATATACAGTGTAAACCCTTTATAACGAAACTCAAGGGACTAAGCATTTTTTGTCGTTATAGAGAGTTATCGTTATATGGAGTGAACAAAAAACAAACAAATTAACAAGAATTTTTAATATGTATGTCTTAGATAATAAATGCTTATAAATTATTGTTTAAACATATAGTCTGATAACTTTGTCTGGCGTTTTTTGCTATGCCAGTACTTGTTTTGTATTATTTGAATTGTTTTTTGGTTTTTCCAAATGGTAGCAACAGTAGATTGACTTAGTTCAAAACGCCTTCCAATTTCTCCCTTTTCAATCGCACGTATCACAAAAACTTTTTCGTCAACACTAATCGCTTTCCGTTTACTCGCCATGTTAACAGTTTCAAAGTAGATTTACGGCTGTTAATACGATAGGTACCCAGTATGCTTGGTCGAAGACCATTACTTCCGAGCAAACAATGCGTCATACTGCACGTGTTCAAGGCAATTAAGGATAACAAAAGCTAGACCGACCTCGGATGTTTCGGAGCTTCAAAGTCTTTTGTTACCTGATTACATAACATAAACAATAATACCGATAATAAATATTTCCTTTCTAAAATATGAACAAATTTCTTCGTAATAGAGAATGGCGTATCGCTATAAAGAGTGTTTCAATATATGGGTTTTAACGCAAACCAACCAAGTTGGGCTCACTTAAACGTTATAGGGAGTTTATCGTTATAAAGGATAACGTTATAAAGAGTTTACACTGTATATATAAATACATATGCTCGAAAAAAAAAAATTGCCCTCCTTTTTCGCTGTCAGGTAAATATAGTTTTAACTATCTGCATAAACGCGTTGAGATATTAGAGTTCTTTAATAATAGTTGAAAAGCTATATTTGGCACTTCAATGATTTTAATCCTATATATTTTTTTAACAATTCTATAACATTAAGAACACAGCGAGCTCAGCAGGTGCGTAACCAATCAGGAAGCTCTCGCATGTCAATCACCAATTACGGCATAGTTTGTCCGCGGTGAGTCGATGCCGTCCAATGGGTAGTGTGAATTCAAATTACTCGGAATTCCAATTGTTCTGTTCCAACTGCCATTATCTTGAGATTTAAATTAACGAATACGTTCTTTGAATTTATGGCGGAATCTTAGTCTGTCATACATGATTTTATTTTCATTAATAAAACTCTCATTATTTGAATCTATATTGTATATTATTGGTAGTAATTTTGCGTAATTTATTGTTCAAAAGGGAAGTGGATTATAAATAAAATAACAAAAAATAGTAGTTCTGACATATCACAGAAAATTTAAAAGTATCTAAATGTAAGTCAGAACACTGAAGTCACCAGCAGACTTAACTTTGTTATAAAAAAAAGTAAAATTACACACTTAATGATGATACTATGGCTAGTAATCTTTATTAACGGGGATTGGTTTCCAAAATAAAGAAGGCGAATATCCTCTTTACACCTTTGATATTTGTTTCTGTATTGGGATACTTTGTATGGGTACTTTTAATCAATAAATTCGTATGGAGCATTAAATGACATAAAAAAACTCCTTGGTTTAGATAATTATTTATCAACATGCTGTACTTATGAAGCTGCTTTTTTATGGAATGGAAAATTTACAGTCTAATTTGAATTAAGCAATGTATATTTCATGCGTCACTGTTATTTTTCACATGTTGAAAATGAGTTTGTGATAATTGTTATAATTTTTTACCCCTGCGGTTTTTCATATAGGATGCAAAAATTGTGATATGATAACTTTACATGATTTTTTATCATTGCTATTTTTCAACTTGAATAAAAGGTGTGAGACAAATATCTTTAGCATTCCATGGATTCACCGTGCGGGTGCTGGTCCATCGCGTAGCAGACAGAGGGAACGCGAGCAGCCCCCGGGACTTGCGACCCAGGTGTAGGTTTAAGGGGCCCCGATACCCTCCCTGCCAAGCCAGATTTGGTAAGAGCCTGTTAATGATGCTTTAGGATACCCATTCTAAAATAGAACTTACTGCAGTTCTCAACAGGCCGAGGTCTTTTAGCAAGTTATAGAGAAATTTCGCTGGAATACTTCTCGCTCCCACTACAACCGCATTTATATGCGGATTATAACTTATGTTAACCGCATAGCCGTTCTTTGTTAACTCGTTTCATAAATTGTAATATTTATTTATTTTTGTTGCGTGATCGTTAGGTATATTAATTTCCCACGGTACAGTAAGCTCTACAAGTACTATACGCTTGATTTCTCGAGAATAAAGAAGTATGACTAGTCTGGTTGACAAAACGACCACATCCTATGGGATTTTATAATGTTTTTCATATGTGTCCACTAAGATAGTCCAATCAGATGCAGAACCTTGGATTGAGAAGGGCTTACTTTTAGCATTTACTGTTAACCTTCTTTTATAAAGTTAATTTGTCTCCTGTTAATGATCAATCCTTTTTGAGCTCTATCTACTGAAAGACTTACTGTTTCACGTATGAACTGAAGTACTCTATCATGGCGACGTGATAAATCTGAAAAAAAAAATGTAGAGCGAAACAAGGTTACTTTAGCAATCAGCAATTAACGTAGCTAGCTATACAGAACATATTATAGGTTCTTTTCACTTATCACAAGCGAAATAGCATTTACGAAAAATCATTTAACTGCTATGTCATTTTATTACTTCGCTGTGGTGTTGAAATCACATCACTATTGGTAACCAGTCCTCGTCAATTCAAGTTACACTGTATATTTAATTATATTCAACGACTAATTATTTACCTGTGGTTTTAAGAAAGTGAATTCTTGTCACCACGCCCAATAACCCTAATGGAGCTGGTATATCCCACTTTGGTTACTCATTATGTAAACTGGGCTATGCTTCCTTCGTACAGACTGTATATGAGTAAACAAGTTAAGTTTTTTGAATAATATTAGCTAAAACAATGTGTAAATTACGCGTTGATTTGTTAAAGTGACTTTTTTGTTATCGATAATATTAACGGATAGCTTGTAAATATGTCGATTTCGACAGATTTTCCTTAGTGTTTAATTTATGGTTAAGTGTATTGAATGTTTATAACTTAATGTTGTCAAACTCATGAATCCAAATTAGGAAGTTTTTTTTTTTAATTTTAATCGAATATATTCACACTTAAAATCAGGTGTTAGCAAATTTCGTCACTTGAATTACGTCATACACCTCTACTTATTATAAAAATACGCACATACGTAAATCACGTTTCTTTCTCAGTGGAGTGAAAAAGAGACCACGTAATACCACTTGCTACGATCCTGGCATAGGTACACTATCGCTTCTTAAAAATTTATCAATTTTCTCATGCACGCTCGTCGGTTTAGAGTACATTTGAGCTGAACTTTCTTTAGAACGTCCTTGATTTGATCGAGGAACGTTCGTCTAGGTCTTCCTCTTTCAACGTTTCCATTCATACTCGCCTTATAAATTTGTTTAGTCATTCTTCCTGTCTACATGCCCAAATCATTTAAACATCCCTTTCTTAATCCGTGCGACTAAAATTATTAAAAAGTAATTTATTCAGCTTAAGTCTTAATAAGTCACCTATGAACGCCAAAACATTACTACCGTTTCTGAAAACAGCTCAGTGATCGAGAAGAGCCGGTAAGAAACCCGATCGGGTTTATCTTTTTTTTTCATAAGTAGGTAATGAACGAATATACAAATAGTAATATTTTTCTTATAGATATTAATGAAAGTTCTGACCAAAAACTATATATTTGGAAACTAAGGAAATATCTAGAATTGTCTAAAAGAGACAGAGCTAGACAGAGATATACGTCTGCCGTGCTGCCATGACGTTTCAATTCGCGTATCTCTTTCCAAGGGCTGTCAAGATATTACGATTTTTTTTTTTATACGAGCACCTCATTGTTGTTAGTCCAGTACAGTCCAAAAATAACTGCAGGCCACCGAGATATCTACAAGCAATCGCAAGTCGTAACTGTCATGAAAATGTCTCTTCAAATTTTGCATGAAGGAATGTTGTAAAAAAGGGAACAGAATCACCGGTAGATGGTTTAATAACTTCACAATACGGTAAATCAACACCAGAAAAAAAATTAAGCGTTTAGCAACATGTATGGATTAGTGGACGTTGTAATGAGACTTCGGCTCATCCATCAACCGACGGCAATTACAAGCGGTCACGCGTCGCTCCAAATACTTGACAACCCTATTTCGAGTCGTGTTTTTTGTAAACGGCCTTTATATTCTAAAAAGTAAAATTGATAATAATACGACTGTAATGAAAATACAATAATCTGTTTTGAAATCTACACTAAGACGCGTTTTATATAACTTTGGATTGTACAAGTTATTAATCCTTTGATTCTTCTTCTTTTGTTTCGTTCTCCAAGTTGGTCTTCAAATCACTCATTGTGTATATGAAGGGGCATGTAGGACAAGTGAGCAACTATTGTAAGTGTCATTCTCAGCAATGATGCTCCCATCTGCCGATTTGGAACCGCAGCTTGTTGAGAGGAGGTTATTTTTTCTACTGATTAACCTTCAGTTTCTATCCTTTACTTGGATATAGTATTATATATTCGTATTGCAGGAGGTTGGCAGTCGGTTAATAAGACTTTCATTCTCGCTTCTCTATTTCATATCAGCTTAAAAGAATAACGTAGAAGACACTGAGCTCGACAGGCGCAAAAATTGAAAACTGAATATTTCTAGAATTATTGATTCCGATCTCTTCATTATCTTCAGGAACTATTTGTATTTCGAAAGGTCGCGAACTTCACTCTGTTTGTCTAAAACCTTTGACATTCCCAGACCAAGCAAAGTATTATTTTCAAACTGCTTGATAAGAACTGTGAAATGCTTTGACATGGCATCATAAGGATCCTAAGATCATTACCAATTTCAAACACCAACTACACCAATATTTGTTTAATACACCAGATTCATATATTAAGTAAATCAGAACTTACCTAACTATGTATTATTATTGGTATACTATACTATATTATATAATAATTATAATTTATTACATTTCTTTATTTTCATTAGGAATGGCATAATATATTGATGCTAATGAAAATATATTCAAGACGCAGATAACAATAGGATAGGATAAGAAAGGCGCTAATAGCCTAGGAATTTGCATTCTGTTTAACTAACATGACATATGTTAGTTACATAGTTATATATGCGAATTATTCGCACAAGTCAACTAGTAATATTATAAGAGACTATGACGTCATTAAAAAAAATCATGTGTAAGTAGACAAGTGGTAGAAGTGTTTTTTTATCGTTATAAGTTTAGCGTTGTGACCAAAATCTCCCCTGATCTTAAGTGACGATGTGGCCCAAGATGGTAGCACGCTAAGCCTAGTGAAAGTGGAAACCTTCAGAAAACATAAAAATATTCATATATACGATAACACGCTGGCTATAACGCTTTTTCCCAAGGCATCGTAATACGCAAGCGCACACACACGTACAAAGAGGAGATCGAGATAATTACAAACATTGTATAATGTATTTTATCTCATTCTTTCCTAGGCTAAATCCTATACATGTATGTTTGTCTCTTTTTAGTGTCGGTTTTTTGTTACATCGTATTTAAAATCCCAAAAGTAGTAAAGAAATTTTCACTTAATAAGTTCACATAAATATCGTTCCGACTGGGTCTATCTATTCGATGAATATATTTTAATTAAGTATATAACTTTAGTAACCTATTAACTTGTTTACAAGTTAAGTTTATAGAGATTTCATGACGTAATTATATAAATTTTACAACACGAATATCATCAAATTCATAATAATTTTACCTGATAATTTATAATAAAGTAATTTCATCATAAAACATTAATCGAATCCATTCGCCACACTCAAAATCACAGTCTAAACTGGTTCCCTCCCACAGAGTTATAGATAAACCAGATAATAACACATAAATAATATAATTCAATTACAGAACTCGTGATCACGTTCTGAGCATTATAAATCAATAGAAACGTATTGAAAATTATAATAGTGTAAATACGGCCATGCATCTAGCGAAGCATTAAAACCTGTCATTTTCAAGAGATAACAATGTTGTGATAAAATTCGACCGTAGCCTTCTACATCTGATGAACTCTGAACTTACAGTGGTTTTATTGCATAGGAATAGCGGATAACGTACACAGCGATGTATAATTACATACTACATAATATATGTTAGTATATAACCTGATGCTACAACCAAATTACAGCAGAAATATCGTGTTTGATGTAATTGAAATGGTTTCAATGTAAAGATTATTTGTGCCTGTAGTTTTTAAATTGTCCATTTATTGTTACTAGCGGTCGCCCAATAATCGAAATTCGACCAGCGACCAGCGACTTTTTAATAATATTATATTACTTGCTAGCACTTTTCATTGAGTGACAATGTCAATATTTGGGGGGTCTAAAAGTTCAATGGCACTGGTCGGGTTAGGATTCGCAGTATTAATTTATTTTAATTTAATATATTAGTAACAGATATTATAGATAAATTTTAGCTTTCTGCACTCCTTCTCCATATAAACTTTAACCATGCCAAATCTCATAGTCTTCCGTGCACGCAATACGCTTAAAAAGGGGTAGAAAGCTTTTGCTTCACCTATTAATATATAGATAAATACCTCTGTACGTCCTGTAACTAGGGGAGCATTTCAGTATTAGTTTACTAATGTGATACTGAAGCTAGTTTCATTGTCATCGTTTTCACTATATTTATAAGGATCGCTAGCCAGTTACAGCCAATTGTCTTATAACCTCGAAGTAAATATTAGTAACCTTGATAGACTTTTTATGAACTAGTTTACTTGAAGCTATCTAAGGTCTCATAATACCATCATATCGAACTGAGTTTATATTTATGATTAGGAAGAATATACTATAAGTAATATTTAGTATTAGTAATTTAAGACCTAAGGGGCCTAAGGAACCTCAGAATGCAATATCTCATTAAAAAAAAACATAATTGCCTAAACTACAGTGAGCTTAGTCAAAAATTAATCAGTACTTCACTGTTATAATAAATTTTCAATCGTTTGCTAATAGAAATACACTAAGTCCGCGGTGTTTTATCGGTATTAAAACTTATAGAACGTGAAGACTTGAGAGTAGTACGGATATTTAAGTATGCGATATAAGTAAAATTTTAGCGATTAACTGCGCGAATGATTTTATGATAGTAATAATACGTGGGAATATTAATTTTATTAGTGGCTGTACCCAACAGTTTCACCTGTGTTACCAACTCTCTACGACGCCACGCCGCAAGAAATCCGCTTTGCACGAGCAACCAGCCACAAGATTGACTAGACAGATTATATGACGTTCATCGTAACTGCTCCGCTCCTTACGGTTATAGCATGAAACTGTATATCGTAATACATATATAAAAAAATAGGCTTTAAAAATAAAACAATAGCTTTTCAAATGTGACTGGTAGTTCTAAACGTAGAGCGCTCAAAAAAATAAACAAAAAGAAAATTTCTGAAGCTTAAGAGGAAACGCGGGCAGTGTTTGCCCATACAAACGTATTCCCCTGTTTCCTCCCTAGATAATGGTACTGGAGCAAATATTTTATACCATAAAAGTTATATCTACCATTGCCATGTTCCTATGTTTTGATATTTTTCATAAATGAATTATTATAAAAACTAGGAGCCTTTTAAAATGACGAAAATTGCCCTTTTTACCGTCCTATTCAGACGACCAGCAAACAAAGTTGACGGCTACAAAAATAAAAAGGAAAACATACAGATATAGCTAACGTCCTTTTTATATTATTATCGAGAAAAAAAAATCGGTTCAGTTTTGGAGGAGGAAACAGGGGAATACGAAACTATGATTTTGTCAATTTTACTTAGGTATAATCAGTCCGAACTGCAGTTGTCACTCTCGCACTCTATTCAGTGAGCTTCCGGGTACAGTGCGACAGCAATAGATTTTAGTAATACCTATTCATGAAATGTTTCTTAGGCCGGTGTCCTCTTGATAATATAATTATATACAAATGGCTATATTTTACATTGACAGTACGATAGATCATCTGGGACTTATTTTATAATTATGTGTATTAAATAAAGTTAATATAATAATGAGGTCTCATGAATATGCAATAATTATCATGATTTATAATGACAACAATTTCAAGAGTCATGAATTGCTATATTTTTATGCGAAAGGTAATCGTCTTCTTAACTTAGCAACTAATCGTCTTTACTGAATACCATTACTGCCATTGTCGAGTGAATATAGAGGTCCTGTCTTACGATTATTTCAGTAAGCTAACGAAATGGTGGCTTCCTTGCTAAAAGTTAGAACTTTCTAGGGAGTTTTTGTTGCATCTCAGAACTCATGATTCATGTTATTATTTCCAATCCACTTCACTTGTGCACGATAAATAAACTTAATTATGCAAAATGTACACGTATTAAATTTTTACGCAATATAAGATCAACCAACACAAATTTATGAATAAGCAAAGTCCACTACATGACAGTTTGAGATCCTGCTAAATACTCCGATAAAATTTTATTATAACCTCGATCATTATATACATTATAAAATTAAAAATAAAAAATGAAATAAAAAACAAAAAGAAAAAAAATTACTTTATGATATTCAATAAAAAAAAATTTAAAAACTCTTACGATATTAAAAGGGATTCATGGCTGGAAATAGATTTTCTTTATAAATGAATTAAAAATAATAATTGAAAGATTAAATTCAGTAAATATTACAAACAAATTTTAAAAATAGTGCCAACATAGAAATATTTTAACATAGAAATGTGGTGCCCACCCCAGTATCAGTTGGTAACTCTTGTTTAGAAGTTGTTGACGAATATGTCTACCTGGGACAAACAGTCCAGTTAGGTAGGTCCAACTTTGAAAAAGAGGTCAGTCGACGAATCCAACTCGGCTGGGCAGCGTTCGGGAAACTGCGCGACGTCTTCTCGTCCAAAATACCTCAGTGCCTCAAGACGAAAGTCTTTGACCAGTGTGTGTTGCCAGTGATGACATACGGCACAGAGACGTGGTCGCTCACTGTGGTCCTCATAAGAAAGCTCAAGGTCGCTCAGCGAGCTATGGAGAGGGCTATGCTTGGTGTTTCTCTACGAGATCGAATCAGAAATAAGGAGATCCGTAGACAAACTAAGGTCACCGACATAGCCAAAAGGATTAGCAAGTTGAAGTGGCAGTGGGCGGGGCACATAGTTCGGAGAACTGACGGCCGATGGGGCAGAAAGGTTCTCGAGTAGAGACCACGCACCGGAAAGCGCAGCGTAGGACGGCCCCCCCATTAGATGGAAAGACGACATAATAAAGGTCGCTGGGAGCCGTTGGGTGCAGGCCGCACAAGATCGGTCGCTCTGGAGATCTATGGGGGAGGCCTATGTTCAGCAGTGGACGTCCTGCGGCTGAAATGATGATGATGATGATGTACAAAAATACAATTTTAATATTAGGTACTGATCACAGATCTCTACTGATTTTCTTGCCATTTTTTCTCAACAGATTTTCCCCACAGGAGTAATTATAATATCCAAAAGTATATTTTAAGAGCCTGGATAGAAGAGTTGAATATGTTTTTTTTTATTCTGGAAGATTCCACATTTTGCGAATACTATTATTATTTAAGTGAGATGGCTTGCCTATTAATTAGTGCAAATGCTTTCTTTATAAGTATAAATCTTTATCAAATCCTTGATCTTTCGTTTGGGTTTTAAATATTAAAATTAAATTTAAATAGTAAAAACATAGTTATATAAATTATTTAATAGTAACTTATTTAAAATTATGTTTACCAGGGTAGTTAGAAGTAGCTAGATCCGTAATGAGACATATTAGTGGTACGAAATTCGATACCTCATTGGCCTATTGGTCGTAAGCGCGACTGCTATTAGAATCGAGGTCCTAGGTTTGATTCCCAGGTCGAGCAAAGTATTTTTGGGTTTTCCTATGAAATTCTCAGTAGCAAGTTGGAGATTGGCTTTGTGCTCAATTAATCACAATAGAATCATCCCCTATTACATGGGACCTAAAAAACATACCCTGCGAACTATGTTGTACATTAGTACACTTCTGCCTAACCCTTCGGGGATACAAGCTTGATGGAATGTTATGTTATGTTATGAAATTCGATGTTAAATATGACAATTTGATTGGCTGTAGCGAACAATTTATTCTGTTTTGAAATCAATAAAATTAGTTCATGTGATAATAAATAAATCGACACCACCAATTTACACAACGCTAATTTGAAATTTGAACAAATTTTTGTATAATTTTTAGTATAAAAGAAATTACATTCAAATTGCAATAATTAATAAAGCTTTAAATTAAACACGATACAATGCCATGTAAAAATTAATAAATTAATGTACAAATAAAAGAATATATTTTCTCATATGCCGGTATAAATCACGGTTAAAAACTCCCGTTGTGTAAAATCAAAATATTTTTTTAAAGTTAGCGTAGTGTAAAGCTGGTGTGATATGACCCAAGTTAACATAGAAATGATTGATAATGTAAAGGGTTATGTAAAAGTTCCTTAGTATCATGGCATCCTAGGACAAATAATGTTTATTATAATTGTTAATACCATAAAGTTCAAGAAATTTCTTGTTTGTTTGAACGCGCTTATCTCTGAATCGGCATGTATGAAACAAAAACAGTTTATAGTTTTTTTTATGGGCTATATAATTTCATGCTTCGATCTTAAGTAGCGGAGAAGTAGCCATGAATGTCAAGAAATCTGGCAAGCTGTAGGCAAGACGGGAAGTGAGAGCAACATAGGAATGCTACATGCTACACGAGTGCATTGGCGGTGAAGCGGTGAAGAGTTGGTAGAATAAATTTAACACTACTAAAACAGTTTCCCGTATAGTATAAAGTGAAGTAGCTTTCTGTTGTCTATCCTTATATGAACGCTTAGATCTTTTATACCACGCAACGGATTTTAATGCGGATTTCACTAACATTTAGAGATTTTTTATGGAAGGTTTATATATAAAAAACATACCAATTAAGTTTTTGTATAGTAGAGAAAATTCAATTATTTGTAATCAAGTCATGAAAAAATATTTTTCGGGCGCTTACATGTCTTACGCTGGCTAAACCTTCTGAGATAAAGCAAAATAATGATATAAGGAATTGTAGCTTTTTAAAAGGTCTAGAGAAAAATCCGCGAAGCATGTGTTTATTTCCTAAGGTCACTCACAGTAACCATTTTTATCTTCAACAAAATGATTTAAAATATTACGTTATTTTCGAAGCTATTTTCTCCAATTCAGTATTAGTTTACTTTATCCATATAAGTTCGTTACTTAACTTGGGAACTTAATATAGATTAAGATTGTCCTTTACAATTTTCCATTTAAATGAATACCGTATAAGATATCACGAATTCAATATTAATCGCGACCAAAGAAATCCTACCTAAAAAACCTATGATAAATTGCACGACGCGAGATAGGCGCATTATTCGTAACTATGAAGTTACATAGCATACCATCACAACAGTATCCCTGAAGTGTTAGGCAGAGGTGTACACCCACAGATCACAGGGTATGTTTTAGGTCCCATGTAATAAGGGACAAGCCTATTGCCATTAATCGGGCATACTGCTACTGATAATTTCATAGAAAAACCCAATAGTACTTTGCTTGACCTGAGAATCGAACCTGGGCCACTGAGATCACTAGGCTAATGGGCTTTTTAAAAATAAAATATACCACTTTGTAAATTGTACCCGTGCGAAGCTGGGGTGGGTCACTAGTTAACAATAAAGCCATTGATATTACAAACTTGAGTATTCACTTTTCCTCACAGCTCCCTGCCTACGTCCCATTGTTGACATAAATACGTATTTACCCTCCAATAATTCCTCGCAACAATCGAACGACATTACTCAAGTAAGCCGATCTGTCAACGGCTTAATGGCACCGAAACAATTTCTTAACAAAAAAGGAGGAAGCACACGTCCCTACACGCCACTTCCGTTTCCTCGCTACTAAAAAAAAAGTAACAAAAACCATGGCAGTAAAAGAAAATCCTCTGTCAACTTTGGAAAACACTTACCCTACTTAAACCTACCAAAAGAATTTGAACTGTATACATAAATATTAAGATTGATATTAACATCAACTTAAATTTTATGTTTAGTGATGTGCCATAGAGAAGCCGTTTTCTTTTTGTACTTATGTAAAAAAAAAAATCCTATAAATGTTTTATATTTTGTAATTTGTATTTCTGTCCAAATTTCCCGATAGATGTCCTATAAAAAAGACACTGATTTCAAATATTATGGCCTTCAATTTTATGTATGTTTGCATGTCCAGAATAAACTCAAAAACGGCTTGACCGATACTCATGAAATTTTGTTTATGGACAACATATTATTTATAAATTTATGTTACTTATAAAATTTTATTAAAGCAATATTTTTTATTAATTATTAACTGTTTTTGATTAAATTTTGTACACGGGAAGTGTATGTAATTCCTCATAATATCTATTGTTAGGTTAAACTTAAGTTATATGAATTGTTAATAATAAGAGTAAAAATTAAACGATAAGACGAAAATAATTGATGCACAGCTACTTAATATTATGTATCTGGTTTTATTTGTTTATATTATTATATTTTACCCTTTAGAATATATATTATTACATTATTCCATTTGGAATTAAAAAAAAACATTAAAATTCTATTTTAACATTAAAAAAGAGTTAGTTATGAGTAAATTATTAGGAAATATATAATGTATCAAAAGAAGGGAAGAAAAAGAAACACTTTTTGAATTTTTTTTCATATTACCAGAGTTCAAATCTTGTCGAAGTGTCTCTCTCTAGTTTATGGAAGGTATATATCAATGAAGGTATAGGTCAAAGTGTTGATATCAATTAGCATAGAAATAGCATGTTTTGACCGCAAACCGGATTTTTCTTCGGATCTTTTGGGCTTGTATGTTATTGCCGCTGAAAATATCGATATGTAATAAGATTCAAACGAACCATCACTAATCGGTCCGAGTAAGCGCCCTCATAAAGGAAACCATTATTTTCTTTAGCTCCCACCGACAGTTGTATTGGGAATTTGAAGAACTTCGACAGTTTGTTTTCGAGTGCATTTCGTCATTAATCAATGTTTTGTTCCTATTTGCCTTATTTTCATCGTGTTTCCGTGTTATCCACGAGTTTTTACTTTGACAGTTTTGATTTGTAATTGATTGTATCGTTTTCAGTTTACTTTTCTTTTTGATTATTGTGAAAAAAAAAAAATATGTTTCAGTTATTTTATTAACATACCTAGTTGCTTTTTAAACTATACATAATATAAGGCAACGTATCTCTGTCCGTTTCCGTTATTTTCACGCGAAAACAACTTATCCGATATATACCTATACCTAGTTTTAATTTTAATTCATAGCTTTTATCTGACCAGGTTATAAGATATATTTTGTTAGTCAAAGTAACATAGAAAATAAGCAGTGACGAATATGGTGAATTATTACGGAGAAAATACGCTTTTGGATCACTTAAATGACTTATGCCGAGTTAACCATTATATATAATATCAAATAAAATTTCTTAAAAAGGTTTTTAAAAAATAAGTGAAAGCGAAATATGTAATAATGTATGTAATACCTTTTGAGGATCACCCACAAAAGCATTTATTTTTCTTTATATTAACCAGCGGGATCGCAAGTAGATTCAACCGACGGCATTCTGTAGTCCACATGAGCGGAGCCGCGGGCACAGCTATATATAGATTCTAATGAAAAAAAAAAAACATACATAATTTCACCTTTACCGGTGTTTATTCGACCAGACACTTCCTGGAAACACAAAATTATCGTGTCAGTAATATAAAGTTATTATTGAAGATTAGATTTTATATTCCGTAATCATTTCATGTTTTAAGTTGTTGAAGTCTGGTATCTGAATCATCAAATCACTTAAAAACTTGTTATTATTAAATATATAGTCTATATAGATATAGTTATCATTATAGTAAGTAAGTAAAAATATCGGTCTATCCTACGTTATTACTTACTGGACAGGAGCCATACCTTTGAGCTCAAATCCAACGGGCGGTATTGAGAGATTTCCTATATCCGCCAGCTTCCCTTTATGCCACGAGCAATTTTATCCAAGCTGCGCCCCGTTATGAACTTTCAATGGACATATTATATGGATAAGACCACCTAATATTTTTATGTTTATTCATTTTTTATCACCTATATTTCTGTACATTATATAAAAATAAATATCGTTGCCGTAGAGGCAGAATTAGCTAACTACACCTTTATCGAAATTTACTTTATTGCTTTAACATAAAGTTTACAGTACGATGCGTCTTTTGGCCTTATCTAAGCTCTGATACGTCAATTCGCCTCAAAACAAAAAAAAAAAAAAAAAAAGTAGGTAAATGCACCCAATTTATTTTATTCATGAGACTGTTTTGGCAATTTTGAAATATAACTTATAGTTACAACTATCTTATCTGTAAAAAAAATTAAAACTTATCGAGTATTTTCTAAAGTCATGTCCTCATTAGATAGCATGTGATTGGACATCATTTTCCTGGCTCCTTTAAGAAAATGCAGCTGACTACTAGTCTTTACAACTTCGTATATTAATTCTCTGGCATTTTTATTAAAATCAAACACAGGTATCTCAAAGCACTTTTGACTTGATTAGATTGGTTTTAGTTAATTTAGTTTTCATATTAAAGCAAGATTTTTGACGTGACAACGTCTTATAATTCGATGGAGCCGGCTGAAAAAACATGACTCATGCGGCGTTACCTCGTTCTGAGGCGTTCCATTTAAGGTTTGAAATGCAAGCGAGAGCGCGGAACGAGCGACAAAGAGTCACAATCGGCCTCCGCGTTCGGCAGCGTTTGACATCTGTCTCTCTCCTACTTGAGTGAGCGATGCGTCCGCGTGGACAGCTGCTATACAATAATACATTTACATGTTTTCGTCAAGTATGAAGTGCAGTGAAAAATGAATGTGGTGTCAATTATTTTTAGCAACGATAATTGTGGCGATAAAGGTAATGATTCTTTCGATATTAAATATATGTTCAGTGATATATTGTCGAATATTCGTGCTTTCATCATTAAAATAAATAGCATCGGTCCGCTAGTGCAGCGATTGTAGGTTATGCTATAATTGACAAAACTATAACAATAAGTTAACAGAACTATTTGTATTTATTCGTACAAATAAATGTAACTTGATCAATTCAATTGTCATTTCCATTTACCTCATTCTCTATATACATACAAAATTCTATCAAACAAATAAAATTAAAATTTTCTTTTGAAAAATGATACCATTCCATCAATATTTTCTTATGACGTTGTCACGTTCAACTATCGTCAGTAAACCGACTTTACAGACAACCGATTTTTATGACATATTAACTTTGTATTTTATTTTTTGAAAGAAAACTGATAGGTTCTATTGTTTCAGTTAGGGTGCTAGGATGCGACAATTGTATTAGACAGATTCGTGCCCATAATATACCAGGTGAAGTACCAGCCATTCTGGCACGCATAGGCGTCTTGTATAGTCAATGTATATTCAGTAATTCGGGAATTGTCAACTTTTGAAAAATTGTATGAAACACTTTATATGTTGAGAATAATACCAAAGAATTAATTTTTATTTTGTTCATGACACCTTTAAATATAATGTAAAAAAAAATTATGTAAATAAAAAGCATACCGCAAAACCGCGACGTGACGTTATCGTTCAATAAATAGAATTAGGGTTTTATGAACTGAATTTCAGTTATGAAATTAATTTCTCCAGCACATAAAACTTTAAAGCCACTGTTTTAATGCTTAGTAATAATTGTATAGGCACTTATCAAAAGATATCACTCAATTATGTATAATCATTGCGAGTTCTTTAAAGAGGCTGCGTGTATCCCACGGACCTAGGGTTTCGACTCCAAACTGCACAAATATGTAGCTCCTACCAAGGGCTACAAACTTGCGCCGCTTGCGGTCCTAATAAATAATTAATTTGATTTTTGAAACATATTGTCAACTCCCGGATTGTGTCAGGTTGGATCACGACCCCTATACACAAAGTGTACACCAGCATAGGCGTGTCAAGTTCCGGAATCAGCCAGGATATTTCCAGTAAGAAGTGTGGTGGTACGGCTCGATTAGGACCCGTTAGAGCTCCGGAAACAATGCTTACATATATTTTAAAGTATTATTATTTGGAGTGTTTGGTGGGATATTAAAGTGACATGTTGTGCTTTTTATTTTTAATTCGTTAACTTAGGTATTTATGTAATATCGGTGGCGTTTTGCGTGATATAGTTAAGTGTATAAGTGAAGTGTATTATAAATATAAGGTGAAAAACATTTATATTTTGTGATGTCACAAAAACTCTCTAAATAGTTCTGATAAGAGAGCCACCATCTTCTCAGAAGACTCCACTTTGTGTAATGGAAAATTTTACGAAGGTTTTAAAACATTGACACATTGAAACAAGTGCTTTTTTGCGACGCCAAAACATGAAGAAGAAGTATTATTATTTATTTTAAAACATTATTACTATGTGTAAATGAGAGAAATCTGTATAATATTTAAAAATATCCGAGAGAATATGAACAAGTCGGTGTCGTGTTAAATTGGACGTCCCACGCGTATTCGGTGTACGTTTTCATCAATTTATTGGTCTCTTGGTATTGAATGTGAGCCGTTAGTGAGCTTGTTAGAAGTATATTTTTTTGTTAATTTAATTTTATTTATAGCTCATTTGGTAAACCTTAGTATTACACTTGTAACTATTTTAAAGGAAACGTTTTAGAGTAAGCAGCAGCAACCACCCGCGACTTCGTACGCGTTAATTACAACAAAACCTAATAAGCATGTGTTAGAATATTGTTTCATGTAACATATTTTTATTCCTAACGTACACTGTTTATTCATATAAATTTAATTCGATATTGAAAGTTAATTCGACTACCGCCATTTTATTAAATAATTAATATTGTAAACTATGTCATGTATTTTTAAGCTAAATTGTGATTTTAATAGCCGCACTGATAAATCTTCATTTAAATAGATTATCAATAGAGTTGTGGGGATTTTTCTTTATAAGACATTGTCTCGCCTAAGCGAGGTGACTTGTTGGATGTGAATCATCGAGGACAGATATCTTCGTACATTGGAGGTTCAATGGCTAGACATTAGAAAAAACCGTACCACAATAGTATGGTTTAATCGACCGATTCGAACTTACGTCGATCGACGTGGTGTCTGTTTATGTTACCACTGAGCTTATTACTTATTCCTTATTGTCAACCAGAACGATATAGTATCTAACTCACATTACGTTCTGAGAACAAATAAAGATAACTGTAAAAGAAACCATTAAATAATTTGTGAAAGAATCTTCTCGTTCGATCGCCGTCGCCGAAAATGTATACAGTTACGTACAAGGACTACCGAGTGATAATATCTCTATAGTCTCCAGTATCTATGTCTGTGGTTGTGGTTGTTTCGTTTGTACGCCTTGCTATAGTTTGTGGACAACAGTGTAACGTGAGACGGATTATACTTTAAAGCGTAAACATACCGATGCGTATTGTATCAAGCAAGACTTACAAAGTGCTACGCAGCTGAATTTTCGGACTTACGTAATATACTCGTATGTAAAAAAACTTATCAGAAACTCATTTAGTATTAAGCTATAAGTTAATAAGTTGTATTTTATATTAGAAATTTAGAAATATTAAGATTTTTTTTAAGTCTGCGTGTGGACCTAGAGTCTGCGGAATCAAAAATAAGACAAAGATCTCTCGAATGTAGTGGAACATCTGGTAGTGACGAAGTTCCTTTCGCTATATATTATGTGATGATCACACTTGTACTTGTACATACTAAGTCCGGTGAAGCTGTAAAAGCCGTCAGAGGCTCCAGGGCCTCTAAGGATAACAGTATAGTCAGTCGTAAAAAAAAAACTTGTACATACCGTTGTATGTATGCACCTTCGGTACGAATGGTGAATGGTTCGAGTCTCGCTGCTTTAGGATTTTTTTTCGTGTTTGTTTATAAAGTTCCTAAATCAGCGGGACTCGAACCATCAACCACTCTTACTGTGCATAAAACAGCACGTAGAAATTTAGTCACAACACAGCTGGATCAATTCCACGACTGCAGTTTTAAAAATCATTTAAATGTATGTGTTTGTATTATTATGTGTCGGTCAGGTTGGATCCTTTATCAGTTTCACTTCCATCCCGCGTTATATGACTTTGTTACTATAATAAAAACAGAAGAGAAGTCATTTTTTTTTAATTTCAATTAAATCACATCTAAATACATATACAGTGATAATATTATCTGAGATTTGTGTTTTCTTTTCAAGCATCTACATGTATGTAGTATAAATAATTGCAAAGTATTATTTAAGAAACAAATGTAATTACGTTATTAAACGATAATATAAATACAGATCACATTTTGTTGTAAATATTGTGTATGTCTGGAATTGCCATAGAAAATATCGGTATTAAACCTGTAATATTTATTGACATTAACAAAAATACATTAATTTAACAGATAAACATGATTTAACAAATAAATGGTTCATAAAAATAAAAACCTCCTCACGTAATTATCGTCCTTGTTTATAGATTGGTTCTAAAAACCATAAAAAATCCTATGCGTTTGTTTTTGTAAATCCTTTTAATAATTTGTGAATTAAATAGATTTAACCACACATGAGACTTAACTGAGGAATGGAACTTGACAGAGAGTTTGACATTTCTCAGTATTGCTATAAAAATAAAACAAAATGGTTCTTTTGTAATGTTTCCATTTTTGTAAAAAGTCAAGGATATTTTATAAGTAGATACGGTATTGAGGCTCTTTACATGCAATCGTGAATGAGGGGCAATTGTCTTCAGTTCATTTTCGATTTGATACCGGCATGAGCGAGAAGAAACTTCCGTCCTTTTTTGACAACAGAGCTTCTGCCTTAAATTATGATTTCCTATCTCTTTTGCTTCAACATGTTGATAAAAAAATTTGTACCGTTTTCAAATTGCTTTTAGTGAGAGTATAACGTATCTATTTATAACCAGTCCTCTAATTATTTGTTCTAATTTCATAGTTATATGAAATGAATGGCTCGTCCGATTATGTTTCCTTATTTTCTATAAAGGAGTATCGCGTAACTTCAACTTGTCTCACTATAAATCGATGGTTATTCCATATTAATTAGCTCGCGTGTACAGGTCGCTACTGTGTACAAACTCACTGAAGAAATATGCATTTATAGAAATTTATTTAAATCCGCTTATGGAAAATATGTCCGTATATTATCCGTGTATTCACTAGAGCTGTTTCGTGGCAATGCTTGATCAATTCAAAAGTAAAAAATTCTGTTAACAGGGAATATTTTATAATATACATATTCTAAACATGTCTCGGGTACTTTTACTTAAGTTCATATGAAAATCTATCCACAGTTTAGTATAGTCTATTGATACAAAGATTAAAAATATTTGAAATCATCCCCTATTTCACGCCTTCAATTTTTATTTTCGCAGTAAAATGTTACCTATGTTTATTATGCCTATGTCTATATCCTTCTCCAATGTTCACTCTATCTTTATACCTAAATTCATGAGAACTGGTTCAGCGGCTTAGGCATGAAAACGTAACAGGCAGATAGAGATATTTTCGAATTTATAATATTAGTATGGATAATTTCAAATAGAGATAATCTCTTTTTAAGCTTAGCATATTTCCATCTTAGGCTACGTCTTGAAATTAAACAGTTGTGATAAAAGTTATATACCTTATACCTCATTAAGTAGGTGGTAAAATGTGTGGAATATGCTAAAAAAACTATCTTCATCTAAAAACGAAAGTAGTAATGTAGAAAAACGTATTTGTATCTGATAACCCTCACAAATCATAGCATATAACCACAACTCATGCGGCCTTAACGTGGTATGCCTTAGTGTCTTTACCTATCCTGCTCTCTCAGTCGCTCCAACCTGGCATTTAGCTTAGAAAAGAGGTTGTCTCTGTCGTGCTACTTTAGAACAGAAAAGTCCACCAAACTATGATGTCCTCAATTCGCGTAAATTTTCATCGCTTCGGATGATAAATACAAACAGAAATTACTTTTTTTGTTATATCGTCTTCATATAGGTTATCATATACATTATTAGCTAGGGGTGTCAAGTTATCGCGTGTGTGAACGCAACTAAGCTCTCGTTTTGTTTTGAATTTGAATGCAATCAGTGTTGCTTACATGATGTCGCATATTTCTTGTCCCGCCCTAACATTATTCATAAATTGTATTTATTTTACTCTAAGATCGTCTGTGAAATAATGGCGGTTACCTGATGAAAAAAAAAACAGTGTAATACTATAGTAGCGGTTTTTTTATTCCATAAAGAATTTAATGTCTGGCAACAATCTTACCTGGTGCTCCAAGAAGGTAGCGCGCTAAACCTAGTAGAAGACTGGCTTTCAAGTGCAGCTGCCGAAACAGGCCTATAGGTGCTTGGCGACAGATTTTCAACTGAGGGTTGTAGCTAATCACGCGGTCATTAGAAAATAATTTACCACCGTGCTATGGTTCTTAGATTCGAACTCACGTCGACAGACGTGAACTCCATAAGTACACGCTACCATTAAATCATCATTGATTCGAATGTCGACTCGATATTGGAAGTCACTGGTTAATTATGTACAGCAATCGCCCATATACCGGCTTATAGGTACTGTAGTATATGTAAGTGTATCATTTCTACCATAGTTCAATGTCGATGACGATATCCGTCAATGTATCGACTTGAACCCGATACTAATTTCAATATAGCTTTAATATTATTTAACATAAAAAATGGTTCGGAGTTCAAGTGCAACTCTCACAGCCGCGACACAGTCGCGATCTCTACCTGACGCTTAAATTGCTTTATAAGAGTTCTCATATTTAGCTTTAATCGTATGAATATGAATTTTTTTTTTTTTTTTTATTTATTTATTTATTAAAACTTAAATTTACAACTTAAATTTTAACAATGGCCCCAAACTAGGCATGCCTGTGTCTTGGGAACCTTACATACGAGTTACCATTTTATATTTACTCATAATAACATCTGAAATCATTACATTACACATTACTTATTCATTATACTACATATTATACCGTTATATAGTATGCAATACAGACACATATTTTATACTACATAAACATAATTATATACAACATACATATTATCATAAATAAAATAACACACAATATAAATGCAACAGCCAAAACCATCATGGAAAATTACTTACAGTTTTAGTAATCAGAGAAGAAGTAAAATGTAAAATTATTTTTGAATTGTAAGTACATCCTCAGTTGTGTTATATGTCAGGGTACTTAATTAATACTAAATACTTACTTACTTAATTATGTTTATACTTAATACTTATACTGTAGACAATCTCTATTTAACTTAGGGCGCTTAATATAATTAATATATTGTGTAACTATTATTGTAACACGTCCACTCTCCCCCATTGCTCTCGTGCAAATGACGCGGCGGCGGTACCCGCGGTACGCTCGAGATAATGTATTGACTGTAGTGTGTGTTTATGTCTCAGTGTAGTTATGCATATATAAATAGTATAAATATATACATTACATTAAATATATTTAGGTATTTAATAGTTCCATATACACTACAGGTATCTACTATCTAATAAAAATGCTTCCCGGACTATTATCATTAATCAACTGTTGCGGACAGCGAGCAGGGCGGGCGAATAACGATAGTCTAATAGTATAAAATGAACAAGTAAATGAAATAATACGTGTTAGGAATAAGGTTTATAAATACGTGTTAGGAATAGATATAATAATATGAACTGAATATGTGTGAATATGTGTATTTTAAAACGATTAGAATAAGAATATAGCTAGTTGTAAGTTTAAATGTATAAATTTCACTAGTTGTAAGGATGAACCATGCCAGACTCGGAACATCTGGCATGGTGACTCATAGTACTGCCGAGAGCGCGCACACAGGGCGTGCGCGCTCATTGGCTGAGCGACGCCCCGCACGGAATCCATCGCACTACCGGTTGCGAGTCAAAGGGCGAGGTTAAATATAGCGGAGAGGGCGGCAGTACTGCGATCAGTTCGAGAAACACTACAACAACAGCAAGCAGCGAATCTGCGATCAGTTCGAGAAACACTACAACACCAGCAACAGCAAGCAGCGAATCTACAAGCAAACTACAGTCAAGAACGTTATTAAGAAACCACATTGTTACTACAAACTACTGTAACTTTGCAAGAAACAAGAATAAAACAAGCGCTATTAATTTAGCACACATTAAAATATTGTGGACGTCTTTTATTCACAATATTATCTGGTCCTTCGGAAGCCGGATCGGAAGAAAAAAGAACAGAACATTTCGCCGATCTACAACAACGCTTGAAGAAGAAACGACGTGTTATCAAGACATCTGTATCCACGAACGGCGTACCCAGATCAATGGTTGTTACGAGAAGCCAGGGAGACGCAATGGAATCACAAAACAGAAATAACACAGTCCGAGTATTCGAAGAATCGCCGCTATCGCCAGACACACAGAGGGCTGAGGGCACACCCCGATCGGAGGGAACACCCTCTGTACCTGTTACTCGCACTGACGTCAGAACAGGCCACGTTTCCCCGCCACGCTCACGCAGATCGACAACGAGTGCGACTATGCGATCACGCCTCGCCGAGCTACAAGCGGAAGAGAAACTAGCCGCAATTCGCCGTGAAGAACTCCGTATGGAGGCGGAATTAATAAAGAAACGCCTCGCCGTGGAGTTAACGTCGATACGGGATGAAGCAGAGGACGTACGTGAGCAAACGAACGAGGAGCCAGATGAACGTATTCACCGAGTGGATGACTGGCTCCGCTCACAGCCCGAAGCTACACGGGGGGAACAATTACCGTGTACCCGTAACGACGCGCGGCAACAAGACGAACGCAGGCCTGAACGACGTGCCCGTTCGCAATCACCGTCGCAATCGAGCAGTGATATTAAACAGCTCGCCGCGATACTAGAAAAGATGACGCATACTCATCCACCGCCACGCCAAGCCGCCGACTTACCTGTATTCACTGGAGCGATCAACGAGTGGCTGCCATTCAAAGCAGCTATGAGGGACTCCACGCAGCTGTATCGTTTCTCGCCGATAGAAAACATAGCTCGCCTACGTAACAGCCTGCGTGGGGACGCCCGCGACGCAGTGGCAGCGCTACTACACACCGCGAACAATCCAGATGAAATCATTCGGACACTGGAACAATGTTTTGGTAGGCCGGAAGTAATTATAGACAAGGCGCTGGATGATATGCGGAAATTACCACGACCGGGAGCTACCGCAAGCGAACTGAACGCGTTCGCAGTAAAACTACAAAACATAGTCTGTGTTTTACTAAATCTCGACAAGCGGAGCTACCTGTACAACCCGATGCTGGCTCGGGAAGTATTAGAAAAACTTAGCCCACACCTGAAGTCCCGGTGGTGCGACTATGCGGAAGAGAACGAGGGAACAACGGATCCAGAGGTCGTTGTATTATCACGCTTCCTAATGCGTGAAGCGAGCCGTGCGTTAAAACACACATATGCGCCCGCCACCGCTTCGACAGCGACCTCTAGACGCGAAGTATTGAAGCCTGCCGCACCGCAAGTCGCCGCCAGAAAGAGACAGAACGTCTTTGCTACGGTGGACACAGAAACCGAACATCTGTGTCCTAGCTGCGATAAGCCCCATCCGTTGTCTCGGTGCCCGCAATACAAGGCACTGAACGTCGAGCAACGGTGGGAGCTAGTGAAGAGCAAAGGCGTCTGTTTCAAATGTATTGACAAACGCCATCGTCGTGTGTACTGCAAAGGAAAGCCGTGCGGTATTAACTCCTGTCGTCGTCCGCATCACTCGTCGCTTCACAACGACAGACCAAGCGATAGCGAAGAGCAAGCTCAGAACAACGTGACACCGTCAACGAGCGAGACGGTAATGGCTGTCGCAACAACTATAGAACCGAGACAGATTATACTAAAAATCTGTCCGGTGACTATATCGGGCCCCAAAGGAGTGGTGAACACGTACGCTTTGTTGGACGAGGGCTCGACTATATCGCTAATCGACGAGGACTTGGCCAAGGACATCGGAGCGCATGGACCGTCACATCCACTACAACTACAAGGCGTCAATATGGGCAAAGAGTACACGAATAGCCAAATTGTACAAGCGAAGTTGTACGAACCGGGCGGCAACAAGAAGCACGAGTTCCGAGCTCGAACGATAAAAGAACTCCGACTGCGCGAACAAACAGTGTCTCTAAGCACACTCCAACACGCTCACTTGCGCAATTTGAAAGTGAAGCAGGTGTGCTATGAGAAGGCGAGGCCGCGTATATTGATAGGTACGGACCACTGGGAGATGATCGTATCCAGAGAGCTACGCGTCGGCAAACCGAACCAGCCGGCGGTGTCGAAAACTCAACTGGGTTGGGTGGTGCACTGAACCGCACCACACGTGATCATCGGCCACAGCGAAGACCTGCTACACATATACGCACCTGAACGCAACACTGGCAGCGAGATCCGGAACGAAAGTCTACACGAGCTCGTAGAACGGCACTTCAAAATAGACGCGCTCGGCGTAGCCCGCGAACCGAGAATCAGCGACGCCGACAAGCGCGCGACCCGAATACTCGACGGAACGATCCAACAACGCAGTGAAGGCTACGAAGTAGGTCTACCGTGGCGCCGCGACGACGTAGTACTACCTAATAGCTACAATATGGCGCTACGACGACTTCACTCGATAGAAAAGAAAATGGATCGTTCCACAGAGTTTGCGGTGGCGTATACAAGTCAGATCAAAAACTTGTTTAAGAAGGACTACGCCGTACGCTGCCAGGGACACGAACAGACTAGCAACATCAGCTGGTTTTTACCTCACTTCGCTGTATTCAACCCGAACAAACCCGGCAAGCTACGAGTAGTATTCGATGCCGCGGCACGCAGTGGAACTACGAGTTTAAACGACGAGTTATTAGAGGGACCGGACCTGCTACGATCGCTGCAGGGGATTTTATTCCGGTTCAGAGAGAAGCCCGTCGCCGTCACTGCTGATATAGAGGAAATGTTTCTGAGAATACGAATACGCGAAGCGGACCAGCCGGCACAACAATTTCTGTGGCGAGGCAACGACCGGAACAAGCCGCCACAGAAATATAAAATGAGATCGTTGATATTCGGCGCAGCAAGCTCACCGTTCATAGCACACAGTGTACGCGACCGCAACGCTGAAAAGCATGCACGAACGCATCCAGACGCGTTCAAGGCAATAACGCAGAGCCACTACATGGACGACCTGGTGGATAGCTACGACGATGAAGAAACAGCTATCAACACTATAAGGGAAATACAAGAAGTCCACGCAGTATCCGGCTTTACGTTACGCGGATGGAGCAGCAACCGAGCGAGCGTACTCAGTGGAACACCGGACGAGCTACGCGCACGATCGCCCGCACAACTTGGCGGGCATGAACAAGAAAAGATCCTGGGCCTATACTGGAATGCAGCTACGGATGAACTAGGGTTTAACACGTCCATGCATCGGGTACCAGCCGATGTACGCGCACGCAAGCGGGCACCTACAAAGCGAGAAGCTCTGAGTGCGGTTATGTCAATCTATGACCCACTCGGCTTACTCAGCCACTACACGATACGCGCGAAAATAATCCTGCAGAACCTGTGGCGCTTACAGATCGGCTGGGACGACGAGATACCCGAAGAGGACGCAAGTTCATTCGACGACTGGCTACAACAGTTAGAACATGTAGCAAACCTGCGCTTGCCGCGATACTACAATTTGGCATCGACGGGGATAACAGAATTGCATATACTGTGCGACGCGAGTGAACAAGCATATGCGAGGACGGCGTATTGGCGAACGATATACGGTGACGGCTACATCGACGTAGCACTTGTAGCTGCAAAATCTAAAGTAGCCCCGAGACGCGTACAAACAATACCGCGTCTCGAATTACAAGCCGCCGTCATCGGAGCACGCCTGAGCGACACTATACGTCGTGAACATCGCATAAATATCGTCCGCACAGTATACTGGACCGATTCAACAACTGTCGTGCACTGGATACGGAACGACAAGCGCAGATATACACCCTATGTCTCGCACCGCCTAAGTGAAATAGCTGAGCTCACCGAAGCAGAACAATGGAGATGGCTACCGACGTATTGTAAAGTAGCCGACGACGTGAACCATACAGTCGAGCAATCGCAGCCCGACGTATTACCGGACGCGACGCGGTTCTCAACTTATGAACGACTAGTGAGAACGGTCGCTACAATGTTCGCGTTCGCAGACATATGTCGACGCCAGGCGTCGCGTGTCGAAAAGCGGCACCTAGAACGCGCGGAGAGTATGTTACTACGGCAAGCACAACGGGAAAGCTTCGGTGAAGACATCAACAAGTTAAAGCGAGGGAAAACGATACCACGATCAAGTCGTCTCTATAAACTAGATCCAGAGCTTGATGACGACGGCACGCTGCATATGCGTGGACGGATCGGAGCCGCGAACGTGCCGACAAGTGTGAAACGTCCAGTCATACTGGATGGGAAACACACTATCGTCAGAAAACTTATCGCCAAGCAACATCGCGCCGCGGCACACGGAAACCGCGAGCGCGTAATAAACGACCTGCGACAGCGATACTGGATTTTGAAACTACGACCCGCAGTGCGTAGCGTGGAGCGGGAATGTGCGATGTGCCGGGTACGCAAAGCCGTGCCTCGCGCGCCAGCGACCGGAGACTTACCGGCCGCGCGCCTTGACCCGTTTCATCGACCGTTTACGAACTGCGGGGTGGATTACTGCGGACCGATGCAAGTAACTATAGGACGGCGAAGAGAAAAGAGGTGGATCGCCTTGTTCACTTGTCTAACGACAAGGGCGATTCACCTAGAGATCGTGGGATCGCTGTCTACCGACTCGGCGATAATGGCACTACGACGGATGGCAGCGAGAAGAGGTTGGCCCGCACTGATGTACAGCGATAACGCGACCAACTTCCGTGGGGCGGACACCGAGCTACGCGCCGCCTACGCCGAATGGGCACCTGCGCTACGGGGGGAGGGGCTACGGCACAGCGTCGAGTGGCGCTACATCCCGCCCGGCGCGCCTAACCAGGGAGGTGCATGGGAGCGGCTAGTGCGGTCGGTAAAAACCGCGCTCGCCGCCACCTTTGAACGAGCGTGCGCCTAAAGAAGAGGTGCTCCAAACCGTGCTCGCGGAGGCCGAGCATTCGATTAACGCGCGGCCTCTAACGCACGTGAGCGTCGACCCGCGGGACCCAGAGGCGATCACTCCCAACCATTTTCTGCTTGGGAGTTCGACGGGTATGCCTACGACGGGGACCTGCGACACGGCGGACCGGCGTACCTGGCGAGCAACCCAGGCGCTCGCCGATCATTTCTGGCGGCGCTGGGTTAAGGAGTACCTCCCTACACTGGTGCCACGCGGGAACTCAGCCGACAGCACGCGCCCTCTGAACGTCGGGGACTTGGTCGTGGTTGTCGACTCCGCCTTGCCGCGCAACACCTGGCCGCGCGGAATCGTCACGAGAACCTACACCGGCCCAGATGGAGGAGTGCGGAGCGCCGACGTGAAGACGAGGAGCGGTGTGTTCCGGCGCCCAACGACGAAGCTCGCCGTCCTGAGAGGAGAGTGAGGCTGCGCAGGCTACGCCGGGGGGAGAACTGTTGCGGACAGCGAGCAGGGCGGGCGAATAACGATAGTCTAATAGTATAAAATGAACAAGTAAATGAAATAATACGTGTTAGGAATAAGGTTTATAAATACGTGTTAGGAATAGATATAATAATATGAACTGAATATGTGTGAATATGTGTATTTTAAAACGATTAGAATAAGAATATAGCTAGTTGTAAGTTTAAATGTATAAATTTCACTAGTTGTAAGGATGAACCATGCCAGACTCGGAACATCTGGCATGGTGACTCATAGTACTGCCGAGAGCGCGCACACAGGGCGTGCGCGCTCATTGGCTGAGCGACGCCCCGCACGGAATCCATCGCACTACCGGTTGCGAGTCAAAGGGCGAGGTTAAATATAGCGGAGAGGGCGGCAGTACTGCGATCAGTTCGAGAAACACTACAACAACAGCAAGCAGCGAATCTGCGATCAGTTCGAGAAACACTACAACACCAGCAACAGCAAGCAGCGAATCTACAAGCAAACTACAGTCAAGAACGTTATTAAGAAACCACATTGTTACTACAAACTACTGTAACTTTGCAAGAAACAAGAATAAAACAAGCGCTATTAATTTAGCACACATTAAAATATTGTGGACGTCTTTTATTCACAATATCAACATTATAAAATGTTTTTTTTTACTAAAAGAAAATTAATTACTAATCGCCTTCTTCGTTCTTTGGACGTAGCATTATTTCAAAAAATGATTAATGGCCGATTTTTCAATCGTCAGATACCTTTACTTGAGGAATAATTATTTTGCCGTTTTGACGGATAATGTGAAACCTGTCAAAATTTCAAAATTATTCCTCAAATAAAGTTATATAGCGATTGAAAAGTCGGCCGTTACAACAGTTAATACTGAACTGATGTTTTTTTATCTATAAGCTTATAACGTATTTTATTTCATAATCGAAATATACGGGCCACCGAACTGCACTGGTTTCTCTGAAACGGATCTTACTATTTGGATGAAATTTTGTATTTAGATAATGTTTTATCTTCCAGGTTTACCTAGACAGGTGTTGTATTTTTTATAAATACCGAGAAAATCTCGGTCTCTCAGAAATTTATTGTTATTAAAGCATAAGATTTTTTTTCACTTTTGTTTTCACTAAGAATTTGGACTTACATTTTTCTTGTTAGTATTAAGAATTATTACTAATTTCTTTTAATCTTACTATGCGACTGCAATTATTGTACTTGTATATTACCATAAATGAATCATAAAGTCTAAACCATTTAATAAATTTTAACTCTGAATAATTACTATACGTTGTCTTTGTATGCGCATATGCGATATAAATAACAGGGCACTTGTGTTTATGGTAATTAGATTGGCCCATGCCACTGTGCCGGTGGATGTGGTCGAGTTCTGCAAACGTTTTATTTTGAAGATAATTAAAAGTTTAATATTTCGTTAACGTTAGTAAAACTATGATATAAATATTATTGGAACGGTTTAATATTCATTATTTATTTATTGTAGATTATGGTTTGTTCATTATTATTAAAGTTAGATTTTGTTTTACACTGAGTGTTGTTACTTGAGTATATTTTATAAGCATCACTAACATCATATGACATCATTATTACTAGATGTAACAATTCTTTCAATGTTTCTAAATAAAAATTTACTTATAATTAATATTATTATAAGTTTATATAGCAAGATACATAGTTTTGGGTAGAAGCATAGCTTCTGATATACGCACAAGACAATTTATAACAAAAAAGAAAACCAACTTCTATACTTTTCAGGAGTTCCCTGGTGTATCTTCGAAGTCCAATGTCTCAAGCCAATAAAATGAAAATGGGACCAACCATGAGGTCTTCCTTTCCACCAAAAGCAGGATCATCCAAATCTGTTTATAAACAAATAATTTATGGCTGAACAGTCATAAATACATACCTATACTATATTATAATTATGAACCTCTTCCTTTTATGAAGTCAGTTTAAAAACGACAGCTATACATCGAAAATTATAAAGAAGCTCTCTTGGCTGATAGAGTATTTTCTAATGCCCGCATTGCTAGCTACACTACTTTGAAATTGAAAATGTATTTCCAAATACCAAGTACTTACGTGTGTTCCTAGACAAAACTTGAGAATTAGCCCCCTTTATGCTTAGTATGTTGCCATTTTTGGCCACATTTTCACTTATCATAAGAGATTGTGTGAAATAAATTATTTAAAATAGAAAAATATAGTATCACGCATTATCTACAAAAAGTTTATTAAGCCTTCTTGCTTTATAACTGTAAGTTAAACCTAGTTTTAACTGTACTGTGCAGTCCACCAGTGAACATGCAGGGTATATCTTCGACGACCTCTCAGAAGACTAATGTTCGCACCGGGACCTGCTCTTTGCATTGTGGTTTATTTGTATTCGCTAATGTATACAATCTCTAATTACACGCAACGCCTTCCACTTACTTAGGGCTGGCAGGAACTCTTCTGTGCTTGTATGAATATTAGTGAATTAAAAAAATAATATTTTTGGGAGGCTTTATTTTTATGAATACACAAAATCACCTGACACAACCTAGGTAAATAGTACCTGACACAGCAAAGTTTTTAGCGGTATTTTGATCTGTCATGGCGGTGTTTATTATTTTTATTCCTAAACTTATGTTGTAGGTACTAGCTGTACTAGCCTTCACTTACGTGGACTTACAGAATGCCATCGACGGGCACACGTGCGAATCTTGCACCTCCGCTGCCGGCTATTTTAAAGGTAAAAATGGTTATTGTGGATGTTCCTTAGATGATACACATATACTGTTGCTGATTTCTTTGTAGTTCCTTTTAATGTCTACAATTATGTAGTACATTAATTTGATATATATGACCAGTTTTTTTTAATTTGCGCGAATCCCTAGTTTTTTTTCTAAAATAAAAGTAGCTTAAATTACTCCTTTTAGCATCAGCTATCTACCATTGAAAGTTCCGTCAAAATCGGTCTAATCGTTTCGGAGATTACCCGGAAAAAATAGATAGATAAAATTTTTAAAAATGGGGTTTTTGTTATAGGTATAATATATATGTGGCTCTATAGATGTCGCTATGTCGCTACATCACTCCCCTCCGAGACCGGAGGTCGATAGCAGGTTGAGTCGTCCATACATCGTGTGATACTTGCCGGGCCAGTGGAATGTTCCAGTGAGTCGGAACTGTCCGCGATGATGCCCCAGTGAGTCGGGGTGATGCTGCAAGAATGCTCCAGTGAGTCGGAGTGTTGCAGTGCTGCGTAGTGACTGGCTGCTGCGTCGACCAGGAGAGAAGTGCGTCTCTGCTTGCTGACCGGCCGAAGTGCAGTGTGCTGTGCCAAGGTCGCTGAGAAGGCTGTGGGTGATGACCAGGAATGCGCGTCCGCTGCATGCTGGTGGTCGGGATTCCCGTAGTAGCCGTGGATGCTGGCTGGCTGTATGACTCGCTGCTCGAAAGCTTGTGGAAGTGATGATGACGTCACGATGTAGCTTTTGCGAAGAAGGTTGCGCTGACGTTCATGCTCGGGGTCACCAATGTAGAAGAACTATTGCAAAGGGAGGATCCTCCGACCAGACAGGTGTTATGTCTGAAATTTAGTGTTAGAATTTTTACTTATAATTCGGGTAAAGGTCACGCGAATCATTTTATTTATTTATTAAAAATTTTAGGATTGTCTTTATAGTATATTAAAGTAAGATTAGGCGATATAAAAAAAAAGTTGAAGGTTCAATGCCAATGAAATTAAAATGGAACCACCGTTGAGGTAGAAAAAATGAATCATCCATATCGGTTCAAAAACAACAGTTATGGATGAACATACATAAAAAAAAAAAACAAATATACATTCGAATATCTCCGTCTTTTTTTTAATCGGTTAAAAATATATCTTACGCAAATTTTGGAGTCTGTAGATTTCCATTATTTTGGTTGCCGATGAACATGTAGAATAATGTCTTTTGTAGGTGACTTTTTGATATTATTTTGGCAGCCCTATGAAATTTAACGCCAGTGTTAGAAGGTTTAGTCCCGTAGGTGTTGTTTCCATCCCTAATTAGGAATACTAAGGTGTCGGAATCCCTGTACCCATTCTGGAACGTGTCTAGAAAATGCTTTGTTAAATTCATTTATTTCTGTTTGTTTTATTTCTGCTGTTGTAATTTGTTTATTACAAAACAAACTTGTTTAAAATTGTCTCCTATGATTCAAATACTAATGTATTTTAAAACATTCGTAATACCTATAATGTATCCGCAATGAAATAAAGATGTCATTCACTTTTATTTAGTTTTAGCATTCGTAGAAATTTCAAAATGCCATTAGTATTAAACACTAATTATATACCAAATAATGATTTTCAAAAAAGCCAAATAAAAATATTTTTATCAATTATAAGTTTACTTGTATCTATCTATATTACCTAATAAATCTGTATTTATGTCTATACATGTTTTTTTTTTTCAAACTCCCCGATATGCGTCATATATAGAGTGCACTGCTTGCGAATATGCTATAGAAACAGTTTATATGTCTACTCAAATTCGATTCAACTCAAAATCAGTTTGCTCGATTCTTATTAAATTTATTACACGGGAAGCTTGATCAATTGATAGGTTTTAAGAATTTACATTAGGTACCGATGTAGGTACAAGAGAAATACACGTCTTTCCTCTATTATCACTAATATGTATGAGTAAAAATAAAATTACGAGATCAATATTCGCCTACGGAGCCGCGGGTCCGCTAATATTGAATAATACTGTAGCATTTTTATGTCATTATGTTACCATTCAAAAAAGTATGATAGATAATAAATAAATTAAATGCATATTTGAATGTTCTATTTATTATTTTATCCCGATATCATCTTAGAAACTTGTTTTCTCATATTATAGTTGTTAGATGAAAAGTAATTAGGTATCTAAAAAAAACTTGTTTTGAAGTTTGAACGTTTGAGTTTTGAACGGTAGAGGGCGTTACTATATTAGTTTACTTACAAACATACGCGAACAGAATTAACCAACAATACACAGTACAATATACGAATGAGAACGTATTAAAGCGAACTCAAGCTCAGAAGAGCGTGACGTAATTTTTTATGTTCTATTGTTTTTCAAATGACCCTCCGTGATTGGTTGAGAAAATGGTTGGGAGGTGGTTTACCAGCCAGTCATTGGTCGGATCGTTATGAATGCGAAATAATGATGGCCGATTGGTATGATAAGGTGTATTGTTAAATTAGTCACGCTATGTTTGATTACGTTTTATTAGTCATCTACTGCGACTGTTGTCTATCTCATAATATATTATTGTCTATAAATGTATTTTTATTTAAGAGGTTTTCATTACAAACCTACACATGAGTTTTTAATACTACCTTCACGTTAAACAACGTGAAAGTCAAGTGACGTAAGTACTACAACTGTCATTGTAGTGCACTGGTAATAATAAACCTATGGAGCCGATAGGTAGCAGGTTCGATTTCCACATGTTACTAACTTTTGTGTGACCTGCATAATAGTCAGTTGAGTGTCTGAGTGTTGTAATGGGTAGGTACCTAAACTTGTTGTTAACTTTTAATGGGTAACAGGTATTTTTAAACTGATTTCCATCTTGGTTTTTGTTTGTTGGGAGTGTGTAAATGTATAAATATATTAATACATTTGTAGGTACGTAGTAGTAGTAGTAACTAGTAGGTATAGCGGTTGCCCAATGATCGAAATTCGACCAGCGACTTTTTAATCATTGACTATTTTCTTATTGACATTTGCAGTATGAACCTAAACAATGGATATTGCTGTCACTTTTCATTGATCGACATTGTCAATATTGGGGGGGTCTAAGTTCAATAGCACTTGTCGGGTTAGGATACGCAGTATTAATTTATTTTATTTAACATAGGTATATTATACATAAATTTTAGCTTTCTGCACTCCTTCTCGATATAAACTTTAATCATGCCAAATCTCACAGTCTTCTGTGCACGCAATACGCTTAAAAAGGGTTACAAAGTTTTTGCTTCACGTATTAATATAATGATGAAATAACCAATATAGGTCGGTCTGGTAGATATTCTGTTTTTTTTTCGGTAGTTAATAGCTCGACCACAATGCCACCTATCGCATCCTAACATATCTATAAACCTTCGTCTCGATAAAACAAATATAATATGTAAATGTAGGGGGTGCGTAGAAACACAAATATACAAAATGCAAGCTGGCTGTTTCGCCACCACGGCACCATGGACCGGCATGGCATATCGGCAGTCGTTCGCGTTTCTCCGGTCACGTTTACGTTTGTTATCGCGTTTACATACTACATCATACACCCGGCTGTTCTCTTGAGTGTAAGTACCTATGTATTCTATGTCAATAATAATGAAACAAGAATCTTAGTGAACTTTATTGCAGCCTTTTATTTAATAAATCACCAGTAACCTTCTGACATGATAGGAGTAACCAGCCATATAACATACAGTGGTCAGAATACACACATAAATATGAGATCAATTGGGCAAGTAGTCCAGAAGTTACATTGCAATTAAGAGACGCATGATTTTTATTATTATAAGATAGGTACCTACTAAATACTACTTAGAGGTGGGCGATAATAAATTATTTTACATAATCGAGATATTAAAAAAAATATTCGTTCGGTCGTAATAATTAGTAATTCTATCAATTTAGTAACTAATAATAGTAAACTATCATTAGTAATTACTAATTGTAAGTACTTCGAATACGAATGATCACTCATCATCGAAATTTTTATTAATAGTAGTAATTACTAACGGTTATAATCGAGATATCTTCGAGATATCAACATAATCGAATGATTACATTAGTATATCTCATAATCGCCCACCGCTACTTAATACTTAAATCAGCTGTTTAGTAACCACAATACAAGGTTTGCCACAGAGTAGGTACTCTGTATTGTAGTTTCTTTTGGACTACATTTACTGGATAAATGAATTCGCTGTGTGCTTAAGACCACACGAAAGAACGAAAACCATCAAGACGAGTATAATTAGTCGACTCAAGCCGACTTTACCCGAACGAGCGTTACATAGCCGAGCGTGACGGCTTAGTCTCATTCAATAACCACAAGATAATGTGGTCAGCGCGCCTAAAGAAGTATTCACTTCAAAAATGGACTGAGAACACCTGTAATAGTGATTTTGTTCTAGGACTTTTTGTAGGAATAAATTCGTTTACTTCAAATAGCATTCTATTACCTACTTCACTGGTATAACAATACGAAAAATAAGACTTCAGACGGATAACTCACTACACCTACCTACTTAATCATTACCTATCATTATGTACTTAATTAATTTTATCTTCTTTAATCTATATATCATTTATCTATACATACAAAAGTAATTGTCTTAACTGACTGTTCGCTGTTCCTTTTATACTGTACTGTTTTAGGTGAGCACTAAGGAAGGGTTTTTGGAAATTCAAATCCTAAAGTGGTGAAAAAGGTGATTATAATTTATATGAGAATCTCACATTTTTATAGATCTATGAAAATTGGTATTCAACAATTCATTTAGAAAGTAAAGAAGGCGTGTTTCAATGTTTGGATGCTTGGTGTTGGAATGAAAGTTTGTAATAATACAAATACCCAACGATATATATTAACCGAAAATATTTTACGAATAAAATTGAAAAAAAAAACTTATAAGAATCTTGTATTTTTTGACAACGTGAATTATTCAAGAAAATACATTAAATACCCAAGAAAAAAATAAATACCAATGGTGTTTCGGATTGATTCTATCCAATCAGATAATTGGTGGACTACTTATACGGCAACAAATTAGTGGGAATTGCGCGGCCTCATCGCGCGACTACGCTTAACGTATAGCTTTGATTACAACAAATTCCTCATTAGTTAACACTGTGATGATTATTAATATGGCGAAATATAAATAAGATTTAATTCAAGAAACCACCGAAGGTATTAAAGTATTTGTTGTTTAGTGAAGCGCTTCAGCGCATCACGTACCTACATCGAATAGAAAAACTTATACCTATATAATTACTAAACGATAGTAAATAATGTTTTTATGTGGTTGATATTCTCTTTTACAGTGCGTTAAAACCGTACGAATAAATATCCGCAAAAGCGTGGCCAACATGCGCGCAAGGGTGCCAAAGTGGCCTGGCCTCAGCTTGGGCTGTTGCCTCAATTACTATGAGGTCGCGATCTGACTCATTCCCTATCCTTAGAAAATTCAAGCTAAACTAACATATACACATATTCATCTTTCTGCCTAGTAGGAAGAAGGAAGGAATATGTGTATATGTATTTAATCATCTGAAGTTATTGGCAGAACCTATATGCCTGTATGGTGTACACGTATGTATGAACATGTGTAATGATGTGTGTAGGTAGCTAGTGATTGTAAGTGCAGTGTCACCTGTATCACGCGAGCGGCTCCAAGACTCAAGGGCTCCACATCGAGGGAACGGACCTATGTCTTAAGCTGCCGCGAGAGAGGGAGGACGTGACGACGGTGTGCGGGAGTGAAGTTACAGAGATGCAGTTCATACAAATAGGCTACTGTAAACTGTGGCTTGAAAACCCAGCACTTGGTGAGTATAAATTTTGAAATAATTATGTTTTCAATGTTTACCCTGTTCTCTATAACAATATTAGAAAGACAGAGAACGGTTAATCGTAGTTAAATCAACGAGATTTTTCTGTGTCTTACATGAAAACCATTAAGTACGATTAAAAAAAAATGTTATCGAATTATAATAAAAGATGATCAATACTAAACAAAAGCGAAGTAGTTCAAAATTAAAACTAATTTTGTACCTCACTAACAAATTGCAATGTTATAATTCAACGTGTCCTAATAATATAATCATTTTCTTGAATACCAGTTAATATATTATTAATTCTTTTTAGCAAGTTTACGAAATTTTAACACTTTTTCTAGAACATTCTAGAAAATTGCAGAACCACTTAATATAATTTCCTTTAATCATTTTCACACCGCTATATATTCGAAAAATACTGACAAAAATAAAAGGTACAAATTATATACATACCTGTCTACACACATTTGCAACTCTAAAGGGTATAAGCCGTAAGTCGTGACATTTTTGACCCTCATATTGGTTTACTCGTGCAATTACTGACGATTCAATTCTAGCTTTTATCTGATGCCAACTACGTGCAGGGTTCACTTAACGATGTTTAATTAATACTGCGATAAATAAATCATATTTTGTTATATCTATCATTTGTAGCATGTTGAAAACAATTAACTATATTTAAATACGTATTTATAATTATTTAAAACAAGTATTTGTAACTATAAAAACATAGTTTAAATTAATATAGAAGATAAATCTCTGGTAAATTTATTTGAAAAGTAAGTTGTGTATTTAAAGTTAAACTTTTATTAGATCGTCTCAAAATTTTTGGTCTGTGTGTTGCATGTCGCGTGACAGTGTTGTCATTACTCATTTGTGAATTTTTAGTTAAATGTCTATAATGTGAAAAAAAGTTTCACTTTTACCGTGGTTTCATAAAACCACACAATCATTTGTATAAATATATGCTTACTTCAAAATGTACATAATACTTAGCAGGGCCGGCAGACGTTGTTCTGCATTTTCTGTTCGAAACGTGCAACTAACCATAATATCAGGTATAGGCTTTACAAAATTCTCAAGAGACAGAATTACTCAAGCATATAATTACTTTTGATACAGGACATAATTGATTATGAAATCGCATGAAAACATCCAAAACATTGTTGCTGTAGATTGTGCATTATTCCAGTAATTGAACCCTAGGGATGAGCTGCGTCGGATAAATTTCGATATACATATTCGCATTTCGATGAATTATTAGTAATCATCGATAAAAAATGAAACGAAAATGAAAGTATTAATATTCATTTCAACATATTAATTCTTAAACGGATTACGGTTTTAATGATTGATCTTGATTTACTAAATAAAAGTGTTGTTTCTGTCTGTCTGTCCGTTTATGTTCTTCTCGCGTTAAAATCACATAACCGATATACATAGTTTTAATTTTAATTCATATTCATTCATATTTTATTAGACAAAATATCATACAAAATAAGTAGTGAGGATGATGGTGAATCAATTTGAAAAAAAAAAACTCTTATGAAGCGTTTAAATAACTTACGCTAAGTAAACCATAACATATATATCAAATAATAGATCAGATAATAGTAGACCTTAAAAATCCCTACAAAATAATCAGTCACAACATATGCCTGTCTTCTAAAGGTCCCCCCACATTAAGCATTTTTGTCTTTCAAATAACCGACGGCTGACCAACGTGGGTGGGAGCGAGGGTAACACAATCCACGCGTCCACTCAAGAGACGACAATCTGTAGTCCATGCAAGCGAAGCCGCGGGTATAGCTAGTAATATTATAAAGTTCAAGAGATTTGTTTATTTGGATGAACACTTTCTTTTTGAAAAAATATTTTTATAGCGCATTTATTGAGGAAAGTTATAGAGTAATATAGCTTTACGCTACAACTCTAAAAAGTGAAGCAGCAACGATTCACGTCACGCTATCTGGAAATATGAAGGAATATACGGAAAGTGGGAACAATGAGGCTACATGATGTGTTGGCAGCGGCGCATTGTAGAGTAGTTCGAATATATTTAACACGGGTAAAACTGTGGGGCACAACTAGGCCTAACATAGCGTTGACCACTTCAGAATTTCAATCAATGGCTTTCGTCATAGGGTCCAGAAGTACTAAAATCGATTCTTTTTATCGATATACATTCAAATCACTTCAATTCTTCTGACCTTTCTTTATAGGATACATTCAATGTCATAGCAAAGAAATAGAGTATTTTATTGGACACCTAGCATTTTAATACTACAAATAACCACAAATTAAGCATCACATGTTTTAGACAAGTTGTAAGAGCAATAAACGTTTTTAGGTATTACCGATTTGCTGGACAATAAGTTAAAGGACTACGTCAAGCAGATTTTACTGTCAAAAGATAATATAGCGTTGATCACTAAGTGAATGGTAGGGACATCTACAAATGACGCCTTCATTGTAGGGATACCCGCTAAATCTGATTATTAACTGCAAACATTACACACAGTGAAAAAAAAATGAAAAAAAGGAAACCAAAAACTAGACTGCAACAGAAAACACTTGAGTAAAAAAATATTGTTCTATTTTTGCTTTTTATTCGATCTCCAGACGTCGCGTCGTACCTACATAAATATTCTACGTCACTCCCACAATTAAAACGAATCTAACGACACCTCGTGTGCTAAAATCCATCAAGCCATTTATACTATAGGGCGCGTCAAAGAAAAATATATACAATGCTCGAAAAATATAGCCCTGCTTTTTCGCATTCGAGTAAAAAATAAACCTGATATTGTTTTTACTGGCTCTTTTCAGAGCCTCGGAGTATTTTAACGTTCATAAATTCCTACCTTCTCAAGGTCTACATGGAATAAAGTACATATTAATTTTAAAAAAAATATTTTCTCAGTTTAAAGTTTGTCGAGCCAGCACCTTTTCTAAGTTTAGCTTATTCTTTAGTTAAGCCACATGATCAATTAATAACGAATCAAAAATTGGAAAAATTTTGCTGAAAATCGATTTAAAAATTTTTTATACCATAAAAAAATTGACTCCGTTATCGATACATCGTTTCACTTGCCTGAGAAATATCGATCAACCCTAATTATAAGTACTGTAACAATGAATGGAGTTTGCGCGGGCGTCGCCCCGGGCGGCAGCGCAGGCGCACCTGTATCTCAGTGCACGCGAACTAAAGACGTGTGTAGAATATCAAGTAATTACTTATTTAAGTAGAAGTAAGTAAACAAAGCTAACCAGCGTATTAAGTTGAGGTCAAAACTGAATTTAAATAACAATCGGAATATACTATTTAAATGAATGGAATTTTGCCGTGTATCTGGTAGAATTTTCTATCAACAGCATCTGATGAATCAATCATCTTATTTTTAAATCCTTATCGGATGAATTTTCAATAATCCTTTCTTGGGTACGTTATATGGGAGTACTGTGCAAAATTTTAGGTCATAAGTTGCCACAAAAACTTCCTAGAGTGCTACAATCTTTATGGAGCGCTGCTTGAAGTCTGAAGATTAGATAAAATATTCTAACGTGACGTATCGTGACATTGGCATATTTGTATATAAACACAAGTTGCTATTTAATAATAATAATAAGCAGAGACCCACCAGTTTAAGCTGTATGTTAACAGAGTTAAGCATTTTCGTAAGTAGATTTTTAGGTCTAATTTTGTCTTTCAGCTAATTATATCACTTAAATCATCGTAAAATTAGTTTATATGAAAAACATAAACTATATTATTAAAACACGAAGGCAGCGAAATAACATAATAACGATCCAAAATTAATATATTGTAAATGGGAACATATCTAAAATCACATAATTATAATTTACATGCGATAAACGTATGCACTCGGCTTAGGTTTCGCAGCACGTCGCCTGTGATTACCTGCGAATGGCCTCCGTTTAAACGAATCTTTTTTTAAATCTTGACGTTCCTGTTTCAAGAACCAGGGCCATTATTCCCGCGTCTTCCTCGTTTTGAATTTGGAACGGACAATGCGAATGGCTTTTCGCGGGCATTTTTTTACTTTTTACTCCATTTCAAACCAAAGGCCAAATTAGGCCAGTTAAGTCATGCGAGCGGTTTGTCACTTAAGTGAAGACCAGTAGTCGGAACTCTTTTGTTGAGTTCTGTGGCACCCAAATACGGCGCAGGAGAACAATTCGTTACGTTGTACATGTCTCAAGTCTTTTTTAATACCTTTTTGTCGTGGGTAAATTAACAAAATTGTGAGGCAGCGAACGATAACTAATTTCCGCGGCCACTTTGTTCGTTTAAAGGTCCACTGCAATTTGATAAGCGCTTATTTCGTCCAGCTGTACCGTAGGAGGTTGTAAATTAAATAGATTATACATCACATGGAACAAGCCCAATAACAGGTTTTTATTGCTGTACGATTGCTTTCTTGACGTTTTCTGGCTCCCGAAATTCGATGTCGTTGCCACATAACAAAACGAAAAAGTTTTTTCGAGAGATTAACAACATGTTATTTTTGAACAACTTATTAAAATAAACAAAAGCGTTTGATTGCAGCTTGAGATAAGAATCTTCTCAAATAATTTTTCACGAACAATAGGCATTTTAATATTGCAAAAAGACAATGACCATAGGCTATTGATAATGCAAAAAACGCAATAATAAATTACCGGGTGGTGGGTAATAAACCGCGATTTGCTCCGGGCGACTTTGAGAGCTACCAGTACCAGTGTAAAAGATAAAAAAAGTAAAATAAAATACGCTTAATATCAAAAGAGGTGTACTTCGTTAATGCATTCGGTGCCTTGAGGCCGGTGCGTCAGTTTGGACATTGTTTTCTGGAATGCGATTTTAAAAAAAAAGTTATCTTTTTCGTCGAATTTGTGCGCGGAGCGTTCGTTCTGAATTGAAATGACAAGGTGGATTATTTTTATGATGTTATGTAATATATTCCTGAACGAAATATTTTGATAATTTTATAGAGCTTCAAACTTGTTTTACACTCATGGTATAGGAATCCAGAAGTGAGGAACTATGAGAATGGATTTTTAACGTCTAATTATTATTTGATTCTACGAATGCTTGGTAGTATAAAATATGACAAATTATAAATAGATAGGTTTATTACTATTTCACTTTTTTTGAAGTGAAACTTCTTTTGGCACGTTAGAGACGGGAAAATTGATTTCGATATGACGGAAAATGATGTGAATTGTCTATCTAATATAAATTACTAGCGACTTTTTGATCATAGACTATTTTCTGTTTGACATTTACAGTATTCATAAACAATGAGTATTATCTACATCACTTGCTGTCACTTTTCGTTGAGTGACATTGTCAATATTTTGGGGGTCTAAGTTCAATGGCACTAGTCAGGTTAGGATTCACAGTATTAATTTATTTTATTTAATATATTTTTAACAGATATTAAAGATACATTTTAGCTTTATGCACTCCTTCTCTATCTAAACTTTAACCATGCCAAATCTCTCAGACTTCCGTGCACGCAATACGCTTAAAAGGTACCGAAAGCTTTTGCTTCACGTATTAATATATACATGATGTTAATTTGTAAGCGCATTACTTGAGAACGGCAGACCAATTTGGCTAATTCTTTTTTAAAACATAAATAGTAATCCGAATAAGGATTTTAGAGAAAGAAAAAAATTAAAATTAACCAAGGAAAATTACAAAATTTATGACAAAATTACATTGTTTTTTTTTTTTTTATCGGATCTTTATGAACTTAAAATCCATGACTCTTGATTCGAACGAAGGGTATATTTCGTTTGTTTTGTTATGAATGTTATGGTTCTGGAAAAGTTTTCAACTTGTTGTCCAGAAAATCAGTAATGTGCCTAACACTATTCCCAAAAGAACTTTTATACCTCTTACTAAGTAGGTACGGTAGAAACAACAAATTTTTGTCTATTTCTAATACACATTAAAACTGTGCTCTCTTTGAGCAAATCTAGCTTTTCAAAGATTTTAAGAATCTATTCTAATACTATTAACTGGGTAATTCTTGTATATACCTTCGGGTTTTCGGAAACAGCTTCAACAATTAGAATGAAATTTTGTATTTAGTTAATGTTTTACATATTTTGAAGTTTACCTAGGTGATTTTCTTTTTTTTAAAGATACCGAATAAAGTTCGGTCGCCTAGATATTATACATTAAGTTATCAAGAATGCATTAGGAGGGAAAAGTTAAGATATAGAATTTCATCATCAAGCATGTTGTCATCACTTTTCCGTACTACTATCAAAAATAAAGCATCCAATATAACTATAATATAACTTTAAGTTATATTCATTCACAATTTTTAACAAACAAGCTGATATATTTTCGTATTTTAATCAACAAACTAAGAGTTACTTTGATTCGAACAATAAAGTGTATGAAAAGTTGACAATTAGGGACTATATATTACGATTTTCATAAACAATGTAGATAAATAGTAGGTTACAATCATTGGTATAGGATAACACGATACATTTGTAGTTTAAACATAACAATAAATTGTAAATGAACGATAGTGAAGTTACGTAGCATAGTGTAGGGGTCGCGCCGGTCATTTGTCGCGTGTAACGAGCGACAATGCGCGCGTTTCGGTCGCAGGCCCCCCGCCGGCGAGGCATTTGTAAGCGCCTGCGCATGGTCACCGCGCCGGTGTTGCGCTGCCGCAACCGCCGCGCGTCTTGCCGTGGCACACTGAGATTTATTACTATCCGTTCGCGATGTTGTTTCCACTAGTAGCAACGAAATCTACTGAGATATGGTTTTATTAGTCATCATTTTTTATTACAAAATATATTGTATTTTTTTTTAATCTAGTTTACTATATTAATTATTTAGATAAACAAAAATTATTCTAGAGGTGTTTTGAATAACTGCAGAAGAGTTAATAAACGAATTTTCATCAATTGTAAAATGCGACGTGCCGAAAGTGACCACTGCAAAGTGACTCTTCTGTGCTGAATTGCACCCATAATACAATCCACAAAAATAACGATAGCCAGTTCCTAGTGAACAGTAATCTATCGCCAGCCCTCGATGTCATGTCGGTAAGCTGCTTATTATTGCTTATCTAATAAAAAACGTAAAATAATATAAAAACAGATTTATATAACCTTCCTATCTGACCTTGAAGTGTTATTATTAAATAGTAATATTTTCAATATTAATAAAAGTCTGCATATTTTCATTTTCTTTGCAGGAAAATATTTTGATACAACCAGAACACGATAGTAGAAATTGTTTAATGCTCATCTAATTTATCAATCATTTGTGTTTTTCGTTGTGTGTTCTACCGTTTGTATAATGGGCTATGTTCCGAGAAATTGTTCGAGGATGCCAAAGGTTACTTTCTACCATCACACCACTGGTCATCGGCAGAGAGTTTCAGAGGAGTTTCCTCCCGCGAACTCTTCGGATGTAGAACAAGCCACCTTCTGAAGCTTTTCCTCGCAACTACAGTATGAGGCTCTGCAAAAAGTAAGAGAATAGGTTTTTAATCGATTGCCTATGCGCATGTGATACTTCTAGTGTTACAAGCGTCCATAGGTCGTGGTAACTGCTTACCTTCGGGCAGGCCGCATTCATGCTTGCCACCATTTTGATATTTAAAAAAAACTTCAGTAACTAGAAAGTCAGGTTTCTTTCTGGGCTTAACTTGTTACCAATATAGCTACATCTTAACTTAAATTTCAGATTTTTATTTACGCGGGGAAACCGATCCTCACCGGACAACTCGTAAAGCTTAAGTGAAACTCTTACTAGCAACGGTATACTTTTCACACTTTCCACAAATGCTACAACGGAATCCTGCTGCGGTTGGGGGTATCAGTTAACTTCCAAAATAAGCCGGAGATAAAAAAATACCGCTCTCAGTGCAATCACAACCTATCGAAGTCGCATAGTAAACTCTAACTAAGCGGCTAACTATAGGATATCCATAACGTTTATTGTATATTCTTTTGATAAATGCGCTTTGCACAACTCGTTAATACCGAGTTATACCAAATACGTGACTCTTATTAGTCTTTTGCATATATTGTTTCACATTATTATTTAGAAGTTACCTTTGTTACAACTGTGTTGTTAATTTTTGAAATACCATCTTTGAATTTGAGCATATTTATAAAATAATCATTTTAATACGAAACCTATATAAAAACTATCACAAAACGGCTCACTAAGTTCTACATCTGGAGCATATGGCTGTGAAAATGGTCATTAAACCTAAGGGACAGAGAAAGGTTAGCAGCGTTTGAGATGTGGTGTTGAAGGAGAACGGATAATATTAATTGAACAGAAAAGATTTCAAATGAGGAAATGTTACGAAAAGTTGACGAGGAAAGCCAGTTGTTTAGAAACATAGATAACAGAAAAGGAAAGATGATTGGACACTTGATACGGCACGACAAGTTCGTGAAGGCAATTTTAAAAGGAAAAATTGAAAGAAAGCGAAGAAGAGGAAGGACGTAGACGAAGCTATTTCCCAAAAGAAAACGATAAAGTAATAGCAGAGGTCAGAATAAACGAAGAGAACAGGGAAAAGTGGCAATTGCTCCAACTATAAGAAATAAGCCCTTAGATTTAAAAAAAGAAGATAAAGAAGCTGATGTAATAGATGCCTAATCTTGCATGCTAAGCCTAATGAGAGGACTGGCTATTAAGTGGAGCTCCCAGAACACACCTATAGGTGTTTGGCGACAGATTATTAACTTGAAAGTGGCTGCTAGTCAGGCACGCATTTTCTTGTCCTCAAGTTATGATTTCATCACGATGTTTTCTTTCAGTTATAGCTCACGCTCGCCGATTCGAACTCACGTCAACTGACACGAGGTTCTTACACCACAAAACCATCATTTCTTCATTGCTATACGGAAATGATAAGTCAAATCGAATGAAACGATAACTGGGTATTACCATAGCATTCCTATTGGGATCACGTGCGATCGGAAGCCGATCCGAGGATCAGATCTCATTGTGGTGCGCTGGCGCCAATGAATAGATCGTCCACCCGTATTGTAAGTTAATGTACCTGGGACATTTCATTTTGACACACTGCCGTTCCGTATGACAAACAAATTGTTCCTGAAAATAGTGATTTTTTTTGGTGATGCCAAGTGTTTCTTATTGTTTTATTGTACAATCCAAAAATAACATATAAACCACTAGACACCAGGATACCCACTGATTGCTCCCGTAACGTGATAAACCACCAAAAAAGGCCAGGTCAAAAAAGGCCAGGTCAAAAAAGTATAAAAGGATACACGTAAAATTTTATTTTGAACACACGCCTCTATTCTAAATCATTATGATAAACATATAAATCAAAATCACAATATTTTTATTCAATTTAAGCTAGGGCCTAAAGATTTTAGGGACCTTCTTAGGAGAAGGCACCTATGAATGTCAATACACTACCACCGGTTCGGAAAACATCCCAGTCATCGATAAGAACCGACAAGAAACTCGATCGGGTTTACCAACATTTTATTTTCTTTTTATTATATACATTTATTACCATTTTCATTAGATGTACAGAAAGGAAATCACATCCAGACATCACCATAATTTACATAATCAGCTACCCTATAATAATAACCTTTCGAAAATAATAACTATAAACCCTTTTCTACCACGTAAATTAGGTAGTAACGTATAAAGGTTATTTTATAATAGACTTGCAACCGCCCGCAACTTCGTTCGCATTATTCTATTATAATCCCCACTCATCCACGGTAAGAAAACACATCATTGAACGCGTAGTTGTAGTAGTGCTTATAAAAATCGTATTTTCTTATAACTTTAATAACTTTTTAATGTATAAAGTTATTGTGATATTTTTTTAGATAAGGCCCGAGTATCTAAGGAGTATAACAAGAAAATTGTTCAAAACTATCCATCAATTTTTGCATGATGCGAGCACAACGGAAAACCTATTTAATTTTATTTATATGGTTTTTTTTTCTGACTGACTATACTGTAAGCCTTAGGGACCCTATCCAAAAACGGAGGCGTTGATGGCTTTTACAGCTTCACCGGACATTTTATATAGGTCATACATAGCGCGGGTTATCTACGATGCTTTTCATATACTTTTACGTTGTCTACGCAGCCAACCAATAAACAGTTTACATGTATCCCGTTCAAAGTCCGCTTCGTGAATGACATTTGCTTTATTTTTCAATAGTGCATGCACAACTACAGATTCTTGTTACTATGAATATGACACAGAGAGAATTTCTAAACGTTGTCTATTTTCCAGGGCCGTGTGTAGTCGACAAGCCGCCTCTCCAGAATGGTGATGCAGCCTCAACAGGAAGCCTTCAGCTTTTGTTCTCCGCACGAAATGATAAAAACATCAAGCAACGCCGCGCCGCGTCCATTGTTTTGCGACCGGTTTTTATTCATTCGCCATCCATTGTGGCTCGAAGCGAGTTCTGACAATCGTTTACAATTTTTATAACAAACAATTTTTTGCAATTAAAACAATGTCGTTATTATTATATTATTTTATTTACAAATTGGCTGTTTTTGTTATTGCGTTGTCATTAATACTACCTCATTATCATGTTTTTTGTGATATTCCGTATCCATTGAATTCAATAGTTCTCTAATTAATTATGCTTATATTAATTTTTGTAAACGATATTTTAATTAATAATTGGTCTCATAAGGTGTATACCCACCTGGTGTTTTAAAAATATGCTCCGAGCAAAGTGGTCGTACTTTTAATTAACGTGCTCTAATTTATTTAAGTATGTAAAATGTATTTCAATTTTTTGTCTTTTAATAACTATTCTGATACTAAGATGTTTTTATAAGTGTAGATGCGTTAGCCGCACTCTATTTTGGCCATAGATGTAGTATAATACTACATTAATGATTTTGGCAACATTAAAGTTAGGTAATTACCCGACATTCTCTCAGTCACGTATTATCATGTGTCGTGATTGCAACTTCACTACAACTCTTTCGTTTTATTCATCTTTCATTTCATTCATTCATCATTCATTTGTTTCTAATAAAAAAATGGCATATAATGACTTTCATATCCATTCTCTTTTTTGCGTACTATATAACTGGAAGCAGTATTTATAGTTATAATGTATAGCTTAATTGCGCTATTTTTTAATGCAATGGTGTTGGCGTATGATACGTCTATATATAAAATGTCATTATGCTGATAAGCCTTTTTTTATTATAAAAAGCTAAGCTCACAATACATTATTTCTTAGGAGTGCTAGAAGCTGGGCAAGATTCATCTGAGTTAGCGCTTCTATCAATACTAATATTATGATAAAGCTAAAGAGTTTGTATACGCGATACTGAAACTACTAGTCATATTTGGTCTAGAATGTGGCAACCCAAATTTCACATTTCGACTCTGTGTGTCACTATCGCGCTGTCACTTGGTTTTTCTTGATTATCAAGGGGACTTAATTACGCGCGATTTTTTTTTTTTTTTTTTATATCACATTGTTTTGGTGAATACGGTGTGTTTTAGCCATGGGACGAGATATCCTCATATTGTAACCAATTGAACAGTTTAAAGTGAAATAGAGATATTTTGTTAGAACATAGTAATCTCACCACGTTGGTTATACATCGTACCGTGAAGATGAAATGGAACATGACCGACGTTCCCGACAGAAGTTCATCTTTTTGCAAACCACAGGCCTTGTTCTGTCCATATCCAAACAAAGTGCGAATTGACCAAGTCGTATTTATTCCCGAACATTTGTTTGAGGTTCGAATATAGGCTTTTTATTGAAGAAGGTAAAGCTATATAACTTCATGCTACGACCAAAACAGTGTCCATAAATTGCACCTATTCTGGCAGTCTAGTCAAGCAGATATGAAACGGGCAATAAAAATATAACGTGGGTGAATCCGTGGAACACAGTTAGTATACATACATACATAAACTATATCATTATACTCTTGTAGGTATGTTGACCAGTACTGCGTTATTCCAAGAAGAATAAATAACTAATAAGTATTTGGCAAACTTCCCGCAAAACAAGATAAGCTTAGAAATTACGTCAAGGTTTTTCAAAGTGTGACTCGGAACCCCCGGGGGGTCGCAGAGCTAGCGGGAGGTGGTCGACGTCATATTAAATAAATCTCCAACGTATAAACGTTATGTTTTTATTGATGAATTGTATGTATGGTGAATTAAAATTGCTTCTTGTGACTCAAAACGCATGCCCAGTTTCAGAGCGCAGTGACAGAGAGTTTGAATTTTAGCATAAAACTGTGATTTCTTTTTACTCGACTCCAAAAAAGAAGGGTTATGTTTTTTTGGTCGTCTTTATGTATATTTCTTAGATAGTGTTTTTGGCAAACATCAAGTAACAGTCTCTTTATTTTCGTTAAAAGTCTATCAAATAATTTTTGCATCATATAGGCATCAAAGATCAGAAGGTAGTTGCAAAGTGAGGTTCGATGTGGCTGTACAGCTGATTGGTACATTGTGCCTCTCACAATAACTCGATTAGGACCAGACCGATACCGGACATGCTTCTAGTTGTAATAACATGGACATGACTCGAGATATTTATTCTGTAAATTTTCTATCTACTAATTTTAAACATTATTAAAACAAAAATAGCATACAAACAAAACAAGGAGAAAAAGCGTCTGATTTACCAAAAATGTAAACATTACGATGTCCAACAATAATGTTATATAAATTAGACATAATAAGATAACATTAATTTATTTTTTTCGTTTAATTTCCTTTTTAAGGGCATACTCATAATTATTACGATAAATCATAACTGTCGATAATATACAGAAAAGTAACGTCATTTTTTAATAAAAGTACAATAAACATAACTACAATACCAATAACTGTAAACAAGATTTACACAAAAAATTACAAAAAAAAATTAACCTAATCGAGGTTCCTATCGGTTTTTTTGGATAACTGGAATAATCTCCGAATCGCTGGTGCCTTTTTAGAGACCAAATTCTAGAAACTATGTTTGTTTTTGATAAAGACAACGTAATATAGTATGAAAATGACATATGTAATAATAAAAGAAAAATAAAAGAAATATTTGTTTGATTGTTCTTATCCATACATTTCCATCAAGTGTCCACCCCCCAATTAGGTGAGTGGCGAGCTACCGAAGCACAAAGGCATAGATAATGGTCAGTTAACTTAGTTCGGAAGATAGTTCACTTAGAGCCAACTTGACTTTATCAAGTTGCAATTAAGTTCACCGGCTTAATTGAATATTCTCACGGTCGGTGTCACAATTACGACCTCCTGAACTGGACAATATCGATCGTAGCATTTATTGTCTCTGTGTTAAAATACGTCGTTGGGAAAACGTTTACTTAAATTATTTTTTTTATTTATTATTAACAATAATTACACGCAGCACAGGAAAAAATCCCTATCGCAATTACATTTTTAGTTGCAGTTTGAGCAATGTTGCTTGGTGGTAGCGTATACAGACACGCCTAAATATCACAAATAATTTGTGATTGCACAAGTTACACAGGTATTGGCTTCTTCAATTCAGTCAGCATCCACTAACGTATTTTTTTTCTCCATGTTGTCTTAAAAACTTTTCACTTTTACAGTAATTGAAATAAAGCAATTCTGGATGTGCGTATTTACGCAAACACGAATACCAAGTGAAGTGCCATCTTAATATTGATTGTAGTAGAGGTATGCCTTACTGTATTTTAACTTTTCATAATAAAATCAAAATACAAGTAATAAAAATATTGTTTACAATTAATAAATATCAATATACATAGGCGAATTGGAGATAAGTCACTTGTTTACTTTATAAAGTTTCCAATGGTATGCTATATACTTAACAAACTTTAATTTTATTTCCTTGTAACGATCTGATATCAGAATCTGAAGTGAAATGTTTAGTTTTATTATGGTCATTAAAATACCTATTTTTTATAGCTATATTAAATTAAGTTGTAGGATTTTTTATTGTACGTTTATAAACTTGTAGAGTTGATAACGATTGGTAGGGCGTTCTGCACATCGATAAAAGACATGGATACTGCAGGGAGTCTGACTTGTAAAAAAATAACGCATATAATTTCAGTATACATGACAGAAACATAAAGCTGCGTATGAAAAAATCCACCAATTAGATTACTGAATTTTCCTGGCTTCGGTTAGCGCAGCTCTGGTGGAAAAGAGCTGGCGGAGCTAGATAAGTTTACTTTCAAAAAATCACGAGATGCTGCCGCATACGTATGAGTTAAAAAGAGTCTGCTACGTATCCTTGCAGCTCGTAAGCTTCTCGCACAGGTTTGGTGGAAGCCATCACACCGTTTCACAGCGTCGCAACACATCCTTGCGCTATCTTTCTACCTCACACATTTCTCATGGACACGCAGCTTAACGTTTTTGACGGTATGTAGACATTTATTCATTACTAGCAGTGTGCCCGCGGCCTCGCACATGTTTGTTACAACGCAGTCGTTACATATTTACATCCCGTAATTTTATTTTTACTCATATTGTTCAAATATGTTCAAATTGTTGAAATTTGATCAAAATCGATTTAGGATTAATGAAGTTTAACATTTTTTGAAAAAAAAAAAAATTACGGTTGTTAAAAGTGTTATCGAAAATTCTCATAATTTATCATTCATGGAATGACTTATACTTCTCGTGTATAAAATTTGATCAAAATCGGCCAAAATTAACGACAAGTAGATTTTTTTGTTCTTTTTTACGATTTATAAAAGTAATATTGTAATTTCTTATACCCTATCAATTGCCCGATGACATAAGCATTATCTAAAACTATTATTGATAGTTATTATAGTATAATTGTGTACACAATTTTATAAGAATAAGTCATGCTGTTTCTGAGCTAAATCCGGACATACAATCAGACAGACAAATATTTTGCTAATGTAATTTTCATTTTTTGAATTATTTTATTATTTGTAAAAGTATTATTGGTACCTCCCACCTTACAGGTGATTGCAGAAAAATAATCTTGTGTTATGTTCCAGTGGTGAGTAAGGTTCCCAGAACTCTTTGGGGTAAAGGGATACAACACGCTACACGTTGGCAACATGATAGTGATATTTATGGAATTACAAGCATCCATAGGCTATGGTAGCCGCTTACCATCAGATGGCCTATAGGCTTGTTTACCACAACGCAATACAATATACTTTATTGCACACTAAAGAAACATACATATATAACTATTTCAATTATTCGTGTAGAGTTAGGCGACCTTATCGCTTAGAACGATTTCTTCCAGGCAACCTTAAAAATAATTAAATAGAAATGGAAATAAATTTCGTGGCGGCAAACTCATATATCACTAATATACAAATTTTACAATCAAATAGGACATGGAAACAGCACACAATATACTAGATAAACAATAAATTATAAAGATTGCACACATAACAAAAGTACCTATATAATAATAATACTAATCGATAACAAAACACACACACACACACACACACACACATTTTATCACGGTAGGTTATCAATAAGCGTAAAAAAGAAACGAGAGAAAAAACCAGTTTGTATCACAACAGAGAGAGGTAACGACGACGTAGTAGTTTTTTAAAAATGTGTATAGATCTCACTTTTCATATATCTTCTGGGAGTGAGTTCCATAGTCGATTTATTGTACAGTTGAGTGTGGCAAGTAGAAAATTTAAGTATTTTCTATGAGCATGGGCGGCGTGGTAGGTCATTTCTGAATCCTAATATCTTTAATTTATCTTTGGGACTATAAAGAATATTGTACAGAAAAGAAAGCATGTGATTATTTCGACGACCTTAGTTGTATAAAAAAACAGACCATTTCAGATGGATATTGGTTTATTAGGAAAAAAAAAATTAAATATACAGAGAAATCTAGAGATTTAATCATACGGATTAATAAAAAAATGTCTTTTTCTAATACTTTTCTCACATTTTTTCCCGTCTGTTACCAAAATTTTCGTAATTATTTTCAAGTAAATTATACAATTTAAAATATATATTCCACAGGTTCGATACTCCGTGTACTTTCAAATCAAATCATCCAGTAGCCAGCCAGCTATTTAAAGTTTCATGATAACTTCCCAGTCTATTACAAAGCACTAAGCACTGAGAAAACTTCACTTGTATCAGTACTTCTGTACCTCTCTTAGTAGATAATATGTAACAAATTGGCGCAGTTGCCACTTGTAAGCATTTCTAAAAAGCCGCATCGATAACGCTTTGGCATAAGTTATAAACTTAAGCGGAAATACGCATCTTCTACCGCATTTATCATGGGGAATATTCAGAGGAATTGTTTGGATTGATTCCGGCTGCTGAATTTCACCATCGGACATCGCGTCAGAATCGTAAATTCCATCCACACCACCTTGATGTCCAGCGTTCCACAAAAGTGCGTTTCTTAAGGCACTTTCTGCTTCGCACAACCACTCTGTGGAACCAGCTGTCGCCTGAGGTATTTCCGAGCCGTTATGACCTGGTAACCTTCAAGAAGAGAGCTTATTATTCCATAAAAGGCTGGCAACGTATCTGCGAGCACTCGGGTGTTGCGGATGTTTGTGGGCGGCGGTGATCACTTTCCATAAGGTGCGTCACCTGCCTGTTTGCCCCCTTTGTAAAAGTATCCACCTTTGTTTTATATCTGCAAATTATATACACATACTTTGCTTCTATCAAGCGAACCAATTTTTTATCAATGTATAGAGAATACTAAAGAAATAAACATATATGCACACATATACTCGAAAAATACTACTTTATTATCGCTTTTGGTTTCTTTCGGTTCATGAACCGAATTAATTAAATGATATTTAATCGCTATGTTACATAAAAATTATGTTATTTTGTAATAGGATTTAATATATTTTTTGTTTTCTTGTGATTTGTACCATAAGCCGTCGTCGGCGTGGTGCAGTGGACACAGTCCTATCTACAGGCGCGACTACACCTGTTCGTCAGGCCTTTGCGCTCGCCGCTCCGATTGTCAAACTCTGACAACGAGGACCGTTTATGTGGGAGAAGTGCCTTCAGTGCCTCAAGTAACATCGTTTACTTTTTATTCCTAGTTTTTTTCCGAGCTTGTTTATTTATGTGATAACTGTTAAAGCAGACTATAAAAAATAGGTAAAATTTATATGTAATATGCTTTGTTTAACTATAATATGTTTTGTAAGCTATATGTATATATATGTGAAAAACCACGTAGATAGTAACACTCCGCCGCTTGGCGTATTTACACTTCTGTTTCGTTCACAATTTCTGTGTCATGATGTTCAAGCCCTCATCATAAAGGTAATTAAAGAAACTATTTATTTATAATCAAAGTATAAATATTGTTCATGTAAATTTTGCACATATTTGTAGTAAAACGTCTTTGATCTTGTAGCATATATTAAGATTATACAAAAAAAAAAATCGTGTTCGAATCCAGAGGTATTTATGGATTAAATATTTTACTGGTAGTAAATTCACCAAAAGAAGCATTTGTTCTAGAAGAAAGACAAAATCTTATGCAATAATTCAACCAACAAACATTGGTATACCTAATCATAATTATTTTAAAATAACAATACAATTAAACGCGTTACACTGTTAGGAAAATCGAAGCAATTATGGCACAGTAGTAGCGTGTAGGGACACCACGTCAATCGACGTGAATTCGTTCCTTACAATGAGTACGAACTTTCGGTAAAGGAAAACATCGACATAAAACCATAACATGGTATCAAATCATTTTCTAAATAGGCGTGTTCCGGCAGCTGTACTTGAGAACCAGTCACCCCACTAAGCTTAGTGTGTAATCTTGGATCGCATCGTCACTTGACATCAAGTGAGATCGTATAAAAAACAACAACAAAGATATAAAAAATAATAACAAGCACAACTGGTCGCTTACGCTCATTATTTGTAACCCTACCCACATGAAGTTTGAGTCACAGAATAAAATCATGAATACCTTTTTCACGTTTTTTAAAGGCATTCTAATCTGAGCTGTCATCGACGGTAACAGAAATAACTTCGAATATGAAGGCAATGAAGGCAAGGGTCTAATGAGACAAAGGGTTAATGAGAATAACAATGGCCAAGCAGTAAAATATTGGATTTATTTACGTTGGACGGTGCGGTGCGCTCGATGTTCTGATAACACGTCGATGCGAGATTAAGGTCAAGATTTCTTGATTTTAATATTATTTAAATTATCATCATTATATTAATACGTGAAGCAAAAACATTGTACCCCTTTATAAGCGTGTTGCGTGCGCGGATAACTGTGAGATTTGGCATGGTTCAAGTTTATAAAATGGAGAATGAGTGCAGAAAGCTAAAATTTCTCTATAATATCTGTTAATAATATTGTAGCGACATCTCTCGCCACAACTGATGCATCCTTCAAATAGCGACATCTGCGCCACAACTGACATCCTACATCGCAATATAGAAATTAACTCAACATTTGAGTATATATACAAGAACCCGACACAACCGTTGGGCAGCTGCCCGCCAGACATAACACCCGTCTGGTTGGAGGATCCTCCGTTTTCTATGGCGGATGAGGAACTTTACACTCTGTTCCTCGCCACCGCTAATATATATTCAATTAAATACATTAATACTGCGAATCCTAACCTGTACAGTGTCATTGAACTTAGACCCCCCAAAATTTTGACATTGTCACTCAACGAAAAGTGACAGCAAGTGAGTAGATAATACTCATTGTTTATGAATACTGTAAATGTCAAACAGAAAATAATCTATGATCAAAATGTCGCAGGTCGAATTTCGACCTTAGCGCAATCGCTAGTTTTAATAAATTGATAACTACATAGTTAGTACACATGTGAATTAAATAAAGAAGAATAAATTTCTGAAACATTAACCAGCCATGAGTTTATAAACGTTAACTATGTGGTAGCGAAACTGCGCGAAATAAATGCCTACCGCTCAGGGCTGATTAATTCAGCATGTTAATACGGGCTAGCAGAGTTGCGGGTGTCGCGCGTATAGACTCTATCGCATTGGTTTCGTCTGGTGTTTCTAGTTTGTGTTAACGTATGGTTGACCCTAAAGGAAAAAATTTAAATAAAACTACTCTAAATGGTTTTTTAATTATTTTCCCACTTTTACCATTCAAACTACCTCGTTAATCTAATAGTCGTAAATGCGACTGCGATGCTCGAAGTTCTGGGTTCGATTCCCAGGTCGAACAAAGTATTATTGGGTTTTTCTATGAAATTCTCAGTAGCAGCTCGGAGTTTGGTTTAGTGCCCGATTAATGACAATAGGCTCACCCCCTATTACATGGGACCTAAAAACAAAATCGGCGAACTGTGAGTGTACTAATACATCTCTGCCTAACCCTTTGGGGGTACCGGTGTCAATCGTATAATTATTTCGATATAATTTCATATAATGAAAATAATAGTATGTACTTTTACACATATTAATAATGAAATGGTCTTGTATTACAAAAAAAAAAAATATTTTTCGCTGTGAAATAATTTGCTTTTTAATTATATTTTGTTTATATTTCCGTGAAGTTATTATATAGAAATAGTTTTTATTGTCTTTCCCAATATTTTGTGTATTGGCTAAGATTTATTTCTGTGCGCACGGCTGTGTTACGATCTTAATAGTCGTAATGATGAAAACACACGTGAATCGTTACAACAAGCTATCAATAGTAGCAATCCACCATTGGATATACAAGGTCATATATAAGTCATAGGAAATCTAAGTTGAACACTTAGGAAGTTAGGTAGATTGTTGCATGTTGCATTAAAAACTATTTTAAAAGACAGCGGTTATAAGGAATTGTATTCAAAAACACCAACACAATAGGTTATGTTAGGTTACAATCGCATGAACTACTGCGCCACTGCACATGATTTGTTGGTTCAGTCGGTGGCAGAGTGGAACATTGGCGTTGCGGTCGCTGCGGAACCGTACCATGTCCCTGTCCAGCCTTTCTGGGCGGCCTGGACAACTCCGTAGCGATCTACAGCGCGGGTTCGCCCCTTTCTATTAAGGAGAGGGGGACTTAGTTAGTGGCGGCCGCCAGGGGAGAACACGTCATTATTGGTGTTCCGTTCACGTGCGTGCGACAGAACGGAGGATCTGTGGTGGACGTATCATTCGCCACGTCGTCTGTCGCACGCCGTGTACATGGATGGCGAGTTTTGGAGGAGGTGGAGACCTTATCGGACCACCGATATATTCGGTTCGAGGTCTCCGCCTCCTCAGAGGGAGTGATAGCTCGCCCACGTGGAGGTGCAGCGTTCCTTAGATGGGTTGTGAGCCGCCTCAACCGAGAGATGGCGGAGGAGGCGGCCTGTGTTCAGAGCTGGCAGTCGCCGGCTCCTGCTACGGAGGAGATTGACGCGTCTGCAGCCTGCTTCCGTGCAGCTATCACGGAGATGTGCGACGCGTCGATGCCGCGGAGCAATAACCACCCGCAAAATAGGCGGGCGGTGTACTGGTGGTCGCCGGAGATAGCGGATCTCCATGCAGCCTGCTCCGAGGCACGGCGGCTGCTTCAATATAGCCATCGGCGGCACAGTCGACAACTTGGGGAGGAGGCCCGGCTATATGACACCTATAGGGAATGTAAAAAGTCCCTGCAGGTAGCCATAAGTCGGGCCAAGGACGAGGGCTGGATGGAAAGGGCCATATCGGGTGGCCCGGAAGAAATTCCAAGGTCAGGTGCCCATGATAACGGAGACCCTTCAGCCGGAGGTGGTGTTTAGGGTCGTGGGAGCATTGTTTCCTGACCTTCCGGAGTTTCTCCTACCCCCAATGCCTCCTAGGGTTGGGACTGTGGATACACCGGATACGCCCCATCCCGTAAAAGATTTGGAGATGGGACTGGTGTTGGAGCACCTCCGCTATAAGCCGAGGACGCCCGGCCCGGTTAGCATTTTGGGCCAATTACTGTCGTTGGCGCTCGGCCATTTAGTGGGATAGCTTCGGGAACTTTTTGACTGATGCATTGCGGTCGGACGGTTCCCGAATCTTTGAAAGGAGGAGCGGCTATTTCTCCTAGCGAAGGAGGGTCGCCCTCCGGACTTCCCGTCATCCTACCGACCTCTTGTGCTGTTGGACGACACGGGGAAAATGCTTGAGCGCATTATTGCTTCTCGTGTCGTCCGGCACATGAAGGAGGGGGGGGCCGGAACTGTCAGACGGGCAGTACGGCTTCCGGGTGGGGCGTTCTACAGTGGACGCCCTCACTGCCCTGAAGGCACTGTCCGCGGAGGTAACAGGTCGAGGGGAGGGGCTGTTGGCGGTGTCACTTGACATCGCCAACGCCTTTAACAGCCTGCCGCATTGCGCAATACGGGAGGCGCTCCGTTATTTCGGGGTACCCCCATACCTGCGGCGCCTGTTAGGGGATTACCTTGACGAAAGACGGGTTGCCTACGTGGACAGCCAGGGCCTGATGGTCGAGCGCCAAGTCAGGTGTGGGGTTCCGCAGGAGTCGGTCTTGGGACCGCTCCTGTGGAACATAGGCTACGACTGGGTGCTTCGTGGCGCACTCCCTCCGAGAGTACATGTCTTCTGCTACGCCGATGATACCCTAGTCGTAGTCCGGGGGGAAACTGGCCAGAAGGAGAGCGACTGGCAACGAAGTGGGTGGCCCTAGTGATCGGGCGTATTAGGAGGTTGGGCCTCAGGGTGGCTGTGGAAAAAACCGAGGCCCTGATATTTCATGGGCCTCGGTGCGATGCGCCCCCTGGGGCCAATATAATTATCGATGGGCATAGGGTCCGGGTTGGGGCCCAGATGAAGTATCTGGGCCTTAGCCTGGACGGGAGATGGCGGTTCGAGTCCCACTTTGCGGGACTGGGACCGCGGATAGTGGGAGCGGTGGCGGCTCTGGGTTGGCTCCTACCGAACTCGGGAGGACCGGTTACAGCTGCCGCCAGCTGTATGAAGGAGTCGTGCATAGTATGGCCGTCTACGAGGCTGCGGCGATGGGGACGGGACCTAGCGGACGAGCGCTATGGTCGTTATACCATAGACGTCGTCCGCCCGGTACTTGAACAGTGGATTAATAGGGAGCAGGGCTCCCTGACGTTCAGGCTCGTGCAGGTGCTGTCCGGACATGGCTGTTTCGGATGGTACCTGCACAGAATAGCCCGCAGGGAGCCCACTACCGTGTGCCATGAGTGCGGTGCTGCGGAAGATACTGCTCAGTACACTCTCTCTGAGTGTGCTGCGTGGGATGAGCGGCGCCGTGCTCTGGCTGCAGTGGTTGGAAGGGACCTCTCGCTGTCGAGTGTGGTCAAGGCCATGCTCAACAGTGAAGGGGCATGGTCTGCAATGGTTTCCTTCTGCGAGGACTCGCGAGGAGGACCCTCTAAGCGGCCCTATCCGCCAAAGACGAACGGGAGGCCGGAGGAGGCGCTACATCCGCCAACTCCCGCCACCCTAGCCGAACGTCCCGTCTTCCCATTGCACGGTTCGGTGGACATAGGAGGCTGTTAGGGTGTACCGAGCTGTCTCCTTTTGGCCGGATTCTGGAATTGCCGGGCTGGCCGCCGGGGCGACGCGGTATGAATGCAATACGCGGTCCTCATCGCCCCATTAAGGCGGCGGATGGTACACCGTGGAGTTTTAGTGAGTAGGAGTCAGTCTCACATAATCACACGCCCCCCCGGGCAGATGTGTACCCAGGACGGGTTATCCACGTAAAAAAAAAAAAAAAAAAAGTTGCAATCGTATCTTACTGTACCAGGGGCTGACTAGTCGGTGGGCCTGTTTTCCTATTTCCAGGTCTCTGGGAGACAGTTGGGGTTATACCATACTATCTCTCTTTAGCGCAGGAGGCCCGACGAATGCAACCGCGATCCCGTTTCACCCCACTATAGGCGGCCGATTGTACACCGTGGAGTTTTAGTGAGTAAGAGTCTAGAATAACCACTCGTTCTCTTGAGCGAGTGTTTACACATAAAGGATGCCCATGCAAAAAAAAATCGTTGCCGTAATTTACATTCGAAGAAAGTGTAACTTACAGTAAGTCGAAAATATTTTCCAAAAATTTTTATACAATAAACAACCATATGTTTTTATAAATTGTATATAAAATTTGTCCTACCCTTAACAATTCACCAGCGCTGCGGTCACAATGATCAAATTTCGTTTTTATTGTTAAACCGGGCCACTAAATGAGCAGCCGCATATAGAGCCCACTAAACAACGACTCTGGCCGGTATAAATTGGGAAAAAATAAACCCATCGGATTCCGGAATCCGATGAAGATTGTCATCGGTGGTTATATGTACTGTATTATTAAAAAATCTACAGAGATAATGATGAGCTGTCACAAATGTCAGCGTTCGGGTAATCGGCAATCGAAGTTACTATATTGCAAAATTTTAACTGAGCACACAGAATTGTATTTATTTTAACCGTCTGTAAAAATGACGGAGGTTATCAATTCGATTGTATATATTTATTTTGTTCTACTTATTTCTATCTGTAAAGTTATCGGTAAGGTTATTTGTTTTTTTTTTTTCATTTATATCTACATTTATTATAGCTGTGCGCCACGGTTTCAATAGTTTTAGTTTTATACGACAAAAATCGCCAACGCATACCCGTGTAGACAATTTTTTATTCTTTGTGTAAAACTATCGACATTTTTATGAGAAAGAAATTCATTTTTTAAATTACTCGCTGATACTAGCATTATATTAGTGAAAGAGTTTTTAATATTGGTCCAGTAGTTTATGATTTGATCCATTACGAGCTGCTACTGAGAATTTCATAGGAAAGACCCAATAACACTTTGCTCGACCTGGGAACCGAACCTAGGACCTCGATCATAGCAGTCTCGCTTACGACCACTAGGCTAACGAATCAGTTATAGATAAATGTTTGTTTAGGTAAAATCTATGCTATTATTTTAAACACGTAAATGATTCATATGTTTGTTACCTTTTAAGGACTAAGCCTCTGTGAATCGATCACTTAGAAAAATAATTTAAAACCGACATGAAATATTGAAATAAGTATTAAGAAAGCAAATAATGAGAAATGACACTCCATTGTTGTTCTCTACCCGCACCGCGCCGGCGAAACATTTTACACGAAATTTCACATTGACCTAAAAAATTAAATATGGTCACGACTATATATTATTTTAGTTCACGCTATCATCAATCGAAAACATATTCTAAACAAGATGTAATACAATTATCTACTAGCAGGCAGGGGAAAGCTAAAGTTAAGTAAAACTTCTTAAGCGGCGATTCGATAATTTGACGAGAATTGAGAGGGAAATTTCAAGGACGCGTCATGTTTAGGTAAATTTCTTTACACCAGAGAGAATAAAGATATAGCGTAGAGAGACTAAAAAAGATAGCTAATATATAAAGAGAGAGTAATACTTACTTGGCAATATGATTACACAGCACCTGGTTATAAGGACAGTAAAATCCAAAAACAACGGTGGCCGTCGGTTGCAAAATCTCTCAAATATATCAACCATCAGTCAATATAAATATCAAAATACATCTTCATGTCTCGTCTAAAGTACCCAATATTATAGGAAGGAGTGATTCGTTGTCCGCATAATTACCACGCGTCATCGGGTAATGCAGCCAACCTTCTTGCAAGCCCATGAATTAACCGATTTATTATTTATCATCCTCCAACAGCTGAGAATATAAAAAGATAACATGTGAATGTATTGATAACTCATATTATACATGAAAGAATATAAATAGGTAATGGCTTATGCAGAGCACAATATGTAAATATGCTAATAAAGCTCTCAAGAACCGCACAGTTTATACATTTGTCAACAGTAATCGGGACCATTAGCGGCAATTAGCAGTGAATGTCACTTATCAGTGAAGGCAGATTGAAACGACGACGGGAACTATGTATATTTAATCCGGGCCTGTTCTAAATAAATAATATTGTCTTATGAGGATTGCATGCAACTCGCCTGCGAAAAGTACGTTAGAAAATTTGATTTATCTGTAGTATTTACATAGTAAAAAGTTATTATACTACTTTATTTTGGCAACCAATTGCCTTGATTTCAGATTATTTATGTGGGGAAAGGCTTCTTATGTTCAAATATGCCTTAATAAAATAGTACTCTGGTGACTTTTTGATGCTAATCCGAAAAGTATCATTGTACCATGTAAAGTGGTGTTTCTTGGTCCAGCTATTTAGAGTACGAGACAATTTTTAGCAACAAAGAAAACCAACTTCAATCATTTTGAAGAGTTTTGTTATGTATCTTTAAATTTGAAGGTCCAATGACAATGAAATTAAAATGGGACCACTCTTGAGGTATCTCCTATCCAACATAGAAATAATCATCCAAATCGGTTCATAAACAAAGAATTTACGACTGAATATCCATTAAAAATATATTCGAATTGAATATTCTCCTTTTTTTAAAAAAAAAAACCAATGTTGGCGTTTGGCGACAACTAGTTTAACTTTTATGCGACGGTAAACTCCCATATGTGAAAGTTATAGATACGCCCGTGATAGTCACATACACATGGTAAATATACTTTACGTTTAAATTATTAACAAACGTTCACTATCACCCAATTGTTTTTGTGATTTAAAAAAACATCCAATACAGGCTGATGCGTGTGTTGTTGTAATGTAAACAGCCGGGAGTTGGTAGCGCGGTGTCAGGGTGTGCGTACGCGCAGGTGACGGCACAATGTGATGTTGTATATCACATTAACATTGTGTTCACTACTTGGACGTTGTCCGTTGTTGTACATTTCCAGACATCTTTTGCACCGTACACATGGCACTGGAATTTAACAACATATTACTTATACCCTAACAAAAATTGTTTTTATTTTTATTTTTAGTTGAGACAATCACAATGTTGAAATGTTTCTTCTGTTCCTTATGAGTTATGTATTTAGAAATTTGCATTACACTAATCCATAATCTATACTAATATTATAAAGCGGCGATGTTTAAAAATATAATATGTGAATGTTATATATTAGGGCTTTTTCTAATACTCGCCTTGCTAACAACCACTCTCAAGTTGAAAATCTGTAGCCAAACACCAATAAGTGTGTTCCAGTAGTTGCTCTTGAGAGCGAGTCTTCCATTAGGCTTAGCGTGCTACCATCTTGAACCACATCATCACTTAAGATCAGGTGAGATTTTGGTCAGAACGCTAAACCTATAGCGATAAAAAGAAATTATATAACCTCCGGAACTACTAATACGATTTTCAATGAAAGAGTCATTGCTTAATTGAAACTTATTCTTTTTTAAATTAATGTTGCAATTAATGCGAATGGAATCGCGGGCGAGTAATTAGTTTAAATATAATTTGTAAGAAATTTTTGATGGAGATAGATTGCAAAAAGTTTTATAATATACATTTGAATGATTACTTACAACAGAACTAGTTTATTATAAACTAGCTGACCCGCGCAACTTCGTCTCCGTCATATAAGAGAGATTGAGAGAGAAAGAGCGGGTCTTAGGCACTGTATTATAAGTACCGCCCTCCTCCCACATTATTCTGCATAATAAAAATGCGCTCGCGATACTTGATCATTATTTTGCTGCCGAGTTATTTTGAAATTGTTATATCTCCTAAGATATTCATTTAAATCAAATGCTGTACAGGGCTATTTTGTTCAAAATTAAATACTTGTGATGAATAACGTATTTATTTTGATAAGGATTAATACCATGTATATAAAAACACCTTCGCAAATATTTCATTATTTTTAGAACAAATTTTATTACCATAAAAAGGCTATATTGAGTAAACCTTAAAAGATAGCCATATACTGTCGCGGACTTTTTTTAGAGTAGCGTAACTTTAACCATTCACGCAGCGCACGCATTGGAAGCTCTCAAATGGAATAAATTTCCCCCGTTTTAATTGATGCTCCGCTCCTATTGTTGCTAGTTTGATGTTATATAACCTATATCGATAAATAGGCTATCCAACACTAAAACAATTTTTCCATTCGAACTAATAGTTCCTGAGATTAGTGTGTTCAAACCAAACATAATTTTAGTATAGATGTGAAGTCGCCGATATATCTTGCACTGTTGTGGTAATTAAGCCCTTAAATTTATTTGCAGGGAGGTATGTTCTTAATACTTCATTACTTTCGGGGTAGTATTATAATATTTTATAATTTACTATATAGGTATATACTTACGCAAAAACCGACATATAAACCGACCTTTTTCTCATTGTGTCGGCATTACCCATTGAAAAGAGCTACCTATTGTTATTTCACTCTGATATAAAACAATACTTAAAGCTTTTCACGTTGATTTCATCTTTTATTTGCTCTGCCCGTCCCTTTGTGGCTCGCCGCGGTAGCGTTTTATCTTCGCGCAACTCATTAAATATTGTGATATTTCTTTTTGTATTTTTAATTGAATATTTATTATTGAGGGAATTAACTTACGTGGTAACTCTTAAAGTAGACTAATTATTTTTGCTTGAAATATCAACAGAAATATAGTTGAAGCTTTATAACTAAGTTAACAAACAAGCGTACGGCTCGCCTGATTGTAAGCGGCTAACGTAGCCTATAGCCTATATTTGTCTGCGTTCTTTTACAGTGTGAAGATATTCCACCAGTCCGACCATCATTATAGATAGTAAAAGAGCTTACGAGGCAACAGGTTTTTGATTTGTTACTGTTCATAGATATATAACAAAATTTTCAAAATGTGAATTATTTATTTTTGCACTTTTGTAAATTGGTTTTAATTAATTAGCATTACTATCGACTGAGTGCTCAAGATAATAAACATCGTACGGAAATAGAAATGTTTGAGAAATTTCCTCATATTAACCAACATAGAAGTGAAAAAATACTGAAGATTGCGCTGCGTTTGAAATCGCCAATACGCCAAATAAACGTAGCCGTTCCTCCGGAAAGATGCATTTGCTTATCAATGGGGCATTTACAGACTGATAATATTGAATAAAGTTACTACACTGTTAATTAGGTTAGCCAACAGCGACCAAAGATCGGCAATCCATCGGTAGGTACCGCCGTCATGTAAGCCTGCAATCCTGCAAACTTGAAACATACATTGTTACAAAGAAAGTCAGTGTGACGCAGACGGTTCAGTTGCCATGTGCATTTTGGTCGGGATCTAGTCGGGTACAAGCCCCTACCACAGTCCCTTTAATTACTGCTTATACATGATACAGGATGTTGCACTTGGTGTATGGTGGTCGCGATCCGGTTGGACATAATTATTGAGGCCTACCTGGTGAACATAAATAACTGCATGATAATTTATTTGATAAAAAAAAAATATGAATGTATAAGAGAATTAATTTTTAAATTTCTAATTTCACACTCTTACCTCAAATAGGCTTAACTGGCATAATAAATGCATATAAAATCTGTAGTTCTGTCTGTACATTTACTTTTTAAAATTTCTTTAAAGGTATTTATTATAAAGACTGATCACGAATATGCCCTATAAAAATTGTTGTTTGTCTGTGTGTATGTTTAGATTTAACTCAAAAACAAATTGAGTTATTTCTATGAAATTTTGTAAATGGGAAGTTTATGTCGCGAATCAATTAAAAGGCTATAAGAATTTTCAATATTACTCTTAGAAACAGTAAAGAAAAAAAATCGCTTTTTATATATTCTTAACTAATTTTGATGAATTTTTGTACAGAAGAAGTATAAAGTCATTCCTTAATTGATGGTTTAAATCATTAAAGAAAATCAACCGGTTCTGATGAAACTTAGTCATTAGGTAGTCATTCTAAAATTGATAAACTATATAAATTATCAATAATATAAGAATACGGGATAAAAATAATAACTCTGTAACAAACACGCGCGGAGCCGCGAGGCACCGCTAGTGTTTCATCTGATTGGTTCATTTTTTTTTTTAGTTTCTCATAATATTATAAGAAATATGTTAAGAAATAATTAACTAAAGTACGTTATTTTTAAATTAATATTGTATATAAAGATAAGTTTTCAAGCAACATGTGAAGTTTCATAACATTACGGTAAACATACATACATACATACCATCACGCCTGAATCCCCGAATGGTTAGGCAGAGGTGTACTAATTTACAACTACAGTTCGCCGAGTTCGTTTTTAGGTCCCATGTAATAGGGGGCGAGCCTATTGTCATTAATCAGGCACGAAACCAAACTCCGAGCTGCTACTGTAAAGTACGGTTACAGTAAAGTAATTACTAATTTTAATGGAAATCTTATTTATACATATTAATAAGTACTAAGTTCTGTCTGTATATATACATATATTTAATTATGTAATAGAGATCTTTTCTAAAGGCTACTGATATTATTATTTTTTAATTTGTGTATCTGATTATATGTCTAGACAGATTTAATTCAGAAATGGACATTGATAGCCTATAACTTATAAATATTTTGCATCCAAATATCATAAAATATGACCGAAAATAAAAATAAACAACATAAAAAAATTATGCTTAATAAAATCGTTCAGAGCCGTGTCCCCGCAACTAGTTAATTTTTTTTTTTTTTTTTTTTTTTTTTTTTTTTTTTTTTTTTTTTTTTTTTACCTGACTACACTGTTAGCCTTAGGGGCCCTATCGTCAAACAGAGCCGCTGCGGCTTTTACAGCTTCACCGGACTTGGAGCTAGTTAATTCATAGCTTATGAGTATACGATACGACCTCTGAAAATAAGGACTAATTTATTAAACATAATTAACAGATATATAATTAACGGTTTTCGAAATAAACAGCAACATATAAAAAAGATGTTTGGGTTTAATTTATTCGTGTGATTTTTCGTAGTAAAAATTTTTTTCCATACTATTGACGTGTGCGGTGGTGGGGAAATGAAGAGCAAATAGCTCGCCGTTCGGCGCTCACTGACTCACCGTTTGGGCACCGGACAAGTAACAGTGACGTTTGGAAATGTTATTCTGAATATTTACTACTAATATAACGGTGAATTTACTTTTTAATATTGAATCCTAAGCCCCAACATTTTTTTATGACATTTAGACAAAAAGAGGTGCTTATTGCTTATCAAAAAAAAAAAAAATGATTTAAAGACGCAATAAGTAAAGTGCCATATTTTAGAGATTAGATCCCATATTGACCAGATCAATATAATAAAAAAAAATATTGGTCTAATTAAAACACTCGAAAGTGCTCACAACTTCGATTACTTGAAAAAGCTTTTGAATTTTATCTGTATAAAAAGTCCTTTTTTTGTTATTTTATCGTAATTCTTTAGTGCCTATAGAAAAGCGAAATGATATGAAAGCCTAGCCACTTTCTCAAGTTAAGTTCAATTTTTTTTTTTAATATGTATTCAAATTCGTTTAGTAGTTTTAAAGTGATCAAAGAGTTCCGGAAAATTGACAATTTTATTATACGTATAGATATAAGCTTCCTGTTCTTAAAAAAAAAAAAAAAAAAAAAAATTTTCAGTAATTTAGCATTTATACACTTACAAGAAAGCTTTGGAAGGAGTTTTATACCGTTTATTATAATACTTTTTTTTAAAGATTTGACCTTACTGTTAGCTTGAGGATTATCCAAAAACAGAGCCGCTGGTGGCTTTGACAGCTTTACCGGGCTGATTATAATAATACTGGGGTTTTTAAATGTATGTTTGCCTTTGATGTTCACTTTATTGATCCTAGCTAAAGATAAATAGTACTCATCCCAAAGGGATCAACATATATATAATAATGATGTATGTATATTCCAGAAGGCTGTAATCAAACAAGAGTATTCAAAAAAATAAAAAAAAGCGTCCCATATGATAATTCAAAACACTTTGATTATTTTCTCTGTAACACAAAACAACCGCTGCCAAATTACATTTCATTACTTATAATGGACAATTTTACATTTTATATTTCGTTCATTAACATTATCTGAACAATATATAGTCCGAAGATAGGATTATAAAAGCTAAAACAAAGGTTTATCTTAGTAACAAACGTCGCTCAATAAAAAGTGCATTGAACTCCAGACACGGTAGTAACATGTATGAGAAATGTCGAAGCATTGTAGGGAATTATATAGAGTTGTAAGTACTAACTTTTTAAATGAGTTGATGAGAATTTAGCTAATCATTTTTTCAATAAAAGTGAAATATAATAGCATTATTGTACATAATCTTCATATCGACATGAACAAAGAAGTTTGCAACGTAATATTTTGCCATTCTGTGGAACTGTTAAAAGTGTGTTCCCTTGTTCCTACAATATCGAGTCGTTCAAACATAACGTTTTTATTGATAATAGCTCAGTACTGTTTCTGATGATAAGTACAGCACAATCCAAATATTACGGCGACCACCGAAAGTTTTAAACCATCTGCGGAATAGATGAAGAGATATATGATCTGGCCGGAATGAGAGCGACGGTTGGTGATAGATTGAAGATCGCCAGTTGGTTGCCGATGTTTTTAGATTATACTGTATCTACGATAACTGCCGTCATTCAACATAATCTCATAGAATAAATTTGTTTGTCGATAAAACAAGTTTTTGTTTTCCAACTAAATTTAGTTTATGGCGTGTTTGAATTTTATAGCGTTACAAAAAGATAAAAAGATTTATCAATATACATGATGTTTTAATATTTACATTGGAATATTATTTCCTAGTCTGGGAATAGAATAAATGGAAATAGCTTTATAGATTTATAGCTTCAGGAAATGTGCTAAAAATAATGTTTTAATATAGTATTATTTAAGAATATGTTAGTAGAATTTCAACTATCTATTCGTTACATTTTACTTAAAAAATTCTATACAGAATTTTGATGTAAGATTTTTTTTTTTTTTTTTTTACAATATCTCGGCACATTGACGATACTATCTCGATAGTTAGGTAAGACCAATCCAAACATAACGGCGACCACCGAAAGATTTTAATACAACGACGGTCACCGCTCTGATACTCCCCTGCATAAAAATTTCTTCACGTTACGCTTAAAGGACCCGATGTCGTAAGTAAGAGGAAACACACTGGCCGGAAGAAGGTTCCACAACTTCACAGTAAGACAAAGATAAGTCATAGAGAACCTGTTAGTTCGTGCCTAGGTGGAGTTTACTGTAAAACTGTGACTCTGAAGCCCATCATGTGTGGTTCTATTGAGAAAGAGAGAGGAGGGTATTAGATTGAACAGTTCTTCAGAACACTCACCATGATACAGACGATAGAACACGCACAGCGAGGCGATACCTCTACGTAGATGAAGTTGCTCGATATATTTGGTAACGTCTCCTACATTAACAATGTAATATAGTAATTTGTAAATCTGCATATTCAATAATGGTATCATTCATATTCATGACAAACAGGGTATATTATTGTAAAATATGCTATAAATAAATTCATAATCACACAGTACAATCAAAGCGTACAAAAGAAACAACTCAATATAAATCTGAAATCAATCGTATGAAGTGAGCCGACCAGTGTGTAGCGATAATGCGGGGACAAATACAAATTGATAAACAAAAAGAAACACATTACATACACGGTTATATTTCAAGTATAGTGTTGAATATGGATAGTGGTCGAGTAAATGTAAATGTGCCGGGAATGTTCTCGTGTATTTTGTTGTAAAAATCTATTATTATTGATATATTTTTAGGATTTTGTAAGGCCATACTGACTCGATTTCTAACCATTGATTTAATACTGTGGAATACCATACTTTGGAAAATATGGTTCAATGATTCGACGCGATGTAACCTAATAAGTAGGCTCGGTAAAAACTATTTGATGTGAAACATCTATAGGCGAGGGGTAAACCTGATTGTTGGCGTGGCGATACAGGCCGTGGCGACGCATCGCCACGCTATATGATGTAATATATGTACTATGAATTATGGAATTATAAATGTACAATTATGAAAATAATCCCTGCAACCCCACTGATCCTCACTGACCCCCACTTACCCCTATATAACCCCCAATGACCCCCACAGGGAAATTGTCGAGATAACTTTTGGGATCCCTATTGACCCCCCACAGTACCCCCAGGAAATTTGTCGAGACACTCTTTGGGACCACCCTTCGATGTTTCACATCGGCTGATCAGTTTTTTTTTAAATAGTGTCTGTCGTGTATTGACTTTACGAGGTAATGTATTGACTTCGTCTCAAGTGCCTACAACAAGTCAGTGGCAGATCGACCGTGATGTGCGGAGTGGTCATGCACGTAGTGAGGTGGTAGCAGGTCGGTATTTACAACATAAATCAGGACGTTACAGTTACTATGTTAGCCTGTTAGGTTCTATCTTAAATTGAATCCTACAAGGAACCTATGCCAAGCCGGCGGTAAAGAAAAACTTTGTGTCGAAACCATAGTATGTTGGTAGGACATTTTCTAATACCCGCCTGGCTGGCTACCAACTTCAACTTGGAAATCTGTCGCCAACCACCTATAGGGGTGTTCCGGCAGCTACACTAGAAAGTTAGTCCTCTATAGCCTTAGCGTGTTACAATCATAAGCTACATCGTCACATATATTATCATCAGTTGAAATTGTGTTGAAATAGTAATCCTATTATGCGTATAAAAAAATAACGTTTCTGAATAATCATGGATTTTAATTTAATTTATTTTGGAGATTGGAAATAAGACAAATATCTTTATACATAAGTATAAATATTCTTGTTGATGTAAATGAAAGCTGTTGCATCACTTTTAGTTTTTCATCTCACCGTTTGAGTACGATGTTAACTTACATTGAAAACTCATATTAGTTGTAAGTTACGTCTGTCTTTACTACCGTGTTATTCCTAAGCCGTAAGGGTAATTAATTATAGATTTTAGCGTTCGCCGGGAAGAATACAATCAAATTACTAATTTGAGTATCCCTTTCTTAGTGTTCTAACCTAACCTTGCAATATGTATTTATTTCCAGCGTGACCAATTACCTCCAAGAATCATCTATCACTTCCAACTAGGCTTAGTCAAGTAAATAGCACCGTCGCGTCGCAAGCGCCGCGCGGAACTATTGTCCGGCGAACAGACGGACGGGTCAATGGATAATGTTGGCTACATGCTGTGAATGGTACAAATAGTTGAAAACGGGTGTGTATTTAGATTATTTTTTATGGGTACCTTTTATATTTAATATAGTACAATAATGTGAAAATTGCATATTTTTACAGGGAGTCCGAAACGTTTGGGAAAAAATAGACAAGAAAAGTTGTTTTCCAAATTTCTATGCTGAATAGTAGAACAAGCAATCGTGTCCGACTGAATCACGACTACCATACACTACATCGAGGAAGAAAACAAATACTGATCCATCATCTCTCCAAACAGAGTGTGCTCGCGCCCATGCCCGCGATACCACCGTTTTCTCCGCAGGGGACGGGTGGCTAATTTCTGTCCCGCACTCCCACCGCCGCGACCTCGCCACAACCCAAGCCTAGGTCCACTCCTCAGTGTGAAACCCTTGAGTCTTGCAGCGGCCCGCACGATACAGGTGACACTGCACTTGCAATCACTTAGCTACCCACACAACATTACACACAATATGTTCATTCATACGTGCACACCACATTGGTATATAGGTTCTATAAGGAACATTTTTTTCTTTTTTTTTTACGCTATTTAGTGTAGATTATGTTTTAAGATCACTAAATACATATACACATGTTCATACCATGTACTTAAATATTTTTGTACTATGGTTGAAATTCTGAAAAAGTGACATAGGATTTGTACTGGTCCACACTAGTTTGGTAAAGTGGTGACATGAATCCAGCCCTCGTAGTTAGTTAGACCTTACACATCCATTTTACATACAAAATTTACTATACTTACACAACTTTACATGGTTTACGGGAATCGCAACCTGGAAAACGCAAAGGCGTGAGGTAAGCTGTTTTTAAATTGTATAAGTGTGCCGTGTATCAAGTTTTCACTGGAGGCAGCTACGAATCGCGAATGCATTATTTTTTAAGAGCCTAACACCCACTGATTCGTGTTTGATGATGGTGGATATCTCAAGCACCTATATTACTGTGTTCGAAAATATAATTGTATCCGTAGTCACACTTGGGCGTTAAATGATGCATAACAAGCATTTTTTTTTTACAATTGCGCGCACATAATAAAAATTGCATCTGATCAATACAGTATACCATAAAAAAATACGACACACCCATGAATGAAGCCAAACGAGAAAAATTTAACTTTTCTATAATTGAACTTTAATGGGGTAATTGATGTAGGTACATATAAAACGAATGGTCGAAGATTTATTAATAAGGTAGCTTCTGTGCTCTACCGTAAATTAATGACATCTCGTAATTGATTAGTTAATTTAAGCCTCGATCATTAGCATAGATATGCATTCTAATGCTAAAAAATAAGTAGTGAGTCATTGACGAATTTTCAATATTAAAAAAATGGCGGTTTTCAATCTACAGTTATTATGATAAAAATCTTACTTACTTTGGTAGTATACGAAAAATAATAATACTAGGTTATATTAAACAGTATAAAAGATGTATACAAAAAAATACTTTTTTTTCTATCTCATCAAAATGTGCAGCATCTTCACAAAGAACGGCAATAATCGCTTAAATAGATTTAATCGGCAGTCATCGATGTCATGCTTTAAGACTTGTTTCATAACCCCAAAACCATAGGGTTCTATGATTATTTCATACTATATCAGCACGGTACGGCAAAGCTAAGGATTTGTAAATTTCAGCATTCGTACCATAATAGGCAAACCGATTTGCTATGATTTAGACGACCCGTCCATAGGGTCTATCTACATTGTACCATACTAAACTCAATTTGAAATTCTATCGCAGCCTCTTCTTGTCTTAGCGTATTACTGTCTTCGGCCACATTGTGTGAAAACCGCATAAAGTATGTCAAACTTTAAACTCAAACCCTCAACTTCTCAGCTAGACTGCAGCCAGCCTACCACGGTACAAGAACGCTTTGTATATGGACTTATAAAAGTTATGTGCATCGTGAATAGTCTTCAATCGTAGCCGCGGGCGTATGTAAAATAATGAAACACATACCATTTCAAAAAGTAATTTTCTAATATAACAGATAATTGTATGGTAGTTATACATAGACACGTGCTGCCAATTAGTTTTACAGCGCATAATAACACGGCGGTAAACAATTATTAACTGTTCATCATAACGTATGAAACCTTTTTATGAAACTTATACATCCATGATGTATTTTATTTAAAAAGAAATAACCGTCGTCGTCGTAAGATCGAAACTATTATATTATATAGAAACTTGCGACCCACCTCAGCTTCACACGGCTGCAATATACAAAGTGGTATCATTTATGTTAAAAAAAACATGTTCGATTGATTCAGAGCTTATCGCTTTAATATTGATGATATGCTTAGCTCACGACGCTACTTTGACCGTTTCGCTGCGAGTGATTTCTTTGGTTGTATGTAATTTTGAAGCCGTGATATATTCTCCGGTACTCATTTCAATTATATAATAAAAAAGACAATTTTAATCTACATTAAATGCTCAAATTAACTGACTTATTTATCTGGATAAAGATTAATGCTGATTTGGAGAAAATAGTTTCGCGAATAACCTAATATTTTTAATTATTATAATAAAGAATAAAACTTACGAACTTTTCTCTAGATATTTTGATTAACTAAAATTCTTTACTACATTATTTTGAATTATCTTTGCTTGAACCCCCATTCTTCAAGGAGTTTTGAAAACCCTACTTACTGCATGGACACAACATAAGTTTATTTGGCTGTAATCTTCTTTATTCCACCAGTCGGATTGATACAAGTAGTTAAAAATTTCCAAGAGGTAATATGGTTTCATCTCGACGTTTTCTTTAACCAATAGTTCAAGCTAATTTATTATGAGATGTTAAAATATTTTAAAATATAATCTGTATTCATGGTTCGGTAACAAAATACATTTCAAATTCATTATACATTAAAATAAATTCTCCGGGCCATTCATTACATTATTATCTTAAAAAAGTAGAATTAATTCTCTAAATAAATGCATATATACAGAGGACCGAAAGCCCCTATCTCTATCATAAACCAGAAGTGTAATGGTTAGGGTCACACTTAGTTGCGCACATTATAAACAAAGCACATAATAAACTTGTTATGAATTAGGTGCAAATTGTATAAAATTTTCAGCTCAATTAACTTTAACACCCTATTTAATACGTTCCATACCAAAATCAGAGGCATGACGGTTGGATTTAAATGGTTTTGGTATTGTACAACAGTATTATAAACCATATATACGGTGCAGTAAGTGTTAAAATGCTTTGATAAATGTTTTTTGGATAATGATATTAATTTTGTAATAGTAGTGCAAGATTGCATGTCGTACATGTGTTTTATTTTAGGGTTCCACTGGTATTTTAAGAAATCATTTTAGCCAAGCTGCGAGCTTGAAAGATACACAGGTATCTAGTTACATCCACTAGAAGTAAACAAAATTTGTAAAGTATTAAAAAAATACATTTTTCCCAGCAAAATCCACTCTCTCATTAAGTATTTAACAAGAACAAAGTGATAGCAGAAATCGCTGAATATCGGCTTCCTATAAGGTAAATTAAAAAAGAAACCTGATACAAATAACCTATTCACTAAGACAATTCCAATAAGCCTAAACATGACACCTCTATATCAGGTATATATATACAGGTAGGTATATATAGCTCTACATCTAATATCAGATCAAGGTTACTATTTTCTACTAAAATGATTGAAGTAACACAGTGCCAAATTTCGACTCGATCAAATCCCTGGAACATGCTCACAACTATTCATCAACTAGATAACCTCTGACAGATTTTCTTGAATTATAGCTAAGAACACTTTATCAAATTATCTTTCAAACAAAAAACCAAAATTTGTTCAGCTGTTTGGGTGCTAAAATGCCACAGACCCTTTGCATCGGGAGTTGTAAATGGCCGATTGAGTTCCTTAGTGGCTCTTTTCGACAACTGACGTGTTTTCCGAACCGATAATAGTATTTTGTCGACCATAAGTATCTTCTCAAAACCTAAATGAAATAAAGTAATTCTTATTTTGCAATGGAGTTTTTAATTTCAATTTCCTACAACATATTAAAGAAAATATTTTGTATTATTCAATTTATTATTGAACTTTTTTTATAGTAACACGACAAATTGATGGCTCAATGCCTGATAGTAATCACAGTATAATGCAAAAAGAACGGCAACAATTGAGAAATTGTTAATACATTAGCGGTCATTGCCGTTAGTCAGCCTGCTTAACCAACCTCTCGCTAAACTGAAACGCAGCAAACCAAAAGAAAGTTATTGTGGTGGTTGTATCGCAACGAGCATGATGGCCGCGATCCAGTCTGGTACAGATCCCTAGCATCCTGTTTGATAACTACATAACAGACCGACTGATCTTGGAACACTACACGCGACCTAAGCGTGCCACATTGGTATGCTTACTGCTAGTATGATGGTTGCAATCCACTTGGACTCAATAGATGTATCCCACTACCCAGCAGTATATTTATACGTTTAGTGTTAATTGTTTCGGTTGAATTATACTACGGAACCTTACACGTTAAATATAGGTATTGAATTCAAGCGTGAAATGGCGTATGGTGTAAATATTTTTTCCTCTACAATTAGAGGGGTGACAGGGCATGTAATAGGTCTGATTCTTCGTTGATTGGCGCAAACAAAAACATTCGAGTTACTTCTACAAGTTATAATTAACAATGTACCGTCACGGCTGTGCGTTTATGATGATTTCAATTAATATGGAATTTAACTCGTATGTAGGTTAAAATGTTGTTGTGTAGGTTAAAATTTTTTAATGGAAAAATGATGTTTGTTTTGTAATTACGTATTTATTATATGGAATAGAATAATCTGTTAAATTGTTGTCGGTCGTTTGTTATTTTTAGCGGTTGCCTGGACTATATTTAGCTAATTCAATTAAATATCTATTGTGTGTATTACTAGTTGTGATCCACGGTTTCAACCGTGTTAAATTTATTCGACAAGCCTTCGCCAAAGCACACGTATAACCTATCGTTATTATCACTTCCCGTACTTATCTACAGCTTGACAGATTGTTTGACATTCATGATTACTACCACGATTTTTAGCGTAAAGTTATATAGCCTATAACTTTCTTCAATAGATATTCTATAAAATGAAAAAATATTGTTTCAAATTTCACATATAGTTTCAGAGATTAAAGCGTTCAAATAAACAATCTCTTGAGTTGTATAATATTATGTAATACTAGCTGACCCGCGCAACTACGTCTGCCTCATATAAGAGAGAGAGAGAGAGAGAGAGAGAAAGGATAAGAGAGAGTGGGTCATAGGTAGGTACTGTATTATAGATACCGCCCGAATCCCATATTATTCCGCGTAATAAAAATGCGCTCGCGGTACTTGATCATTATTTAGCTGTCGAGTTATATTAAAACTGTGATATCTTCTAAGATATTTATTGAAATCAATTACTGTAAACGGCAATTTTGTTCAAAATAAAATACTTATAATGAATAACGTATTTATTTCAATAAGGATTAACAACTGTGTATATAAAACACCTTTTCAAATAATTTATTAATTTAGAACAAATTTTATTACCATAAAAAAGGTTATATTGAGTAAACCTTAAAAGATAGCCATATTTTGTCGCGTAAATTTATTTAGAACTTTTTAAGAAAAACAATTTCGTCAAATACGACTGTTGCGTAACTTTAAGCATTCACGTAGCGCACGCTGTGGAAGCTCTCATAAGCAATAAATTTCTTCCGTTTTCGCAACATATTTCATTGATGTTCCGCTCCTATTGGTCGTAGCGTGATGTTATATAGCCTATAGCCTTCCTCGATAAATGGACTATTCAACATTCGAACCAGTAGTTCCTGAGATTAGCGTGATCATATAAACAAACAAACAAACAAGCTCTTCAGTTTTATAATATTATTATAGATTACTATAGAATGAAATCATTTAAGATTATGAGTAGTCGACTATTAAGAGTTTTTCTAAGTAATAAATCATTGTAAAAATTGCTATCACAAAGGCATATGTATTGAAATAAATGTAGGTACTGAAATCAGAACAAAAACCTGACGCCACCGATCAAAACAGCTTATCGTCTGGTTTCAATGTGACAAGAGTCACTTGGTCACGCGATAGACCGAGATAGGTATTACGTCTTGTGGAGGAAACATTGCTTATTTTAAAAGAATATTAACTTTCCTAGGTTTCGTAAGATTTTTTTTCTGTTAAGTATCGTATCTGAAACCACACTTGGATGAAACAGTTCAGAAGACATTGGGACATGACGGTGCTACATGCCATACAGTTCATGCAACATTCTGTACGAGCGGTTTGAGGGATGATAATATGAACTGGTCACTGAAATCGTGCGATTTGACCCCGTTAGACTTTTCCTTGTGGTGTTTTATTAAGTTACAGGTCTATGCGAATGAACCACAAACCACAGTGGCCCTAAAAGCCAACATAATCCATATTGGTCAAATTCAGCCTGATTTATGCACCAGAGTCTCCCAGCGAAGCTGCGGCGGACATTTTCACGATGCTATATTCCATAAATAATGGCATCGATAGGTTTTCCAAATGAATAAAAAAAATCAATGATGTGAGCGTCTTCTATAGGTCTGATAGACTCAAAATTTGGCAGCATCATCTGAAGTCTGCAAGATGCCTAACTCCTCACCAACTTACTGCAGAGATATCATGTTTGGGCTCACTGGAATGGTTTCAATGAAAAGGCTAATCGTGACAGGAGTTTAGTAAATTTTAAGATTACCTTGTGGTAAATTACTATTGAATATCTCGATCAATAAATTACTTGTCAGTAAACAATGCTTTTCACAAGATTATTATAAATAATAACAACTTGGCAAAGATACTTCTTCCGGATAGAAGTATAGGGCTTAATCAATACACCAGCCCATAACGTCTTACTTCAAACTCGAAGACATGACATGACATGCATTTTCCCCACATACGGTGGTACTACAAAAATATTTCTCAAGTATTTAGGTTTCCTTCACCGTCAGACGATAGAACTACTCAACTCAAATTAGTAAACGTACGCGAATTATAAAAAAAATTGTTAATAGAACCAAGACTCGAACCTGCGGACATTAAATTAATATTCCGACGGTCTAAATCGCTTGACCATTACGACTTACTTAGATAGAAAATAGCAATGCTCATACATATCAATTAGTAACAAAATAAACCTGTGATATAAATAATACATGTAAATAAAAAAGGAATTGTGGAAGTAGTAATAGTTGCAAAATTCTCGAGGTACAAGAACGGCCAATTAAAGCGGTAAGTGACAACCCTAGGACGGCGACACGCGTCCTCTAGCCGGTAACGTGTCGCCGACGTATTGTCGTGTCGTATTCAAAGTCGATATGTTGTTGGGCTTTTGAATCTGCCGCTGGAAAAGTGCGTTCGTTAGTTAGACTGATCAGTTGACAATGTAAGCAAATGAGCGTATTCAATATTAGTCAGTAAGGGGTATGCTCTCAAACTGAATTCGGATCGATATATAACATAGGTCCTAATGTGGCTCCGAACGCGTTTACGCAGTAATTATTTCCATATGCTATTCTTATTTTTAGGTACAAAATTACATAAACTTCTATTGAGAATGAATACAGATTTAACGTTTTTAAATTATTTTTAACGATATCTAAAAGTTTTACTGACAATTTTTATAAACTATCAATTATATAATAGCATATTATTTTTCTCCTAAACAAAACTTCATAAAAATTGGTTATTATTAATAAAATCGTATTTTTTCGGAAATATTTTTTTAACGATAACGAAAAATGACCCTGTACAAATAAATGAAAAAATCGTCGTTTTGAGTTAAATGAAATAGACAGACAACATTTTTTTTTTTATCATACCCGTGATCAGTGATCTTTATAATAAACTAGCTGTGCCCCACAGTTTCAGCCGTGTTAAATTTTTTGTTAGTAAACCCCGTTACACCCCTTTAGGACATGATTTTTTTTTTTTTTTTTAATCCTTTCTTACCTGATACCTACGTCATAATAAACGTCTTTGTGTCACCTTTCAGCCCAATTTGTTAAGTAGTTTGAGCAAGGTGTGGATAGATTAGTCGGTCAGTCAGTCATGGTTTCCTTTTATAAATATATCTAGAACTACCTATATAGGACAATTTGGGGAAAAAAGATATATCTACAGCCAGAACTACGCATTTATTCACATAGATTAATTTAATTATAAATCATGATATAACATTTAATTATACAATATCTTTTGCCCGCCTATCTGATATTGCGCCTGTTACTCGTATTCACTACCCCTAGTTAAAAATCTGTTGCCAAGCACCTATAAGTGTCTTCTGGCAGCTCTACTTGAGAATCAGTCTCCCTACTATGCTTGTATATAATTCTTCAGTATCATATTAAAAAGTGAATAAAATAACGAACAAAACAAAGAAAAATTTAAGTACACGCATGGAGTTACATATTTGACGCTCGTGCAAATTCGCTAATGGTGAATTTCGTTGCGATTTGCTTTACAAACAAGTAAAAAACCAACCAAATATGAGTCAAGCTCGCACTATAGATTCCGTACAGAGTGATAAAAATAAACATAATAAAATATACATTCTGTTAAAAAACGTATTGGGAATGGATGATGTGTTTATGGTTTCAAATCCAATTTTTTGTTGTTGTTAGATTTGCATAAATGTTTTTCATTTTGGCGCGGAGTGTGAGTTGCATCTGTCATTTAGATTAAATACAGTGCTGATTATAGTTAGATCATATCTAGTGTGTATTGCGAATTTCAATGGATAAAAACAACGAACTAAGAGTTTGCCTTAAATTTTGCATCGCCAATGGAATTTCGTGTTAGGGAACACTGAAAATAGTAGAGAAGGCTTACAGCGAGTAGACTTTATTAAATACATGTACTTATGAGTGGTAGGTAGAAAGCATTTAAGAGCGGTCGAAATATGCGGGAAGATCATCCCGCCCTGGTAGGGCATCAATGTCTTCAACTGAAATTAACATCGCAAAAGTGAAGGAAAGAGTGACTGAAAATCCTCATTCAAGTTTGAGAGAGAGATAGCCGCTGAATTTTCTGTGTTTTACGGGTCGATTCTTATCATTTTAAATAATCACTTGGGTATGTGAAACATGTTTCCGCTCGGCTAGTCTCAAAAGACTTGAATTTCTCCAAAAACTCAATCGTCTAAGAGTCGCCGAGGACATGCTAGAACGAGTCAATTTCAACCCAACATTCGTGAAACGCATTGTTAATTGTGATGAAACGTGGGTTTACGAGTTTGACATGCAAACTAGTCAACCAGCTTCGGAGTGTTGCCTTGCAATTGAACCGAAACCGAAAAAACCATGCAAAAGTCGATAAAAAGTTAAAGTCATCTCGACTGTTTTCTTTGACTATCGCGGTGTTATGCACTCGGAATTTTTACCTGAAGGTCAAACAGTAAATAAAGTATATTATTTGAGTGTTATGCGGCGTTTAAGAGAGCAAAATCGATGGAAATGACCAGATTTTGCACCACGATAATGCGCCTTCGCACAATGCCATCATTGTAAACGAATTTTTGACCAAAAACTCAACAAATCTCATCCGGCCACCACCTTATTCACCAGATATGGCTCCAACCGACTATTTTCTTTTTTCTAAACTCAAATTACCTTTTCGTGGCACCTGTTTTCATTCGGTAGAAGACTTAAAGGAGATTTCGCGAAGAGAAGTAAACTTAATTCCAAAAAAAGCGTCTAAAAATGTTTTGATGATTGGATTATTCATTGGCGTAAGTGTATCGTTTCTGAAGAAGCATACTTTGGAGGCGATAAAATAAATTTGGATGAATAACTAATATTTTGAATTATATTGATCTTTTCCCGGTACTTTATTTGACAGAGTATTATCTGGTCAAATGGAACCCTTGGTATGAGCGTGTATCTCGCATTTTGTTGTTTTTTGATTTTGATATGAAGTATTTATTTTATTGGTAAGTAACTATTCGTTATAAAAATGTATTTCAAGATTTTTTTAAATTATTCATAAGTTTTTTCCTATGGCCACAATCTCAGCTGATGTAAGTGACGATGTGGCCCAAGATGGTAACACACTAAGCCTAGTGGGGAAACTAGCTCAAGTGCTCAGACTCATTGCAGGGTTTCGAACTCTCGTCGATCGATGCGGTGTCGGTACACGCTACCACTGAACTAACATTGCTTCGATTTTGTTACTTTTTATTAATATACTCTATCATTTATATTAAATTTAAAAATCGGTGAATCCCTCACAGTTATCATAAAATGTTTTCACGATAAAAAACAAATCGATTCTCATTTTCGAATTTCGAACTTAAAAGCAATTCGTTGTTTCGATTACAATTCGAATTTAGAATACGCAGTGACGCTATAAAACCGTCAGTTGTTGACTTTCACCGTCAGTACGACGAGGTCTTCCCACGATGCTAGTTGTTTAGTAGGTAACAATTAGACAATTGTCGGCCAGTTTAACGATCAACCATAAAATCGGGTTTCAGTCTCTCATTAACCGCATTCTTCTGATACTTCCGCTTTTATAGTTTTACTAATCAACGCTACGAGATTAATACGGACCCCGTATACGTAATGGCGTCGGGTCTGTTCATATTAATTTTATTGACCCGGACTAGGGACAATTGGTCGTATAGATAATTGAGTTTCGGGTGTATCGGGATTTCTTTGAACCCAGTGTTTACTGTTTGGGCCACTTTGGTCACTTATCGCTGGACTCACGAGCAGTAACGGAACGAAATTCTAATTAAGATTAATAAAATGGTGTCTCATATACATTACACTTACATGCTTCAACACGTACAGGCAATTTTTGATAGAACATTAAAATCTCTGAATTTTATACGCGTGTAAAAGACGTCTAATCTCTTTATCTCTGAGAGTGTAAAAATTTATTATAAAAAATATCGTAAAAATACTGATACGCTTCGGTTTTTATTGAGATGTTTTATTTAAAAACATTTATAATATTCATGAAATTACTATAAAAATAAATGGAATTAAAATACATGCAAAAGTATTTTAAAAGATAATTGGCACTTTATATTATATTGATGTTAAAAATAATATCCGTAATGTATAAAATTCTAGTTGGTTTTGATTTTGGTAACACTTTTGATATTTTACAGGAACTGTCTTATCTATCGACATCAATGAAATGATTGAGGTTTGCCCTTGTGCTCGTATCATGCAAAAAAAATCTGGATAGATTTTGATCCTTTTTTGTTTTAGTCCTTAATTACTTGGCTCTTATCTAAAAAAACATCAGCTAATTCATAAACAATAATCTGTAGATAACGCGTGCGGAACCGCGTGCACAGCTAGCCACTATTAAAATTGGGATATTTTATTTTTATTAAAGTAGTAAAACTGCCTACATAAGACGATACTTAAATTAATTCATATCGTTGTTGGACGGCAATAACGTTCAGTAAAATCTGTAGAGAGTCAAATGTGTAACTATCGAATTTATGTAATTCAACATTAAGTAATAATAATAATTAATAAAATTAAAACCTTTACGAAATATAGTGATAAAACTTTTTTAAATTATTTAAAACTTATTTGATCTTTTTGTAGAATATATAATTAAAGTATAAATTAAATAAGTAATTTTAGAATTTAGTGCTATTATTATAAATAATAAAGTCATATATATACACCAAGTATTAGGTACTTTAATTTACTACAATTTAAATATATAATATATATACATAAATGGAATATAATTTAAATTTATCTTTATTAATCAATTAATAAATACTGATTATTAATAAAATTAGTTATTTAGTGTTTATTATAACCATAATAATATCTGCTATAATTATTGATGGTCATAGAAGTTATATTCCAAACACGCGTAATGGTTACACACATTTTTTTTATTTATAATTTTTTATAACATTTATTACTCCATAACTCCTATAGAAAAGCGTAATGTCCTCGAATTTAGCTACCTATGTATTAATTTTACAATTATATTCAAGTTAGTTCAGTTGTTTTCGAGTTCAAATAAACAGATACTGCAAATTTACTATGTTATACAGTTACACAGTTTCGCCCTTGTTAAATTTATTCGAGAAACTCTTCATCGCTTCACCACTAACGCACTCGTGTAGTCTATGGTTTTTCTCACTTTCCGTATTTGTCTACAGCTTTTCAGGTTGCTCGACATTCATAGTTACTGTTACGCTTCTTATGATATTTAGCGTGATGGTATACAGCCATAACTTTCCTTGATAAATAAGCTATAAAATTTCAAATATATTTTTCAAATCTGGCTAGTAGTTCCAGAGATTAGCGCGTTCAAACAAACAAACAAACTATCTCATGAGCTTTATAATACCAACAACAAGTATATTATATTAGTAAAATCATGAGTGTTTTTCTTTCATTTGGCAACACTCATCAAAACTGTATGAAAGCGTAACCATAGAATATTAACGAGACTCGCCTATCGTTTTGATGAGTCCATAATTATATTGCTCCCACTGTAGCACAGCCGCCTCTGAATAATTTAATTAATTAAAAATTAAACCGTCATTTGTCAAATTTAAATTTGTTATTTGCTTATATAATGAAAAGTTTATATTTAAGACTAATACAATTAAAATGGCTATTTATTAGGGGGTATTAAACATTGTATTTGACCGAAAGCCTAATTACAAAATTTCTAGTCTATCATTTTTTATACTAGTACAAAATAGCATACAGCTGTTTTTTTAATAGTGAAGTGTTTAGCGTTATGGCCATATTCTGTTATGATTGTAATTTAATTTAGGATAGATATGTATAATTTTCCAGCATACCTTACAATTTTCAAATAATATGGGTTTTACAATTTATTATTACACAATTTTAATGTCCATAACCGAGACGTTCTTCTTGCTCCGACAGCTCAGCATAGAGATCCTTGCCTAGGATCTAGAATAGAAGTCAGCACGGTGTAGGCCGTATCAGGATACACTGCTCAAGCAGACGACGCAGCACCAAATATCTTATCTATTGAGATTTCCTCATATGTAAAAGGAAAAGTTATTATTTGTATTATAAATACAAAATCCAGGTAATACTTTCCCGGTAGTGTTCTTTCAATGTTCAGTAGGTATTTGTCGTTTTGATAAAGGGTATTTCACCCATATTAATATTAAAATTATAAATTATAACAATTAAAATAACTTTTCTATATAAATATGTTATAAAATAAACTATCTTTTCGACTCCCAGGTCTGTTGTACAATGAATCCCATGATCAGATCCCTCCTGAAAAATCTGTCATCCTCTCTGTTCTAATTTTCTCTTTTGTTTGAATTCAAAATTTCATCTTACTAGACTTTTCTCATTTTTAAAATTCAAAATAAATTTAATCATAGATTTATTTTGCTAAACTAGAACCTGGATAGAATATTTGTCTATACCTGAGAAACTCCTAACTGCGCATGCTCTATTACTATCAAAGAATTATCAATGACAGAGATTGTCATAATATTGCAATGTAAACAATACGAACCTAAAATATTAACAAAGCTGTTATTAAACCAAAATTATCAAGTTATAAATTATCTAAACGCATCAATACATAAACCTATCATTAATTGGTATCCTGGAAATAAAAGAATAGGTACACCAAAACAATAATAAGGTAAATCAAATGAACTTATGATGAATAATATAAAGTAGATATTAAATAAGATAAATAGATTATCTTCCAAATAAATAATATAACAATTCTCACCTGATATTAAGTGACGATGCCTAGCGGGGGAACTGGCTCTGAAATGCAGTTGCTCGAACACACCAACACAAACCTATAGGGTTTGGCGACAGTTTTTCAACTTTAAGATGATAGCTAGCCATGCTATGGTTTCATCACGATATTTTCCTTTACCGTAAGCACTACCACTAAGCCATCTAAAACTTCACAATAAACTTTTTCAAAAACCATTTTCAGCTACCAGCATTAGGAGGTTCATTCTTTAAAAACGAAAAAAAAATACATGAATCATCCCTTAAATAAATTAAGTTACGGAGGTATGCTGATGCCATACGGTGGTCCAATAACTGTTTGTCAATAATTGACATATCCAAGAAATTTAATGTTTTTTAATTGCAAGTGTTCTTGTAATTTCTCATAATTATGTATTGTATTGATTTATGCACGAGCGCAGGTCGGTGGGTGGACCGAGGCAATTTTATTGTTTCGCTGTTTCGTTAACGATTAACGGTACTGTGATGATATCGAGGTTATGTTATAGTGATAAGCTTTAGCGGTTTTATAGACTGTATAATGAAACTGACATTATATAAATTAATAATATAATATAATTAATAAATTTAATTATAACTATACTGCATTAAGATGTTTATTCGTTACTAAGATGAAGACTTATTAAACGAGGAAAGCCTTGCGATTCCGCACGCATTTATTACGCAGTAATTATTTTCCTATTAATTATTTTGTTATGCGTTATGGCCATAATCTCACGTGATCTTAAGTGATGATGTGGCCCAAGATGGTAGCACGCTAAGCCTAGTGCAAGACTGGTTCTCAAAGTGTAGCTATTGGAATACACCTACTGGTGCTTGGTGACAGATTTTCAAGTAGAGCGTCGTAGTCAGCCAGGTGGGCATTACAAAAAGCTATGCTGTGATTACATCACTATGTTTTTCTTCAGCGAAATCTCAGGCTTATTGCCGGGATTCGAACTCACGTCAATCGATGCGGAGTTCGTACACGCTACCAACTGAGCTATCATTGCTTCATCATCATCATAATATTTATCACAAACAATGTCCAGAACAAAATAGCGGTTTCCTCTACAAACAAATCAATACGAATTACAAAAATACCCCTAACGCATTGTATGTCAATCCAACTATAAATCATAAACTCATCCATAAATTCGTAGGTCTTCCTCAACTCTTATATCTGTCCACCTTCATAATTAACACTCTTCTACTTTTATGACTCCTAATTATATGACCTTATAAAGCAAGCCTATTACTATCAATATAACACACATTCATCACTTTTTTTGTAATTTATATGTAGAATATCTGGGAGACCGAGATTTGCTACCTTGGTAAACTTGGAATGGAAAATATTATATGAATACAAAATTTCATCCAAATCGTTAGAGCCGTTTCCGAGAAGCCAATTTTATATTTATATACAAGGATTGCTCACTTAAGAGTATTAGATAGATATATTGAACAAATACGGAAAACTTATACATACAAATAGGTGACATCATTTTATGGGTCAAACGTCTTCGGCAAACGGAAAAGAAACATGCGCAAAAGACAAAACAATTGCGGCGTGGCCATTAAGAAGAAAGTCATCTTAAAAAGATGCTTGTCATGTTCCTACTTAATATTTTTATTTATTTTGTTAAGTTTATTTTATTTACAATTTAAAATGATAAATCTGATATATAAAAATCTCGTGTCACGGTGTTTCCGATTTTTTTTTTCATGTATATTTGGTAGATATGTGAATATGTCGTATATTTCAATATTCATACCGCTAGGTGATTAGGGTGTCCTTATCCAGATTTATTTTATATATTTTACGCTAGAAATCGTGGGGCACAACTAGTATACATATATTTTTGATTAATATTATTATTCTTCAAATCGGGCATCCCTTATTTCGCTCAAATCTTACACTCTGTGCGTAGCCTTATCTATAATTTGAATCCTGTCTACTCTTGAATTTGTGGCTAAATGGCAAAATGTGATTTTCCCTTACTTTTGGGGCAAGTACAAAATAAAACTTAATACATTATTCCATATAATTAAATTTTATGATTGCGAGAAATGTTTTTCTGAACAACATTATAAATTACAACTACAGTCGTGAGTCGGTAGGAGTGTCATATAAAATATGAAATTGTCAAACCAACCTCATCTACACTGGATTCAATCTACGAGAAAATTAAACTTCAAAACACCATTTTATGTGAAAAAGTATGGTACTCGTATACACTTTCTATCTTTTTATATAGCAGCACGACAAATTTACTGCTCTGTGCCTAATGTTAAGCATAGTAATAATTCTAGTTAATAGTGGTATATCTCAATATAGGTACCAAGTCACCATACTAATTTCCGCGACCGATCTTTCGCCGTAACAGCAGCACAACTTTGGAATTCGCTTCCTATCAACATCCAACTAGACAAGTCTCGAGATTCCTTCAAGTATTCGCTACATAGGTTTTACTTGGAGCAATTGAATATGGGCTAGATTTTTCTTTTTTGAAGTTAATAAAACAAAAATACTGACAAGCGTTTGAAGCGTTTGTAAACAGATGTCCAAATTAAGAGGTGATTACTAGTCTAGCAAATATCCAAGTACCTATGGGAAACAAGCAAACTTTCAGTATACATTTAAACCTATCCCTGTAGAAGAATCGTCCGAGTGTAAAAATTGCATTTACCATAATCTGATAAGTCAATAGATGGAAGTACAGAAACTCGTCGAGACCTTAGAACGCGGCCATATAAACATTAAAAACTATTGCAAAAACTAAGATATTCCATTTACGCCGTAAGCGACCGAACTCTAAATAAGTACTTACACCATAACAAAACATTGTTGTTAAGAATCGAGCCTGAGTAAGGTGATGCGAGAGCAGGAGCCTGCGGCTGTACGGGATGTGTCCAGTTTTTACTGCCGGTTCGTGTTGCAGTCAAAGTATGAATTAATGTGAAAGAAAATAGTACTAATTGTAATCACTGAGAGTGAACGAAATAAGGAGGTTTAATGAAAAAATGAATATTAAGCATAGAGGGATGCAGTAGCGCTCCATTACTTCTGCTTACCCCAATAATAACATCATGTTGTAGGCACTACTATATTGGGAGGATTATGACAATAGTCGCCATGCTAAGCAATGTAGTTTGACGATCGCAGAAACTTGGCCTTTTACAATAACAATGCTGCTGCCCATTGTTAGTCTGTTATATCGGACTAAACTGATGTAACTATGGTTATACCGCCATCTTATCGGTTGTCAAAGCCACGCTCGTCAATCAATTCGTTAATTATTCATTCATGTAGGAATCCATCAAACCAGATCAAGCGACGTCTTACGGAAAACTGCTGGAAGCGACTGGATGCGGAAAGCCAGAAAATGAAATCGATTGTATTTTCTTGTGTTGTATTTCTTCGGTGAGTAGGGTTTTCAGTACTCCTTGGGGTGGGAGGGTTAAAGACCGTCAACGGTATGGTCCTATGGTATAACAAGCGTCCATAGGTTACGGTAGCCGCTTACTATAAGACGGATCGTATGCTTGATTATGCTTATGTAGTATTAAATTTTTTTTATTTATGTATGGTAAATGTTTGAAGGATATTTTTCTTAATGTTCTTATATAAATTTATATTTTATATATGACTTTAAAAATTGAAACTTTTAGATTGTACCCCATAAATTAGTAAAAAAACTGTCCATCAGAATACGACCAAAATACTATTTTGACTGCAACACGCATATCACGTAGGAAGAGTGCATTGTATTACAAATTATAATATTCCCCTTGTATGGTTTGTTTGTTTACACTCAAGTAATGACATTTCGCGTTTTTTTTTTTAATGCCTTTACATTATGGTTGTCATTCTGTGAGTTTTTGGATCAGGATAGATAAGGAATAAATCGGTCAAAAAGCTGATCAATATTGAAGAAGCTAAATTATAGTTAGATCATATTAATTCCTTTATTTACTTCAAATATTCTTTACGTTGGCTCCACTTAGCACCCTCCATGAACTTGAAAATAAAACTGACGCACGACGAAGACCTCAGAGAAAAAAAGCAACGCTTCACGAGCAAAATAAAAATAAAAGAAACCATCGTTAACTATTACAGAATGATAATGAATGGTGATAATAAGTTAGAATGTCTGCAATGAACCTGAGCTTTCGGTGAAGGCATTGTGATGAAATAATTGGAATGGTTGTAGGCCATTCCTAATGCTCGCCGGGCTTATAACAAGTATCATACTCAAGTTAAAAATCTTTCGCCAAGCTCTATTAGGTCCAGACCCCTCACTAGGCTGAGCGTATTACCATATTAGACCACATCGTCATTTCATATTAAGTGAGAATGTGACAAAACCCTGAAATCCATAAAAAAATTAAAAAAAAAATCGTTTGTGTGTGCTTTCAATGAAGGTTTATGGTTTTTAGTATAAGGGCGTACAAAAACCAGTTCAATATGTCAAGTAAATATTACATTATTTTTACATAGAGGTACTTAATTACAATAAATACCATGATTAATTCTCCCTTACAGTTCAAATTATGCAATAAATATTGTATTTATGGCGAAACAACATTACTTAGTATTTAGTTTACTTCCATAGCTCGCAACTATGATGCAAGAAGTAATAGAACTGTATAAGAGATTGACCTGGGAACTGAACCTTCTTTACGATCGCTCTACAACTGCTGAATAACAATTATGATTATTGTAATATAGTTGATGATGGATTTATATAAAATATAGACTTCTGTTCATTACATCTTTTAAATAGGACATTGTGTGTTTTTATTTATAAATATTGTCTCTTAATAATCTAGATTCTTTTATCGAAATTAAGTCTAAACTACAATAACATTCCATGAAACCGAGCCGAACTTAGAAGCTATTTACACTGCAAGGCAGACTGCAGATACAACGCAATGATGCAATGATGGTTCTGTTGATAGCGAGTACAGATTGCGCGTTGATCGACGTAAGCTTTCGGTGAAAGAAAACATCGTGATGAAACCATAGCATGGTGGTAGGGGCTTTTTCTAATTCTCGTTTTGCTAGTTACCACCCTCAAGTTAAAAATATGTCGCCAAACACTTAAAGGTGTGTTTCGGCAGCTACACTTGAGAGCCAATCTTCCACTAGGCTTAGCGGTGCTACCATTTTGTGCCACAACGCAAAAATCACCTTATTTTATCTTTCTTTCTCATCTCAAGCGAGGGTAATATTACCTTTGATATAAGTAAGAATACTACGAGGTAGGATACGACAACTCTGTCTTACTGAATTGGAATCACCGTACATCAGGTGTAACCTTCGACATAGTGGCACTGTTAGCACGACAAAGTTCCTGGTTATAAGCACAGTATAATCCAAATATAACAGAGACCAGCAAAAGATCGACTTTGTCACGAATATACACACTGGTGGATACCAAAATGCGACAAATCAAAAGAGAGTCATGGCGGGTTTATCACCAAGCATCAACTCGCTTGATACAGATCATTACCACTTGATTACCTTACTTAATTTTTGTATTTACACTAGATGATCCCGGAACGCGATATGTCTAAGAGCAACAAAGGCGATGTATCGCGGGATAGTTGTAGTCCAGCTGAACACAATTGCCGTGCCTTAATCACCTAGAAATTATTCGATAATAATACGAAGTTATAAAAATCTTCAAATTCCACGCAGTGACTTGCTAGATCATCATAGTTGTACGCGAGTATCGTTGGTCATTGACCTTCAAGAATACATTATTAAAGCCCTATTTAAATAAACAAATGACAAATAAAGAAATAAGGTATTATAACTTTAATCTTTTAAACTTTAGTTGGAATTTTGTAAGATGCAATCTCTGATACCAGCTAACTGACACCTTATTAGTCTCTGAAGCTATTTAATCCAATATTCTTGTAAGCTATTTTTAAAATGTTGTATTTAAATTTATATTAATGGAATTAAGAAGACTTATATATTCCGTACTATAAGGTTTGTTGGTATTTAAAGTGAAGTTGCCACCTCACCACGATGATTGTCCAAGCGGAAGATGAACGATTTATTTAATGAAATAACGGTGCACGTTAATTTACTTAAAATAGTATTGTTCGATGGTCAACAGGAATTTTCGAAGCATTGCACTATATAAACGATTGAATTCTAATTATACTTACTTTTATTATAAGCTTCATATTAACATATTAAACTACTTCTTTAAATTTAGACCGCAGCTCTTGTTAGTGGAGCAGTTGACACTTTTCCCTTTCATTTTACCTCTTGATATGACATGATTTCCACTTTATCTTTCACTTGTACTTATAATAATAAACATCTGGGCAATCGAGCCGCGTTATAAACAAAAAACCTATTTAGGTAAACTTGGAATGTAAAAGATTTTCTAATTAAAAAGTTTTATCCATATAGTTGGAGCCGTTTCCAAGAAACCAATTACACATATATATATACACACAATAATTGCTCACGTAATTAATAATATAAGATTTCATAATAATAAATATGCACTCCAATTCATACATGACCATTTAATACCAAAGTAAGCAAAGTCGTATTATGATAACTAAACAGATGATATATAATACACACTTGTATGTATATATATCACGCAAAAGTCGGTCATAAGCGGGGATCGAATCCGCATCCTTTTGGCTCAATAGTAGGGCTTACTGCCACTGCTTCACAAGGCCTATGAAAAAACCTTCGTCTAGGTATTCTTATTCCACGTTTACGTTAAATTTTTTCTTCTAACATTATTTTAAAGAACTAGTCGTGCCGTATCAACTCTCCAGTTATCTTTTCTCTTCTGTTATTTATGTTTCCCAACAACTGTTTTTTCTCGTCAACCATTCTTAGTACTTCCTCATTAGTAAAACTTGCTGTCCAACTGATGATTTCCATCCTCCACCTTCACCAGACCTCAAATGCTGCCAAATTTTCTATTGAACAGAATGTTAAATATATAATTTTAAAAAAGTTGAGAATTTAATTAAGACTTATGCTCTTGTATATACTTTAGAACCATCCTATGAGTACGTTTTCTGCGCATCCTACATTTTTATATATTAGAAAACGTGTCAAAACGTTTTACTAGTAATTGGTATTTCAATCCATCGAACATTGTCCGGTGTTATTAACAGCGATTTAGGAGAAAAAATCGCATATCTATTAAACTGATTAGATTCCAATAGGTAATTTATTGTCGTTGGGTAGTCGAACGAGTGGGCACAATGCCCCGTAGAGCGGGACGGCTACACGTTTAGACAGAGATGGATGTAGTGGGCCTTGCAAGGTGATTTCAGTTGCGTAGACGCGGGCTTATGGTCAGGTTGTTACGCACACACCGGCGTTTCGTGACGCACCATAACACCGGATACGCGAATTCGGAAAAATGAGGCGCGTAACCGATTTTTCGGTATGTTGGACTTTGTTACGGTAGGTAATATGAAATATTTTATGATCTGTATAAATAACAAACATTAATGTGATAAGTAAAACACTGGAATTTTATTGTTTACGTTAAGTGAACTTTAGTTTTCTAATTTACTATACAGTTACTTATTTTTACATTGTGTGTGTGTTTATATTAAATGCTGAGTGACTTGTGATATTGTGAATTATTTATAACTATTTACAACAAAAAAAAAAACATCTTCATGGACTATAAGGTACGTTTGCTTACTGAAGTACTAACGGATACAACTGCGTAATAGTTAAACATTGTTCACAAAAGTTAAGCTATTGAGACAAAGTATTTTATATGTTTGTCATACTGTATAAAGGTTTAAAAATACATAGACATGCTACATTGCATTATTCGACATATATTTAAGTGGAAAACTCGGGTTTAACTAAATATCATCACTATGTGGTTTCTTATTGAAATCTTAAACTATTATTTTAAAAACAAAGCCTAATTTAGGAAAAAATACTATAAACACTTAAGAGTTACTAATAGATCAAATGATTCTTGAAACTAATTATAATTAATTATCATTAAGTCCTGAAATGAAGACAACCGTATAAACATAAGCAGAAGTGATTAAAAGAGAGATAGAAGAGTAGTTAAATTAAAATTCTAACTTAATTAATTAGTATTTAACTTTTAGTACTGTGTTTTTCAATGAACCTTTTATTAATTACTTCAACATCATTAAAATACTTTCTAAGTTGCCAAGTTAGTAGTATATATTATTTTCTAAGGGGTTAATTCAATCTTTATAAATATATAACTTGAAAGAAACCTTAATATAAAGGATATTTGGAACTATACCGTTCAATTGCACCGTACAAATAACTATATGTTTTTTAATGAAATTTCTATAAAAATGTGGAGATTGTTACTAAATAAAACAAATGTACTCACGTAGAAAAATAAACAACAAAATATGTAGATTAATTTACATCACAAAATGTCAAAATATTCACTTCTACTCAACTATTTTACTATTTTTTCTAATTAGTTTTCCTAAAAAGTGTTCTCTCATTAAATTCAACGAAAAGTGTTGCAATTGAGTTATGTTTACAATAATTTTCTCTCTGTTTCCATCTGTACATATATAAGCAGAGTGGCATAGGTATGATAAAGGGCTTTTGTTACAACCTCTCGCTTGTTTGGTGAAGCGTATCAATTATTCCGTAACCATGGCAACTGATACGCTCTCGTGTCAAATGTAATCTTCTATACGTGCGTATAACTTATGTTCCACATTTATTCTCAAATCTTTATGCGAAGGAGGTTCAAAGTATTTGAATGAAAAATACATGATTTATTTACAAAAAAATCTCATTACCTATTTGATAAGTATTCTACGGACTTCAATGGGTTTTTTTTTCATATTTATCTGAATCTGAGTTATGATAATAGTAGATTGTCATTGTGGTATGAAATATGTTTAATTGAAATAATAAAATTTAACATGAATTATTTTTAGAGATATTAAATAACATTATTTATTGAGTGACGGTGAAGGAAAATATAGTGAGAAACTTGAACGCTTGATCAACTTTATTCATGTATCAACATTTGAAATTTCTCATATGTCACACACATATGTAGCGATTAAGCTAGCGGTTTCCTTAGGAAAGTTACATTTGCCCAGTAGTGGGATATTAAAAGGATGGTTTTATTATTATATTTATAATGTGTAATATTGTTTTACTATTATATAAATTAAAATAATTTGAATACTGGAATGGCAGTTGATATAGACTAGAGTGGAAGGAGAAAACATACTGTATGGGCCATACTTAAATTTTATAAGGGTAAGACAATGACTGTAATAAAAAAGTTCAGTATTCTCGATTAGATTTATTCGTGTACTATACTTATAATTATGTAAAAGTTAATTACTTAGTTATTATGATAAGATTTTTATTAATATTATCAATTTCTATTTCAATAGTTATTATTTAAAGAATTTTAAATAAAGAGAAACAATAATTATTTAATAGTATAACAAATTATACATCGTTATAATATCAAATTGAAACCAATTAAAAAATTACAACTAAATTTATTAACCATTTTTCAGAAGTTTTATAAAGGTTTTCCTCTTATCATATTATATATAAAGTAGTATAAAAATGAAAAGGTAGTATGTATATAGTTTGTAACACTGCTTTTACTATTTACTATTAGCAAAGAAATTGAATGACACACTTTTTAAAAACTTATAACACATTAGGTATCATTTTCTCAAAAGCCAAGAAATATAAAGTTAATATAACAGATAATTTCTCTATACTATACACAAACTAAAATAATTGAACTCGCTTTATATTTAAATTGATAATAAAAGATACCGTGAATTTATAAAAGCACTTAATGATTGACAAGCGTTTAATTAGGAAATCAAAATAATTGGAGCTCGTTGATGTCTTTCCTAAGACGTGTTCATTAGGCCTACTACAGTTGAAACGGAATTTAAACTTTTTTTTCATTAATATATTATTTCTTTAATCGTACACAGTATTTATGAGTTGTTACTTATATTTATGTACAAATAATATGTAATAACAAGTTATAAACATTTATGAAGTTGTTAAAATTGTACACTTTTTTCACGTTTCAATACTTATAATGATTTTAACATTAAATGTATGTTGTCGAATTAAGTTTTAAGTGCTGAACTGGTATTTTCTAGATGTTTCATTTTAAACTTTATGATATTATTTATGTTAATTAATTGTATTTCAATGTTCATATACGAAATTTATTTTGTTATATATTCGTAGATTCTGTTAATGCATATAAAATATGTAATATCAAATACATTGTGGTATAAATTTATATACATATTAAACGTGAGCATCGTGTAATATACTCAAAGTTTATGGTATATTTGAACTGATATAGGTTTGATAATAATTGATTTTCCAATGAATAAAACTTTATGTATTTACTTTACTATACTTTATTTATGTTAGGTGCTAAAGTATTTTCTAGCTTTTCGCTTGATTCACTTCCACCCTTAATATGAAAATCAAAATCAATGGGGTGGGGTTACCATGTTCAAATATTTAATAATTAAATATTATTAACCGTTAAAATATAAAGCAATAAAGAAATATTACTTACAAATATCTTCTTGTCTGCTTCGCTGGGTGACATAAAGAATTTTCTATATTCCAATATAAAATCAACTTGCATACCAAATTCCATTACAACCCAACAAATGTGGAAATGAAACTTAAAATTAATTTTATTTTGTTAAGGTTTTTTTTTTATATAACTAAGATTGTAAAGAAGCATTCGGCCAGTCTTTTAGTAAGCGACTACTGTAGCTTATAGACGTTTATAATACCATAGGTATCACTTGCACGTTTATAAACTTGAACCCCTCTAACCCAAATGGTTCTGGAAACCCTACTTAACTCTTCTGCATTATATATCAATTGTATAAGTATATTAAATTGTAATAACTATTAACTGAACGTTACACTTAATACTATAATTAAATTACAAACAACAACGCTTTTAATAAATTCTCAAGCCATGTCATGTTAAGAGATACTTAAGAGATGTTTAATAGGATGCCTTTAAGAAAAGGTTGTAAATTAATTTATTAGTGAAATAAAAAATCTGCTACATAACACAAGATTATTTGGCCGCTGTGTTCTGTATGGTGAAGATATTTCATCAGTCCCACGGACCCAAGTATAAAGAAATCTTCCAAAGAAACTCTGTGCTCTACTTCTTGACTTTCCTCTAAACATCACAAAAATGACGTTGACGGTTAAATATTAAGCGACTAAAGATCAATCTATTTACTTTAAATTAAGTTTTAGTAATAAATGATTGAATTTTACTTTATATAGTTTAAAAAGCTTCCTATGTAAAACACCATATTTAAGAAAGGTTTTTTTTTTAGATTTCTCTCTACTAGGCGCAGTCTGACTGATGGAATAACTTCATTAAACAGATGATCGCAGGCATATAACCTAGTGTTATGTTCCTGCGATGAATAAGTTTTCTAGAGCTCCTTTAGGAAAGGGGATTCATGGTCGGCAATGCGGAAGTGATGCCGCTTATCATCAAGCAAGCCGCGTGCTTGTTTGCCACATTTGTTTAATTAAAAAACCACTATATAATCGTCTTCTATGCCAAATTTCATTAGAATCCGTCCAGCTGTTTGACGAAAACGATAGGCAAACATTGAACAAATACACTTTCACACATAATATATATATTAAGTTAGGTTGATCATATAATTGCAACTACCATTTCGATAAATCAGTAGAAAGTCTTGTTACCTTAAGAAAACCTGAAGAATCGCTTTTCAATGTGCCATCAACCATTTAAAGACATTAAATGTCACAAAGCTATATGTGAGCAATAAGCTCGCATCATTTGAAAGACTGTCACAACTCCCATAGCACTTATCTGTCACAGGCTATTACGGTGATTATTCTGAAAAGCGTTTACGCAAAATCACCGGATATCCATATACACAATAATCGTTTGAAAACAACCGACTTGTGACTTATTTTAATAATTATTTTAAATAAAGAAAGCATGTATTTTACTCAAACGTCTATTGCGGTGACAACATAACAAAAATAAAACTTTATTCTTGTTAATCGCTTAAAATAAATTAACATAACAATGACATCCACTTTTAAGTCTGAAAGAACAAATTAAGAAAACAAAGTCTCTAAGCGCATACGTAAATTTTTGCGAGTACTCCTTTTTTACATAGAAACACGGCCGTACACCGAGTTTTTCTTCAGCATAGATATTGTCGAATCCGGTAGGTAGCTTGCAATCTCTAATTAAGTCTACTAATAACGGAATATTTTTGCTGGGTAAAAAATCATTATTATTTAAAAAAAACCTTAATAAACCCAATCTGTTTTTTTTTTATAGGCTTAGCTCTTCTTTTTACAATAGAACCGCATGCGCTGGGCTTCAGGGCTACATTTTTACGGTAACCTCCATTTCGGTACGAACTAAAAAGTTCTGTATGACTTATCTTTCTCGTACCGTGAAGCTGTGGAACCTTCTCCCGGCCAGTGTGTCCTTTAAGCGAAAAGTGAAGAGATATGTTGTTTCGGTTTTCATAAAATTATAAATCTTACTTTATAAGTTTACCATGATAATATAATTGTTTAACCACATCTTTTCATAATACTTGACACTAACGTTTAAAATTTTACCTTTATTTTATCTATACAATTAATAAAATTTAAGTGTCTGTTTGTAGCGATATAAACAACAGCTTTTTATTATTAATTTAAAAAAAATGTCTTTCTGTCTATTTGTTCCGGGTAATCGTCGAAACGGTTGGATCAAGTTTGAGGGGACTTTTTCTGACAGATAGCTGATGTTATACTGAGTAACATATGGTACTTTTATTATACAAAAATAATTAGGATTCTGCGCAAATAAAAAAAACTGATCAAGGTGAATCGATTAGGTCACTTAAATGGCTTACGCTGAGTAAACCATAAGATATTATATACCAAATTAGTGTGCTACATAAAATTAGATCTTATAAAATCCTACAAAAAGCTGTCTTTCTTCGAAACATTAACCACAATAAGGATTTTTGTGTTTAAAATAACCGGGAGTGGGAGTAGCATAATTCGCGAGTCTGCCAAATCGACGGCATCCTGTAGTTCACGTGAGCGTACTTGCGAGCATAGCTAGTTTAATAATAATAAGATAAAGAAGGCGGTTCTTTTCATGCAAAGAATTACTTTTACATCCGTGAAATAAATGGTCCAATCACAACTTGTTGTGGTATATTCAAAAACGTGTATTTTTTCATCTGGTGATAATATAAAAGCTCATTTGTGACCAACAACATACGTACAAAAAAAACGAAATAAACATCTTCTGAATTTCTCAAACATAAATAAAGCTAAGTGAGCGATAAAAAGCTTTTTAATCTATAACACAGCAAGAATATCATTTTTATATGACCTGTTCTTAATAAATTTTTAGTAGAAAACGCTACTGGCTTTTTTTAATTAATAGTTAATTATGTTAATTTAACACAGGAAACGCCTACTATAATGCCATTATAAATATCATGACAAAATCAAATTACAGTGTATCTAATGAAAAAAATGACCGGATACACAAACAGACGGTACGATTTCAATGTTAATTTAACCTGATTTCTTAAGACAAAAAATAATATAAATTATTTGTATAATAAATGATATAAGTCTATGTTGGGTCAGTAATAGCGCGCTTAGACTCTTTAACTTTGAATCTAGATTCAAATCCTTCAGTGAGCCTGAGTTTTCTCTGAAAGAAACAGTATGTGGACAACAAAATAAAATACCAATTTCCAAGTTTGCCTATTATTAATTTAATTCTTTATTTCACATATATATACAATTGGAGAATTTAATGCTAAAAATAATTATCTACCAGTCATCCAGGGGTGGACGAGAAAGATGCATAATATACAACAAATAACAACTAGTAAATATTCAACTGCTCCAAGAAGAACCTACGTAGCGAATGCTTGAAGGAATCATGAGAGTTAGTTAAGTGGATGTTAACAGAAAGCAAATTTCACAGTCGTACTGCTGTTATGGTGAAAAATCGGCTACTAAAAATGAATTGGTAGAGAATTAAAAATTAGAAGATTTTAATTGTTTATTGTGTGTATCAGCGAGATATTGAAATACTATTTAGAGTAGAAATAAGGTACAAAATATTCTTGAGGTTAATGATATTTTATCAATCTTAATAATAATAAAGGTGGTCTGAAATCGTAATATCTATGAACCTGTCCAAAAAAAAATACAATTTATATAGAATACCCATACGTATTTTTACAAGAATATGCAAACGTTACAAGTTACAGTTGTTACGTTTTTTCCCTACAATAAAACTAGAGGTTTAGTTAGCAACTTCATAGTGTACACTTTTTCACTATTTTTTTGTTTATTATACCCCTAAGAAGCATAACATCAAGAATTATAACAGCGATAGTATAATCATAAAATAAGTGTCTACATTATATTAATGTAAATAAGTGCTTCCACGCTTATAGCAGTGAAATAACCTAGTGTTGTATTTTTGCGGTGAGTAGGGTTAAGGGGGTTCAAAATAGGTAACGAGCTAGTGAAACCTATGATAATACAAGCTTTCGTAGACCGCTTACCATCAAGCAAGCCGTATGCTTGTTTGCCCCCTCTATTGTATAAAAAAAGTATTGGAGGCAAAACTAAGCTTTAATCTCTGGTACTAACAGTTAGAATTATAAAATTATTTTTCATTTTGTAGCCTTTTTAACAAGCAATCTAGCAAACTGTAGGCAAAGTTTGGCAAATGAGAACTTGTGGTCTACATAGATGCATTGGCGGTAACGTAGTAGAAAGTGGACGAATAAATTTACTTTCCTGGTCTGAATTTTACGGGATTTATGTTAATCCAACTAAGTGTCAATCCATTATAATTGGTAGCTCAAAACAGCTTGCTAAAATAGACTTTAATTCATTGACTCCTCCTCTTCAATACAATAAATGTACCATTCCTTACTCAACTACGGTGAAAAATCTTGGTATCATCTTCGATACTAAATTATGCTGGGCAGACCAAGTCAAGGAAGTTATTAGAAAATTTTATGCTTCTCTTCATTCTCTCATGCGTTTGAAAAACATTCTTCCTGTTAATACTAAGATTTCCCTAGTGAATACTCTTCTTCTACCACTTCTGGATTATGCAGACGTTGCTTACTTGGTTGGACCTCTCAGAAGATTTCTTAAATAAATTTGATCGTCTTCTCAATAACTGTATCCGTTTCATCTTCCGTCTTCGGAAGTTTGATCATGTTTCTGAATACCGAGCCAGGTTGAAATGGCTACCTATTCGGCAACGTAGGAATATAAGAATACTTTGTCTTCTTTTCTCCGTACTTAATAATCCCAAATCCCCTAAATATTTAAAAACACTATTTCAATCTCTCGCGGATACGCATAATAGACCGATAGGGTCTTCTGATTCTTTAATTCTCAGTATACCAAGTCATCATACTAATTTCCGCGACCAATCCTTCGCCGTTACAGCAGCACGACTGTGGAATTCGCTTCCTATCAATATCCAACTGGCCAACTCTCGAAATTCCTTCAAGTATTCGCTACGTAGGTTTTACTTGGAGCAATTGAATATTGGTTGGTTTTTTTTTTCTCTTTTTTTTTACTTAACATTATGCACACCTTGCATATACCTTTCCCTTGCTCCCTTGGAAGACTGGCAGAGAATGCTTTTTAGCATTAAGTCCTCCATTTGTACTTTTTTTTTTTGTGCAATAAAGAATATATTAAATTGAACACGGGTGAAACCGTAGCGCACAGCTAGTGTTTACAATAAAAATAGAAAATGATGTGGAGGTAAAAACTTCTCCACAAGTTATGTTTTTAAATCAGTAATAGTACGTTAGTACATAATACACGTACTTCAATAAGCATTTATAAGTCCGTTCAAATGATTTTAAATGTTGTTACGAGAAAATGATGGGCCGGCAGGTGAAAGGTCCGTTCAACAATAATATGTAAGTTACATTAAGAATTTATTGTTAATAAGGTTTCGGATTAAGGCCTGCGGTTTGTGGGCCTAAGAAACAATAAATCAGAGGTTGAGGGAAAGTGGTAGCAGTAAATATTATGTTTTGAAATAATAGTGTATTTGATTGGACCGACTTTCAAAATTACCTAGTAGCGTAAAAAGTACTTCAAGAGCCGTGACGTCGCGGATTCTATCTCTGCACGTGACTGATTTTTTGTGTAATGAGCATAATTGTTGTGTGTCTGGGTTTTAAATATCTAACATACATAGTTTACATCAGCTTTTCAGTTACTTTCATGTGTGAAATGATGTCTCCTTATTTATTTATATCATATACATAAGAGTCTTAGTGTGCCTCTTTCAGTGATTCTATAACTTTTGAACTACATATTTAAACGATTGATCTCATAATTACAATTCGATAAACTATGGTGTGATCGAGACAGAAAACTACAAGAAAGGGCAGAACAACGTCTACCAAGTCTAGAAGTTTATTATATTAAATATCTACCACAGTCATTCGAGGTAATTAAAGCTTCCACTTACAAAGAAAATTACAAGACTAATTTTTGTAAGTTTAGTTCTTCTGTGAATTAACTATCTTCTATTATTTTTGTTATATCTTATATGCAATAATAATATTATGAATAAAAAAATTGCTTGTAGGACTCAGGGGTAATAAGACGTAGAATTAACTAGAAAGAAGGATATTTCAGAATCAGACCATTAATTCCGGAGGTTACCTTCAACAAACACATTTAAAAAAAATCTCTATCTATTAGATTAAATACTTGTCTCTTACGATGAGTTCGTCTGCGTAGACTTCGGTATTGGGTCCAGAGAGAAATGAAAAAAAATATTTTACCGGAATAAAAGTGTCCAGTTTTAATCCAGATTATAAACTATCTTTGTGCCAAATTTCATCCAAACCCATTCAACCGTATTGGTGTGATTGAGTAATAAATATTCAAACATAGAAACTTCATATATGTATATAAATAACATTAGTAGGATTAATATATTACACTCTCATAGAGTCCTTAGGGTGTTTTTTAATCCTGTTACTGAAAATTGTATTTAACGTAAATGTAGTCGTGAGCGGTTGCTAGTTAATATTTATAGTTAGATAGTTTTAAGTGTATAATACAGTTTGCGTCAAGGAAACTACATAATATTTAATAATATTAACTAAAAGTATATAGAAAAATAATAATATATAATAATACATTTAACAAAAGAAAACCTTTGAAATTTGCTAACACTACCCAATGTGGAAAAGAAGTACGTAGTTTTTTTTTTTTTTACAGTTTATCATGGTTTTGTGCTCTTGTGATGAACTTGGTTATGCTCCGATGGGGCTGGCATATATAAACTTTAAAAGCCCTCTACAAATAAAGAAAAAAAGTCACGGAGGTGGAGCGTGTCCTCATGTAGACATAAATAATTAAGTACTTTTTCTCTTTATTCTTTTTTTCGCCTCCTTCCTATAATTTCATTCCTTCATACAACAGGATAATTATGACATTTGAAAAAAAAATTCTTGATGGAAACAATCAGAATACTACAATCGAACACATAAAAACTAACAATATAAATGTCATATAACATTTTAAAAATGGTTTTGAAATAAATAGGAAATATTATTAAACATTTTGTTATCGATTCTTATAACTTTAAAATGTAAAATAAGGAAAATCATTAAAACAATATAAATATTATATTCTAGATACCTAAGATGACTAAAAAATCGCATGACTAAGCAAAATAATACCTCGCTTATACATAAAACCCGGGGAATTAATGATTCCATCAAAAGCTACATTGTACCTTAAATTTATCGATACTTTTATACGAGAACAATAAATTAAAGTTCGTATTGTTTAAAAACAAAGCCGTTTTAATGGAGAACGTCATTGGCTCTTGAGACAATCAAATACTTCACAATCGTTTTTAATGACTGTAATAAATTCAGTACGGACGTCGTTTTGGACCTTGGAAAGTAAATAGTAAAAATAATTATTGATATGGACTTATATTTTGTTTTATTTTTAATATTAGTTATTAGTATTATATCACAAATCTGTCTTATTCATTTCCCTCATCTCATCTTCTTCTTCTTCACATTATTAATTCGTGATAATAGCCAGTAGAAATTTTATCACTCTTTATGGTAATTTGGTAAATCGTATAAATCTTCATCATTTATGAGTAGGCTTAGTTTAAAAAAAGAAATATCGAGCAGCAGTGTCTAATGTTACTGGTATTTTATTTTCATGGCCCGGTAATGGGTTGTGACCAACCATTTAGGAAACTATGGCTTAGAACATTTCTTTATTAGCAGGCTAAAACACGATTTTTTTTTTAATCGGATTAGTAGTTCTGCGGATTTGCACATTGAAACATAGGTATAATGTAATGTAATATAAGTAAGAATAAAAAGGTATTTTAAAGTTTATAATTATAGGTTTGGTTTTACATTTAATAATAAAGGTATTTTTAGCACAGATCGAAATCTAAGTATTAATTAAATGAAATAAAAAACAGAAATGGCTGTATGCTGTCATAACATACATCGTATGAGGAACAGACATGTTAATATTTTACGGTAATTTACATTCAATAACATGTCATATTATTTGGCGCCAGTTTTATATGAACTAACGATAGTCAAGTTTTTAATTAATCATTGTTGATTAATAATAATATTATTTAAGTCTATTTAAAGTTTTTTTTGGAACGAAGTTCCTTTTCGCTCTTTTGACGGATTGGAGCTACGCGGGAATAAGTGTCCGACTTGGCTGGCACTTTTGCTGTACTGTAGTACATTACAGGTCCCAAGCCCGGTAAAGCTGTAAAAGCCATCAGCGGCTCTATTTTTGGATAGGGCCCCTCAGGCTTATAGTAAGGTCAGTTCGAAAAAAAAAGAAACGTTACAGGTAATGAAATGTTACTAAATTGGTATTGAATAAAAAATTAGGTTTATGTTTTTTAAAGTTATGAAAAGCGAAAGGAACTATGTTTCTACCGAATTACCCACGACACCCCTCGGTTTTTTTGTGTACGCTACTTCATTGGAATGGAATAATTTTCTTCACAGATATGTTTCTATTGAACGCTGAGCAAATCTAAAGTAAAGATTACTTAGCATCCTATATTATAAATTTCACATATTTGTTACAATATAAATACTTATTTGATATCACAATTTCAAACGGCTTCTAAGCTTTCGTAACTTCATCTCAAACGAACGAAATTATTGTATCAATAAATATCAGATGTATTTTATGGCGAGTGCGTAAGACACCAAACCTTTTCTAAATCCCAAAGCCAATTACATCAACACAATAAATACCTAACTGTTGTCCAATGCTGATTTAGTTTACAATCGAAGCGTCTACACTCGAGATTAAGGTGATTGACGTAGATATAAGCGAAAGCGGATAATTAAAAGTCGAATTTTTGTTTAAACCTTTTTATTAGTATTTTTGCCTTTTAAAAAGTTTCTAATTTAGAGCTTTAGGTTGCTAAACTGGTTTTCAACAATTTTAACAAATTGGTTTTCTAACTACTTGACTAAAATTTTCTACTATAATTTTGTTTACTTGACAAAAAAAATCGTCACTTCATTTTACCTTTGAAAATCCTTGATGTTTTGAAGTTATGTTAGTCTAGTGAAAGTGTTTGGGTACTAATGACCACTGTTCAAGACAAATTATAAATGTCCGTCAGGGCATATGCCACCCCCTCAAGTTGAAACACTGTTCCAGCAGCTGTACTTGAGAGCCAATTCCTTTAAGATTAGCGTGATACCATCTTCCATATCGACACTTTACATCTGGTCAGATTGTGGTACATTTTCAGACTAATAAAAGCAAAAAAAATATCCAAGCCAATTCCATTCATAGATGATATTTCATATAAATCTCAGACTGCAGGATGCTAATGGCTAGCAGTTTAGTCAGTTTGAAAAAAAAATTAAAAAATTTAAATCATAGTTATATCGCACAATTTTCTTTCTACAAAATTTGATTTATTTGCACTTTTGTAACAATTTTATAATACTTATCCAATAAAGACGCTTTTCTGTGTTCACTGTAACCGCATTCTTATGCAGTAGCGTTCCAGTTTTTAGATGGTTACCTGCAATCCGTATAAGGCTATACGTCCAACGTGCCTTGCAATACCTAGCTTGATTGTCGACGAACAACATTCAACGCTTTTAGACATAGGATGAGGACTCTTTAAATTATCACTTATTAATGTCGTACTAAATTTATAGCGTTTTATTTAATTTTAATGACAATTTATTGATATACAGCATGTTTTTTATAAGAAATAATATGTCACGATTTACTTTGAAGGTTAATAACCATTGTGTTGGGTTAAAATTAAGGAGGTCTAATTCATAGACAGGTCCTTTTATTGTGCACTAGCTGTGCCGCACGGTTTCATCCGTGTTAAATTAATTTGACCTACTCATCACCCAGCTAAGGTCAACGTGTAGTCTATAGTTGTTCTTACTTCTTGTACTTGCCTAGAGCTTTCTAAGTTACGTGATGATCACGATTACTGCTCCGGTCTTTAAAGTTGAAGCGTGAAGTTATATAGCCAATATCCTTTCTCAATAAATCTATACAAATATAAAGCTGAAGAGTTTGTTTGTTTGGTTGAAAGCGCTAATCTCAAGAAGTACAGGTTGGAATAGAAAAATTATTTTATTGTTGGATAGACCATTTATCTAGATAGGCTATAGGCTATATAACATTACGCTATGACCAATAGGAGTGGAGCATCTATGACAAATGTTGCAAAAACGGGGTAAATTTAATCCTTTTGAAAGTTTTCATTACTTGCGCTGCGTAAGTGGTTAAAGTCACGCAACAATACTGTGTGACGGAATTGTTTTTCATAAAAAAGTTATAAAAAAGCCGCGGTCACATATGTCTATCTTTTAAGGTTGACGCAATATAACCTTTTTTATGGTAATAAAATTTGTTCTAAAATAATGCATTATGAGTGAAGGTGTTTTTATAAACATGATATTAATCCTTATCGAAATAAATACGCTATTCATCACAAGTATTTCATTTTGGACAAAACTGCCTTTTACATCATTTGATTTCAGTGAATATCTTAGGAGATATCACAGTTTTAAAATAACTCTGCATTAAAATAATAATCAAGTACCGCGCGTGCATTTTAGTGGAATGATGTGACAGGCGGGCGGCATAAATTGTGTTGTAGGTGCCCAGGTCTCTCTCTAACCCTCTCTCAGTCTTATATGACGAAGGCGAAGTTGCGGGGGTCGGCTAGTAAGTTATAAAAGACAAAAAAAGAGGTAGGGTATAGAAAAAAATATTTACGGATTTCTCTCCACTTGGGGAGTCCGACTGTAGTTGGTATATCTCCATCCTACAGAAAATCGCTGCCAAATAAATTTGTGTTTTTTTCCTGCAGTGAGTAAGGTTTCCGTCGATTTTTGGACAAAAAAGGGATCAAGGTCTACAAAGCGCTAGTTATACCTAAGGTATTAACCATCAAGTTATATAAAAAAAAATATAGATTTAGCAAGCTCCGTGTGGTTTAATGAGGTAACACAAAAGAACTTAAGAAAATGTAATAAGTGAATTATCAATATAAAGAAGAAACATAACTAGGCTCTATTCCACGCGCGACGCTATCTTTACAATGACCACGCCGCGTGTGTTTTGTCTTCTCAAGCCGCTACTGCGCATGCCCGTCTTCTTTCTTTATTACTGTGATGTCTATAGGTTGCTGAAATCACTTTGCTATCCTGCTACGATTGAAATTACAAGGATTTATCACTAATAATACTTACTGAAATACAATAATTGTAATCTAATAAACATAAACCGTAGAATTAGTTTTTCCAAAAGTAACCTTTAACCTATGGCATCCGGAGCGTACTTAACTATTAACTAAAAGATAGTCATTATTTTACTTAAACATATTAAAGCTGCATCAGAAAGCGTTTATTATCGTAGTACATTCGAGGTTCGACTAATGGGCTTATTAGAATTACGATAGGATGGTTTCTAATATGCCTCACGTTAAACAAGCGATGCGATAAAAGTAAATGTTTTTTAATTTATTTTTTATTAATAATAATAAAATTATTAATGTAACATAAGATATCGTCGACTTACTGCTAAAACAAGTACATTTTAAATCATTGATTTTAATTATTAGAAATTTGCTTTATATTCATTTATTATTTTCAGTAATATTTATGTTAATTAGCGATCACCCTAAGCTCAAAATTCGACCAGCGACTTTTCGATCATATACTATTTTCTGCTTGACATTTTCAGTATTCATAAACAATGAGTATTATCTACATCGACTGCTGTCACTTTTCGTTGAGTGACAATGTCAATATTTTAGGGGGTCTAAGTTAAATTCCCTGGTCAGGTTAGGATTCGCAGTACTAATGTGTTTAATTGAATATATTTGTAACAGATATTATAAAGAAAATTTACCTTTCTGCACTCCTTCTCTAAACCATGCCAATTCTCACAGTCTTCCGTGCACGCAATATGCTTAAAATGGTACCGAAAGCTTTTGCTTCACGTATTAATATATAGATAATACAACATTCTGTGTTTGCATCAGTCGTTAAATATCGTCATTCACGTAGTTGTTTTACTTTAGGTTTAAAACCTTAAAACCTCATTAACTCACAGTTAACAACATCCTTACTAACTGGTTTTTGCAGTTTTTGACAATGAGGCTAACGTTCGTATAAGTAGTAACAAGACATTAAATATGTAATAGCATTAGGTATTATTGGATTTGTAGTTCAATGTTTGAATATCAGTCTTTATATTCAAATACCGTTTATTTTCAACTTATTAGCCTTTTGGCTCTCAAGGCTACAATGTACGTAAAATTGGCATAAATTATATCCATGGGAGTCAAGTTATTAATTGCTTTACGAAGCTAACAATATTTTAAATAAAATAGAGTTATATAAATATCAATTTTAATTTAGCAATAATTATTGAAATTTTGCGTGTTCAGTGTTTTTGGTTTCCTTACATATAAATAAATATATTCTATATAATTGCTTATAACTTTTGTTATTTTTAAGCATGTTCCGTGTAATTTGTAATTCAATAAAACTGTTAATACAAATTAATATTAAATTTATTATTTTAATAGCCATAAACAAACAATAATAATTCACACGTATACAAGTTATGCAGGTACGTTTAGCAACGTAGCTGTGCATCGTATAGCACGGTTGACGTAAAACGATATTTGAAAACAACGACTATCTTTTCTAATGTGTGAATAGAAACCGAACTGTTTTGTAACTCCAACACGTTATGACGACTTTGATTCAATTTATTGAGAAGAAACGCAACTTGTAACGCGATTATTGGTGTTATCTGTTAAACTCATCATGAAATCCGTGAGAACAAAGTTCGAAAGCGTTTATTGACGCTGTAAAATTTGAAAGTCCAATCACTAATCTTACAGAACCTAGAATTACTTAGGTGCTATATATTAAGACTAGCTGTGCCCCAAGGTTTCGCCCGTGTTAAAATTCGACCAACTCCTTACCGCACCGCGGCCAACGCACTACTGTCTGTCTCTCTATGTTGACGTCTATGATCACTATTGCACACTTTAGAGTTATAAATTAAAGATATGTAGCTTACAATTGTCAATATATATTCTAAGAAATTCAACAATATTATTTCAAATCAAAGTGGTAGTTACAAAGATTAGCGTGTTCAAACAAACAAACAAAACATCTCTTTAGCTTTATTATATTATTAATAATACAAATAATATAATGTTAGTATACATTTTAGTATTATATTATATTACATACAATATGTATTTTAGTAAGATATTTTCGAATTACCATAAAATTCACTTTCGTTATGTCAGATTTTTTTTGTTTCATTGAGATTTTTTTTTTTAAACCTGATGACTACTAAGTATAAAACATTGCATGGACATGACAATTGTTTCCGACTGGATGGATGGTGACCACCATACAACTGGTGTATATTATTGAACGCTTAGAAATGCCGCGTTCTGGAATAAGTCGGTGTATAATCAGTAATCGAGTGGTTTGAATTGAAACCACCGTACACCGTACACGTGATAATATATTCATCACTGTAAGTCTTATTTTGTTTGTCGCGTTTACGGGATCAGCCGGTGAATATCCAACTGCCGAAAGATTTGCAGGTCGGCATGACGGTGACGACCGCCGTTGGATTCTTGTACTGTCGGCGGTGGCCGTCGTTTTTGAATTATACATAGTGACGTCATTTTGACGTCATGCTATAAAGAAAAAATAGTCGTACATTGTTATATTATTTATCTGGAAGATAATCTTATTTATCTTATTTAATATCTACTTTATATTATTCATCATAAGTTCATTTGGTTTACCTTATTATTGTTTTGGTGTACCTATTCTTTTATTTCCAGGATACCAATTAATGATAGGTTTATGTATTGATGCGTTTAGATAATTTATAACTTGATAATTTTGGTTTAATAACAGCTTTGTTAATATTTTAGGTTCGTATTGTTTACATTGCAATATTATGACAATCTCTGTCATTGATAATTCTTTGATAGTAATAGAGCATGCGCAGTTAGGAGTTTCTCAGGTATAGACAAATATTATATCCAGGTTCTAGTTTAATAAAATAAATCTATGATTAGATTTATTTTGAATTTTTAAAATAAGAAAAGTCTAGTAAGATGAAATTTTGAATTCAAACAAAAATAGAAAATTAGAACAGAGAGTATGACAGATTTTTCATGATCAATCTGATCATGAGATTCTTTGTACGGCAGACCTTTGAATCGTAGAAACGTTTATATTATAATTATCAAGTGTTTTAATAAAACCAAATTATTGTACGGCAGACCTTTGAATCGTAGTAACGTTTATATAATAATTATCAAGTGTTTTGATAAAACCAAATTATTGTACGGCAGACCTTTGAATCGAGTAACGTTTATATAATAATTATCAAGAGTTTTGATATAGTTGATACGTTTATAATTTAAATATCTACAGTTTGATAAAATAACTATTTTTGTGGGTGAAGTACCCTATTGAAGAAGACAATAATATTCCAGGAACTTATACCTGGATTAATATATAAATTACTGATATATATATTTTTGTTTCGCCATATCGAGAGCTGAACGGATTCCGACGTTCCACTTGATGCAGCGACGTCTTCACTTGGACTGAGCTTGTTCATACGGCTTACACCACGTTGTCCGCTGAGGGCGAGCCTCGTGATTCAACCTTGTTTGGCCTACCTACTCAACACGGAGAGGTCCTAGGCAAGGATCTCTACGCTGAGCTGTCGGAGCAAGAAGAGCGTCTCGGTTATGGACATTAAAATTGTGTACTAATAATATGTAAAACCCATATCTGAAAATTGTAAGGTATGCTGGAAAATTATACATAACTATCCTAAATTATAAAACTTTCATTCATTTTACCTACGTTTAGATTATTCTCTATCTCTCTTCTTACCTAAATTAAATTTATAATCATAACAACATGCAATGACGTTTCATAAATAGATGCGTTAGGCCTTGTGTACACGACTCCGCCGCGCTTCCTTCGCTTGATTTGATTTGCTATTTACATTTGCATTTTTAGTAATACTAGCGGTCGCCCAATGATCGAAATTCGACCGGCGACTTTTTAATCATAGATTATTCGCTGTTTGACATTTGCTGTATGAATCTAAATAATGAATATTTTATCACTTGCTGTCACTTTTCATTAAGTGACAATGTCAATATTTTGGGTGGTCTAAGTTCAATGGTACTGGTCGGATTAGGATTCGTATATTAGTAATAGACATTATAGATAAATTTTAGCTTTCTGCACTCCTTCTCCATATAAACTTTAACCATGCCAAATCTCATAGTCTTCCGTGCACGCAATACGCTTAAAAAGGGGTAGAAATATCGCTTGCCACGAATATAATACGTGTAGGCAAAACGAACATGTTGAATTTAACTAAAAAAGAGAAGTTAGTCTTTGCATACTGTTTGTAGAGAAATTGGCTAAATCAAAGTAAGAAGTCAATTAGCGTCTATTTATAAGGGTTCATATAGTTCATCAAAATAGTTAGATGTAAAGTGAACAACATAGTTGATTCAATACACTCTATGAAGATCTATAAAAAGACAAGTGTAAGTTCTGTGATTAGCTTCGGATGAATAACATTAATATAAAGGAATAAAAAATACAACAAAAAGAAGTACAATTTAAACATAAAAATCTTTCCATATGACTTACCAAAAAGTGACAATAGGAAAGTAAAAAATATTTGATTAGGAAAAAAAACCGTTTTTATAAATATCCATTTTTAAAATAAAATAAATATAGGTATTTTCATCATACCATTACATTGATATATTTCATAAAATCATCACAATTCATGTAAATGATATCATTATTTACATGTATACCGACACGATTCTGGGATTTACTTCTGTTAACTTATATTATTATTACATTTTTAACAACTTATAGTAAACGATATACTTAGTCTTTTTAAATATTTATGTTTGAGCTGCTTGTGTTTTTATATTAAAAAATAATATAATTGTGTATGATTATTTCATTACGCCACAATTTTTTTAAAGTTATATATTATATATCCTTTTGCCTTTTAGAAGAGGGTAAAAGGGAGAGTTGCGAGTATCATGTTTTTTATCGATTGTTTGATTGTTCTAAGTGAAGACAAGGCTCAAGGTGGTGACATGCTAAGCCAAGTGGGAAAACTGGCCCTCAAGTGCAGCTACCAGAACACATCTATAGCTGTGTTATGTAGCTAGCCAGCTGGTCATTAGAAAAAGCCCTATCACTATGCTATGGTTTCATCACGATATTTTCCTTCACGGAAAACTCAGGCACATTGCAGGGATTCGAGCTCACGTCATTTCATTAAATATAAGTTGACACAATTTTTAGGCAGCGATTTTATTTGGACGAGAATTGAGAGTTAAATTTCAAGGACGAGTCACGTTAGGCATATTTAATTACAAAAGAGAGAATAATAATAATTTATTAGTGACCATAGTATATGCAAACGATATATATCAAAATACAGTTTAATGTGGGTTTTAGTAGACAATATTTAAGCATTTAAACTAGCATGTAAAATAATTTAAAAATCTCAAATTACATACAGAGATAAATTCAGTAAATTACAATAACAAGAATATTTGAATTAACAATTACTTAAAAATTAAATTAAATCATATTCAATACGTATTTAAAAACAATCATTCTTGCTTAACGGAGAGTTTTAATACAATTGAATAATCATTTTAAAATAATAACGTGTATTGGATTAATATCTAAAATTCTTAATTACATTCATCTCTCTAAAATATATAATTATTTAAAAGTACTACGAAAAGTGTAGTACAAAATTAGAAACATTCACACAGTATATAAAAAACATATACATACATAGGTATATAGTATGTATGTAGTAGTGTGTATATGCTGAACAGTTTTGTGTGTGTGTTCCTTTTTGTCAAACCCAAATTTGAATATTAGAGAACTCCGGTACCCGACCTAGGCAAAGAACCTGTGACTCGAGTATCGGAACAATTAGAGGTTGGTGTAAGTTAAAGATATTACGTAGAGAAAGTTAGAAAGATAGCTATATATTGTATGTTCGTTTTAAAAAGTTTCACTTCTATCTACACGCGCATTTTTTTCTATCTATATATAAGTATTGCAACTTGTGCTATCCGAGCACTAAACCGCTGAGACATGTGATCATTATATTGGTATTTAGCGATCTTAAAATTATAAAAACAATCTAGTGTAGGTAGAATAGCGTAAAACGTTTCCAGAAACGTGACTTAATAATACAATGTAAATATTCATGTATACATTTCTTGGTTGTATGATGCGTTTATAAAGACCCATTGTAGTACAAACAATAACAAAAACAAAGAGATCTGTATTTATTAACGATCATAATTTATATTACATACTGTGTTATTATTGTGGAGCTATGTAAACTGGTTCTCACTTTAAACACCAAATCAGTATATTTTCTACGTTATTTTTGCCTATTACAAAAAAAAAACTGCTTTGAGTATACATGTGTATTTGTGCTAGGTTTTAAAATAAGATCCCTAAGCACATTACCAATTTGTTAGACAAGTTCAAGGATCATGTCACGCTGATTTTACTGACAAAAAGTGTTTGTAGGTTGGATCATTACGTGAATGATGGTGTTATCGGAAATGATTGTATATTCACTAAAATCATATAATTATTATTTTGCATACAATAATTATACAGTAAAATTACTGAACCTTTATTTGTTTAATAAACACGAGACAGAGTGATCATATTTTTACGACTCGTATTTAGTATATTATTTTAATACCTATTATTATTATTATATTAGTACCTCGTGGCGCAGTGGTAGTAAACGCTACTATTGAGCCGAGAGGTCGCGGGTTCGATCCCCGCCCATGACTGACTTTGTGTGATGAGCATAAATGTCAGTTGTGTTTCTAGGTGTTAAATATCTATATATGTATGTATATCAGCTATTTAGTTACCATATTACAAGCTTTGCTTAGTTTGGAATTAAATGGCCGTGTGTGAAATTCTGTCCCCATATTTATTTATATTTTTACATTTCATTACTTTTCTAGTATTATACTTTTGTATTTGGTCATTTTTGTTTATTTTCTTGTTGCACTACATGCCTACTACTACTTCTACTAATAATATTGTTTCCTCATCACCGCTGGTTAGCTGGAAGAAATTTGCTTTATGTCATTAGGCTCGGTAGTGTACAAGCTAAAAGTGCAATAAAGTATTCATTCATTCCAACCCGATTGAGTTTCTTTTCGATAGCTGAAATGTTTTTTAATCTTATAGTAGTGTATAAGTAAAATTTAATAAGTGCCTTCTTGGAGCCAAAATTAAATAAAGTAGGTTTTTGGTTTTGAATAAAGACGTGTAACCTTGAATAATGGAATATGGTTTGAAGTGTAACTACCCATACAAAGGTTTTTGACGTGCCCATTAGCATGAATGGGCATTTAGTTAGATGCCCATTGGAAAATACCTTCTATATCTGTCTTTCCGTTTATGTTTTTTTCACCGAATAAAATGTTTTTTTTTTAATTCATAGTTATGTTATCTAGTCATGTTATAGGATATATTTTGTTAAATAAAGTAACATACGAAATATGAAGTGATAATAATGACGAAAGAAAAAAAGGTTTTGGGGCGCTTAAATATCTTACGCTGAGTAAATCATAAGACATGTATGAAGTTGTTGTACGTAATTGTATATCTCTAGTCCATCTTCTAATGCTTACCCACAATAAGCATTTTCGTTTTTGAAATAACCGTGGGTGGAATCGTGGAGGCAGCACGATTCGCGCGTGTACTGGACATACTGTGGTCCACGCGAGTGGAGCCGCGGACACAGCTAGTATTGTTAATAATTACTTGGTTTACTGAATCATAATAGTTTTGAATCGAGTGTATGATTTATCTTGTAAGTCAATGGCCGTTCATCACTCTGACAAAGTGACTGACACTCCACTGATGAGCAGTGGGGTGCCCACAACAATTACAGTCCCGCTTCATTCCTTACGCCACTTTCCCGTTAACGTGTAGAAGGTCAACTTCCGAAAATAATTCCTATTGATTTTATATCCCGTCGGACCCCATAACATATACATGTTTGTTTTATTAAACTTTAAAATGTAGGGTTCAAATTAGTTTTATAATAGGCTCTTATAAAAATTGAATTGCATTAGCAAAAATTTGCCAAGTGCGTGTCGGGCCACGTGCAGTGTAAGGTTCCGTAGTTGCCCGTCACAATATGTGGGCTTAGAGAGGGGGCTTTAAGTAATTTTCCTTTTTTTTTCGGGAAATTACTTCTCCAGATTCATTTTATAAGTTGATTGACTCGTTAACTTGTAAAGCTTACTTGCCCCTGATAGTTTTCCTTTTAACTTCGTTTTATGTATATACTACTACCATGATTTTTTTAACATATCTAAAAATAATAATTTAGCTGGCAGTGACAAGAGTCAAATAACTCTAACAAAATTGAAATCAAAAATCAAAATAATCTTTATTTAATTTAGGGCCTAAGAAGGCGCTTATGAACGTCAAAACACTGCTGCCGGTTCGGAAAATATCCCAGACATCGAGAAGAACCGGTAAGAAACTCGATCAGGTTTATCTTTTTTTAGCATTTTAAAGCTTGTAATCGAAAAACGACTTTCACACACCCACAATATTTTTGAACGACTTATTCAAATACAACCATGCGATGAGATAGACGATTTAAAAAAAAAACAATTTACGTGTAGAGAGGTTCCATAATTTTAATTCTTTTTTAATTTTATTTTACCACTTTGTCGGTGTGATTAATTTGCGTATATCCATACCAAATTACAGCTTTCTAGCATTAAGAATCTCTGAGCTAAGCCGTGGACAGACAACCGGACATAGCGAAACTATAGGTATTCCTTGTTGACTTCGGAACTTTAAAAATGAATGTGTTGCTTCAAATCAAACAAGTTATTTAAAAAAAATCTATGTAGGCTAATTTTAATCATAACGTAATTCATAACAACTAAATGCATCTTAATAAGTTAGAATTATTTTTTTAATAAAATTTGTTTTCTAATCGGTTACACCTATTTTCCTGGGACGCTTTTAAAAACACGAGCCGGGTGGTTTTCATTTTAGGACAAATCTGGGGACAGCCAGACAGATGGCAACCCTAAGTACAGTTAATGTTTATTATTTTCATTAAAATTATTAATTTGATGATAAACCCTATTAAATAAACCCTAATAAAACTGGTGACGTATAAACTTTGTTGACAGAAAATATTGTTGCCTTAAAAACAACTGGAAGGCGATATTGATTTCGAGAAGTTGTAGTAGGGGTCAATGTGACGTGAGACGCAGGATGAGTCGACAGGTGCGCACGCATTATGATGATTGAGCCATTGTTTCTCACGGCCTCGGCCGTATCATTACTGTTCTTCTGAATAAGGAGTTTGCAGGGTTTGCTATTGTACCTAGGATTTGTTTTTTCATAGCTATAACATACGTTAATGTATAAATTATAAATCGTGCATTTTGTGGATGGCATTGGCCGAAAGTGTCTTTTGGATCCCACTGATTAAAATGACATTTCATGTGTTGCTAATTAATTGGATTTTATAAATAGTGATATCCCTAATCCGAACTATTCATAAAATTGTATAAAATATTATTCCTATTAAGAATTTCTGAAAAAAATATTGAACACTAAATGTGAAAGCCGAATAAGGTATAAACAAAATCGCGTCCATCATGGGCCAACCGAAGCGTTCTTTTTTTTTGTAATTAGTCCAACGTAAGTAAGTTATTTTATAGTTTTCTGATTTCTGTAATAACACAGAAAATTATTGGGTATCATAAATAATAATATACCATATTTCAATTATTTATAAAAAGTCTCAATTCAGTATTTACAATATCATGATTTAAATAATTGTAACTAAAAAAATACGGTAGCACAACACTATAAAAAATTACGTGTCAACATTTATATAGAGTTTGATATTAGTAATTGTAAATTTAATCCATGGGATTAAAAAATAAACTTTTACAACCTATTTAAAACACACAAAAATTTCTTTATTTACATTTTCAACACACATTATTCACCAAGCATTAACAACTTTAAAATAAGTATCTATAAAAAATATTAACAATCAAAGATAGCTTTATTTACTTAAGTAATCAAGTTGCCTTTGTAAAAATGTCGAAGTGGTCATTCTAATAAAGTCGTACTATGTCGTTCACAGTACACCCACACGTACGGCCTCAATATTTTATTGTAGTTCGTAATCAGGAACTAATTTTATTAGCTTCTATTATCATTAAAAACACTTCCCATCCACAATCCATTATATATAGAGTGAACAGTAAGAAATCTTTATTCATGGTGATAAAACAACCACAATTTGAAAAACTATTTATTAATTCTAAAATCATACTTATTGTATTACCGTAAGTTATAAATTCATGGGAACAGTTTCATCGTTACGATATTTACCTTCGTCACAGTTTAATAACATTGATTTACCACTGAAAAAATTAACTAAAAAATTAAAAAGGGCTACGTTGACAATATCCGTGTTACTTTATATTTAACAACTGAATTATACCTATACAATATGTATTAAAAACCCCATCGAATCCGAAAAAGGTATATAGGTACCCCAATGACATTACCAAAAAAAATATCAAAATTTTATTTGTATTGAAGATAAAAAATTTATTGCGATTTAAAATTAACATATTTTGCTAATTTTTAAAACGTGATAACATTGTCGCCAGCCCCAGCGTGGCGCAGCGGTACGTTTGATCGTATGTCGATAGATACCCTGCGCCGCGCTGCCTGTATTACCATTTAAGTTTACTCATTTAACTTTTTTTTTACATTTTATTAGGGATAACTTTATTACTTATAATCTGAGATAGATAACAAAAACAGAATATAATCTCGATACCTAATAACACCTTCACGGATCCGACGGGGTTTTTAATACATACTGTATATAACTTTTTATAAACCTCGATGGTAGTGTCTATAAATTAACAACTCACTTTATGACAATCCACTCCCATATCGTACAAAATATGCTCATACGTAATACATAATTAAACTATGCTTATATTAGACATTATAGACTAAAGAAATACCAATTTCTATATTCTTATACACATTTCGTTGTCAGTAGATAAGAGGAAATACAGGCGGTGTTTAATCCATATCATAAACATATTCCTATTTTATCCTTGGATAACGGCACTAGAGAAAAAAGTGTTCAATTGTGTTGTTGTTGTCCAGAGATCCAGCAAAGAAATATGACGAACGTAAAAAATATAAAATTTAGTTCGGTTTTGGAAGCGGAAACAGAGGAATACGAAATTGTTATTTCGTATTGTCTCTCTTGTGTGCTCTATTCGGTCGTTCGAGTAGAGCGCGACAGCAGTAGATTGCTGTTAAAACGTATATTTCAAATTTCTTGCAGATTGCGTTTCCTCATAATCAATGCATTCGCGTTCTTATTATATAATTAACTATGCAATTAATTTTCACAAGTAGCAATTCCAGTACAGTAATTTACGTGAATGTAAATGATACTCCAAGACACGCAATAACTTTCTTTGTCAATCATTAATTTGTAGTATGGTAATTATTTTCATAGTCATTCTTACTTTGAATCCGTTATATTTCAAACTAGTTTCATCGTTCATCAATTAATTAGGTACTAGAGCTCAATATGGACGTACGGATCCGGCAAAATCTCACCAAAATTCAATTAATAGATGGAGAGAGGATTGCAAAAATCTCACGTATATATATTTTCTTTTGTAGAATATCCGTTATTCTATTTTGTATTATATAAACTGATAAAATTTTGTACTGAATATTGTATATGCCCGGCATTTCCCATCTCAAACCCCACGATATTATACCAAATCTCAACAAGATACCAAAATATAAACCTCAAATAATGGATGTTCCTAATATTTGTATACCCTTTATAAAACATAGATACTCATAAAAGTTTAGCTAATTTTAAATATTTTCTAAACGTTTATTTCTTTTTATATTAGATATTTTAGATAATAAATACTACGTCTCTCAAATTGTCTGACTAGATATGGCTGCAGCTCCGCTCACTAAAACAAAATGTTTTTACCGTGGTAAAAGTATCTATCCTATGTTTTAATCCGGGTTATAAAGCTACCTATGTATCAAATTTCATCGAAATCAGTATTGCCGTTTTTGCGTGATTGAGTAACAAACAAAAAAACTCACTTTCGCATTTATAATATTTATATTTATTTATAGTTTCATGTTTTCATAATTCAAAGATATAGCAATGGAACGATTTATTTCCGTTATATGTCTAAACCTAATTTTTACCGTAACAACATCAATCAATTTCATTTATTTTACGAGTATATTACTGTTCACTATCTCTATTGTGCCGCCCCTCAAATCAGCTGCGAATGACGGATGACATGTCATATGATTTTAATTGTATGATTAATTGGTCCGATAGATGTTTGGACTTGACGTGTGAAAGTCGTTGTTACTACTTATGCAATACAATTTTGATTGTCAACCGAATAATGTGTTCCTAATTAATTAGTATGATTGAAGCTTATTATGGTCAAAACTTATTCACCATTAAAGTAACTAAAAAAAGTATTTGATTTAGATTAAGTAGGTTTTAAGCTATGAAGGTTTTAATTTCGTTTTTACTTCGCTATTCTAACGTTTGATATGTCTGAAGGTGTTTTTAACAGACTTCGAAAAAAGACGAAATCTTTGTTTATGAACCTACTTCAATGATTATTTTTTGTTAGATAGGGAATAATACCTCAAGGTTGATCCCATTTCATTTTCATTGGCATTGGACCTTTAACTTCAAAGATATATAAGGGAACTCTTCAAAATCAATGAAGTAGGATTTTTGTTTTGGTAAAAATAGTCTTCTTGAAGTAAAAATTTCTTTAGTACCGTTACAAATTGAAACTCGGAGAAACGAAAAAGTGACTCTAAAAAGAGACAAACACATAAACTATTGGATTTAGTTTGCGAGAGAATGAGATAGAATACATTATATACACGGTTAATGGAAATCCTGAGTTTCACGAATATGATCATCGACAAATTGGCCTAGCGGTGTGACGGCTAGACTTGTACACACCGTTGTATGTACAGTTCGTGTGGTCGATAGTTCGAGACCCGCTGATTAGGGTTTTAAAAATATATTATTATGTAAATATTTTTATGTTTTATCAAGGTTTCATTCAATACTACCACATGTTTTTTTTGTGGTTAATTCATATTAGTATTTATAATCAATGTATGGTTGTTTTCTTTCAATTTGACACTTTTCTATATATATTTTTCTACAGTTTCTACTGTATAAATGATGTACTTCTAAGTTACATAATTAAGGAAAATGGTATTTGTTGTTAGTAGTAAAAAGCAAAACAAAAAACATAAAAATAAGCATACATTTTCGTTTTATACTATTTTTCCATCTCTATATGTACTTTAATTAGACATTTTAAACATTTCAATCTTCAATATCTATATAAACGAAATAACAAAGAGTAACTAAAAAAGCAAATAACACGTGTATCTACTTGAAATATAAAGTTTGTGGGTTTGGATGGTGGTTTGTATGTTTGTTTGTTCGTAGCACTTTAAGCACAAAACTTTAAAAATATACATATATGCAATTTTTAATCCATATTAAGTTTTACATTGAATTTACGCGTTTTAAAGTTATAGTCTAGTCGAAAATAATTTATGAAAAAATCTCCACGACTACAATTTTTTTTACACCAAAGTTCAGAAACGAGTCTAACGTTTTTATAGATAACAAATACTTTTAAAAACAATGTTGATATTTCAATCGGAAACGACATCGTTTATGTGGCTTATCGCGAGACACTTATGCGACATATCGACTCTGATGAAGCTGTTCGTTCACGGATCGACCGTGTAATTGTTTTGTCCAAACGTGGGTGGAACACATTACATTGAGACATTTTTATCAATTTTACACCTCACGAAACGGTACGACATCTACAAATGTAATATTACGAAATGTTATTTAATTCGCCTACGATTGTTGTGAGCCCTAAATACCAAGAAAATTATTCAGACATCGACCCGAGTCCAATATGGCTGACCGACTTTGTAATAATCTAATCGAGAAAAATCTCGCCGATCGGTATTATTATGGTGTTAATAAAATTGTTGTTTGTGAAAAGAACATAAACGGACAGACATACAGAGAAACGTTGTATTATAATACGTGTGTATTGATTATAATAATTATTTATATGCTAAATATATTTCGTAGTAAATAGATATTAAATCTGCAATGAAGATGAATATACATTTAATATTTTAATTTTATTATAATAAAATCAGTAATCGACCTTAATGCAGTTTTCGAATATTTTTATAACTAGCTTTGTCCATGGTTTCATCTATGTTAATTTTATTTGACCAAACTTTCCAGCGCGCCGCTAAAAACCCATGTAGCATATCGTTTTTCAAACTTACTTGCCTTGCCAGAATGCTTGACGTTCACAGCTACTGTTCTGCTCTTTCGTATATTAACGTAAAGATAAGAAGTACCTTATAACTTTCCTCAATATATAGAGTATAAAATACAATAAGATGTTCTTTATTGTAACTGGTATTTCCAGAGATTGGCGCGTTTAAACAAACAAAAGTAAAACAAACAGTATCTTGGAGCTTTATAATATTATAGTAGTGTAGATTATTAAGAGGTTGTTTTACCTCTGTTACAAAAAATCTATGCATGAATTAAAAAGCTAAGCGTAACAAATAATTTATTTAATTACTTATATACAATAGGATGTGATATTTACAATAGCTAAATACATTTAGAGTAAATCTTTGCATACCTGAACACAAATGGTCCGTGTTTCTACAGGAGCTTTAAAACTAAATAGGACTGAACAAACGGTATTTGGTGTATGCTGAAATAAGTTACGATGTAAACTCATCACATTTTTCAACTCATGTGTTACCAAGGCCAACTATTTGATTACGATCGCGCCCGGGCCAACTCATTATTGCAGTTGGTCTATTGACCTAGTCGTGATAGTAATTTAAAGAATACTACTAAGGTGGCATACGGCTCGCCTGATGGTAAGCCTATGGATGCTAGTTATACCATAAGTATCATCAGCGCGTTGCCGATTTCAAACCCATTACCCCAAAAATCTCTAGAAACCATACCACCAAAGGAGCACGACACAAGGTTATCTGGTAGTGATCTTCTGTAGAGTGGAGGTATTGCACTGGTTGGATTACCTTACGTAAAGAGAAATCTGTAAAGAAATTTCTACCCTACTTCTCCTAGAAACTTTGGAAATCTCTTGGTTGGTAGGACGCGGCCATTGTAACTTACTGGATCGCAAAATCCATACTCAAGGTGTAAGCACTAATCGACACTTAGGATTAAGCTATTACATATCCAGTAATCAAGTGGGGGTGGTAGGATCTTATAACCTACTGGGTTGCGAGCACCATAATTATAAGCCCGTTACAATGAGTGACTCTTATTTTTTTTAATGATATTTTTGTGTAGATACAGCATTGACGCTCTTTATATGTCATCGTTAATGGTGGACAATTGCCCTCAGTTCACTTTCGACTTGATCTGGCGTGATTGTTTGGCGTTGAAAAAGAGTTTCCGCCTTACGCTGTGAGTTGTTATCTCTTTTGTTTCGAAATGCTGATAACAAAATTTGTAACGTTTTCAAATTGCCTTTACTGAGAGCATAACGCATCTATTTATAAAATGTTATTGGTTTTATCATCTTACTAATCATGCAGTAAAAGCAATATTTTCATGACAAGGGAAATAGAATCATGTTTTACTGGGCATACGTCTGACGGAGACAAAAAACTGGAAATTGGTATTGTGTATTTAAGGCGGGTTAATCTGTAAATGTAAAACCACTTGTCAACATGATATCGCATTTAAGACTATAATAATAGTCGGTCGTCAAGCGTAGGCCGCGGTACATTGTTGCAAGACTATTTTATTCCTCATAAACATAAGATTATATTAATAAATACATTATTTTTTTCTCAATCGAGTTTCTTTTTATGGCTTTATATGTGTTGTAAAACTGTTAAACTGTATTTGTGTTGATTTATTTAATTTTTTGATACACTTATAACGCAGTTTGAATGACTTGTTTTTTTGGATTAATCCGCTGGTTATGAGTGCTTTTCACTTTATTTACGGTAAGCCAACACTAAATCTACACTTTACAGTAATTTTGTTAAACAATTAAGCTTTGATAATATAAGCATAAAATAATAATAACATTTTTTTCAGCTATTTTATTTTCCACGTATATTTGAGTACTTCAGAAAACTATTATCTCGTTGCCATGACATATGTTTTCTTCTTTTAAATAATTCCATAGACACAATTATTTGACATATATATAATAACAGCCTGTAAGTGCATTACTGCTGACCTTTTACCGAGAGAAAGCACAGGGTTAATCACCACGCCAGTCAACGACATATTGGCAATTTAAAATACAGAAAAATACACATTTCTATATTGTTAGGTACTACAAGAACATTTCTTAAACGTTCAGGTTTCTTCACGATGTCTTTCATTCGCCATCAGACGATAGAATTACTAAATTAAAATTAGTAAAATAAGAAGAACTTCGAGAAACTCGTTAGTATATACCGCAGTATATGGGTTCGAAATTGTTCGAAAAATCGGTACTGATTAATAGGTTTCATTGAGGTTAAGTTTAAAACCAAAAATAACCGCGGTAAAAACATCGTGATGAAGCCATAGTATGACGGTAGGGGATTTTCTAATACCAACCTGGCTAGCTACCTCAAGTGGGATATCTATCGCAAAACACCTATAGGTATATTCCGGCAGCTGCACTTGGAGTTAGTCCTTCCACTAGGCTTATCGTGTTACTGTAGCGACTTCTCTCGCCACAACTGACGCATCCTACACATAGAAACATCTCCGCCACAACTGACATCCTACATCGCGATATAGAAATTAACGCAACAGTTGAGTATATATACAAGAATCCGACAACAACCGTTGGGCAGCTACCCGCCAGACATAACACCCGTCTGGTCGGAGGATCCTCCGTTTTCTATGGCGGATGAAGAACTTTACACTCTGTTCCTCGCTTCCGCTAAATTACCATCTTGGACCACATCGTCACTTAAAATCAGGTAAGATTGTGGGCAAATCATAAATCTACAAAGAATCATAAAAATATATTTAAAAGGAATTAGCATTACAAGAAAATGATATTATACCATATTCATAAAAAAATAAATTCATATAGATATCTATTCTATATTCGTTGAAAAACATCTTATCATCTCCGCCCACCCCATGACGCAAACAAGCGCGTGAAGTTAAAAAGTAAAACAGAGCGGCACTTAAAAGCGTTCAGACAATAACATGTCATAAAGCAAAGTGGCGAAGAATTAAAAGAGAAAAAAAGAATTAAAAACTGGAAGTGAACGAGTTGCGTGGGCGCATAAGGGACGCCGCGCGACAAGCGGCTCCCCGACAGAACTTATTTGTCGAGCAGGTGACAAAACCGGTCACCGGCGAGCGTATTTCAAACACGTGGATTCCGTACGTCGGCAATAAATATTTAACATTCTCGAAAAACTATATTTACATAAAGAAAAGTTATTGGTTTTGCTTTGAATGACGGTTGATTTTTATTGATTATGACTGTTTGTGATGTTTTGTTGTGTTTATTTTACCTTGTCGATAGCGGAACGAGCAATAACATAACTATATCTATTCATTTATGCACGAACGTTATGTTTATAAATGTGTTATAAATAAATTTTAAAAAGTTTGTTACAAAAGGTAACTTATTGTAATCTTTTAAGATTTTTATATGAGTTAAGAAACACATGTAGGTAGAGTTTTTTTTTCATACATTGTAATAAAAAAATTACACTATGAGATTACCTGCTAAAATCTTTTGTTTTATTACAAGCTTTTATTTAACTTGCTTGTTAGTATGGGTCAAATCTTTCACCTGAAATATAAAACAGTTATCCCCAACCAATTGAACTGAAATTTTCCATACACGTTTTAGTTTGGATGTCAATGCATGGCTAGCTAAGTGACGTCATTTTAAATCCAATATGGCGGACTTCCAAAGATAACGGACCAGTTATTTTTATTCTATTGGTTAGCTTTTACAATTGTTTGATGTAACAGAATATTAGGTATAACATATTAATTTATACTAGCGGTCGCATATTGATCGAAATTCGACCAGTGACTTTTTAATCATAGACTATTTTCTGTTTGACATTTACAGTATGAACCTAAACAATGAATATTATATCACCTGCTGTCACTTTTCATTGAGTGACAATGTCAATATTTTGGGGGGTCTAAGTTCAATGGCACTGGACAGGTTAGGATTCGCAGTATTAATTTATTTAATTTAATATATTAGTAACAGATATTATAGATAAATTTTAACTTTCTGCAATCCTTCTCTATAAAAACTTTAACCATGCCAAATCTCACAGTCTTCCGTGCACGCAATAATATAATAATAAATAAGATCCAGCACAGCTTTGAATAAAATAAATAATTTAATTTTAATACAACTGAAATACTGAATAAAAGCTTATTTTTAAAACATTTTTTAATTAATATTTTATTGGTAAAGAAAGTCATACTTGATGTTATTCGCTAGTGAAACTTGCGGTAGACATTTAGGATACTAAAACTACTAATGAATATAGAGCTGGTGACCATGGCCAGTCTAATATATATATGACAGTCGAGACGGTGACAGTTGTTGCTTGCTAAATCTCTATTTTATTGTGGTGAAATGATTTTGTTGCTATTTTTTAATATCTGTATCAGTGTTGACTAGAAATTGCGAATGTTGAAATAAATATATATCAGACCAAGGTGGTTGCCAGGCCTTGTTCGTCGCAATAACAATCTAGGTAAAAGTAAAATGCAAGGGTTGTAAGTCACTATTGTAAGGTTAATAATTATTTATATGAATATTCGGGTAATTTGCAAATAACATGTTAACAATTATTAAATAATACGTATATTATTAAAATAAGATGTTCAAATGATATCATTCGTTGACCTATCATTGTAAGGTTAAAATACTATATTAGAAATACCGGGTAGTTGCGAATAAGTAAACATATAAACTAATAATGAATGAATGCACACATTATTAAATTATATTAGAAACTACGTGTATCAATATATTAGTTATACTATTTTTTGTTTGTTTGTGAGTTAGTCGTCAACAAATCGTGGTCGTCGACCAATCATAGGCGTTAGCAAAACATAGAAGCGAGGATAAAAGGTGATCCGGATTGAACGACAAGGGTGTAGAAAAACCTTTCCGATCACTAAATACACATACGCATGTTTCCTTCCTTCCTCCCAGGAGGAGGGGAACATGCATATGAGTATATGCTAGTTAACTCGAATTTGTAGGAATAGGGAATTGGACAGATAGCGAATGCATGCGCGACGACCACCCGAGCCGAGGTACGGCCATTCTGGCACCCTCGTGCGAGTCGTCCAAAACTTTCGAAGCTGAGTGCCCTCTGCGCTCGCCCCTAAGTTCGGTGAAGCTGTAAAAGCCGCAGCGGCTTCAGGGCCCCTAAAGCTAACAATATAGTCAGATAAAAAATAAAATCAACATTTTTATGTGACAAAGGCTGTGTCTTTATATTTTTCAATACATTTTCAAATCGTGGTGTTCATTTTAAGAAGCGAATAATAAAACATTTATTTTAATTGGAACCTATTTTTATATTGTTTTACTTGGAAAGGGATCGCGAATTAATATCATAACACAATACTCATAGATGGCAACTAAGCAGAGATATAAAGCGCTAATTGTAAGCTATGTTATAATTCAAGTTTACAAGTTATTTTTAGATACGAGGTTGAGAAAGTTAGACGACGTTCTTATGCCAATGCTGCAGAATGTTCGAGATTACTGTTTATTATGTTATTATAAATTGGATTTTGAAACATTGAGGTGTAAAAGAGATCAAGTATTATATTAAGACTTGAGACAGCCTCGCCAAACTCAACTGGACATAGTCGTAGGGATGTACATCCCGACTGGGTACTATTGTATTGTGTAACACATTTTTTATACTTATAGAAACCAGCTAAAGAATTTTTAACAATTTTTAAGGCATTCAAAATGGAAAAAAAAATCAATATCAAACTGGTATAATTTTATATCGCCATAAATTTTTACAATTGCTTAATTTTGAATCGCTACAAATAAATAAAATTTAAGTGTATCTATGTGATTAAAAAAAAAGGTTTTTCTTTGTAACGACGTTACGTGCACATAACCAAAATTCAAACATGCTGTTTATAAATTTTTTTCTAGCTCTCTCTCTCTCTGTCTTTTTACGGGTAGTCTCTGAAACGACTGAACGGATTTTGACTAGACTTACATCAACAGAAAGAGTACTTTTCAGAGAGTTATCTAGACTATTATTTTAGTAACTTAACACTTTAACGAGGTGGTCGTTATAAAACGATTATTAATCATAAAAAATCAAAAATAATTTGTGGTTAACGTGTGCAGAGCCACGGGCAAAGCTAGTTACTGCATACGTTAGTAGTATCTACTTAGAAGCGAACACGATTTCCCGCCGGAAGTGAAACTAACGAAGCAATATCTAACTGGCGGAAGTCGCTAATATAAATATTGGTTACAATCAAGCCTCGATTAGCTATTGTAAAGTAGAAATTACATAGAAATTTCTAGAAGCATGAGTAAGATATAAGGTAACATTAGTTCCGATACAAGTTTAAGCATACTACATTTTTTTTAAACAGTTTGTAGTTAACTAAATTATTAATGGTTATAGATAGGAGCAAAAATTTTTTTTTTGTGTTTTTTCTTTTGTTCAACCCAATAAGGGTAGATATTATGCAAATTTATTTTAATAATTCCCAGTTCCTGATGTTAGAGCGTCCAAAAAAATCAAAGAAACAAACAATCTCCCGAGCTTTATAATATTTAATATAATATATTATTAAAAAAAATTAAAATATATTCAACCCTCAACTTCAAATAGTTAAAAAGCGGAAAATTCATAGAATGCATGCACTGATGATTAAAGCAGCAGTATCGCAGGCAAATTGCCTTAGCATTTACAATGGTAATGGTCACAGCGGTAGCCACCTGCTCGTAAACAAGCCAATTTTGACCATTTGCATGCTTTCGCTCAAATTGTTTTTCTAGTTGGCGGTTGTGATATGCAATCATGAATGTTGGATAATTTGATATGGCAATTTATTTTATGTACCAAATACATTTTATATGCAAGTACTATCTGCTTGCTTCTCTGACAAAAAAAAGTAAAGTATTCTTTGTCCACGACATATTATCATTACTTCTTTGCCAAATTTCGTCATAAGCCGTCCAGCCGTTTAGCGTGATTAATTAACAAATATACTTTTCTATTGTGGCGACTTATCACAGTAAATAGTTCTTACTTCAGCCACATTCTATTTTGTTTATGATAGACTGGCTGACTTTCAGGTCTTGAAAAATATAAAGAAGACGTCTGTCACTGACTGACAGGGATATATATTATTCTGTAATCGGTTACTAGCTACAAAATAAACACAGCAATAATCCAAACGCTGAGCTGCATTTTTAATTAATAGGATCGGCCAAACGATCCTATAATTAGTGACCCCGACGATTAAAGACGCAACATTTGTAATAATATATTGACTCTTTTTGCTACAAAGGGCTTAAAGACTATTTTAGTTAAATATACTTTTTGATGCACTCTGACTTACATTTTAACGCTCTTTCGTTGTGTTTCTTAAAACTACGCTACAATGAAAAAATGGTAATTTACTACCAAAGATTTATTTTACACTACGAGAGGTAAACTTTTATAAAACAAAGTATTAATTAAATCTATACAATGAATAATATTGAAGTGTCTGTTTGTAGTCTCAAAATATCAGCTTTTACTAAATGCATATGAAAGTATACACGAAACCCCATTTTTTTAATTTTTGTCTGTTTGTTCCGGTTAGCCTACGAAACGGTTAGACCGATTTTACGGGACTTTCACTGTCAGTTAGCTGATGTTATAAGGAGTAACTTAGGCAGTTTTTTTTTCAGAAAAAAAAAATTAGGATTCCGCTCAAATTAAAAAAAAAACTGGTCATGGTGAATCGATTTGGGCGCTTAAATGGCTTACGATGAGTAAACCAGAGATATATCAAAACAATGTCCTAAACTGTATACTAAATATACAATATAAAGCGTCTGTCTTTTTCACTCTTAATATATCTTTCTTCTCTCTCTTGTAACGAAATATGCCTACACGTGACTCGCCATTCCAATTATACTCTCAGTTCTCGTACTACCGAATTGTCGTCTAAGAATGTACAACTTATAAGTTTTGGAACGTTAACAGAAATTGCCTTATCCAATGTACATACTAACTAACATTAACACGTTGCAACTACACTGTAAATGAAGATTCAGTTATAAGCTCAGATTTAACGTTACCGCATACCATTATTCCTTGCGGTACTACGTCCACTTTACTCCGATCCCTGTACTCGTTGCTTTTAGTCTAAACAGAAGACCAAATTACAATGGAATATAAGAATTATTACCATGTTTCTATGACCTCTTACTACTACGTGTTTCGTTAATCTAACGGATCACATTACAGCGGTGATTTAGTAATTACCTTGTATATTGTATAAACCGTAAGAAGCTTCATACGAGTTTCACTTGTTAACGTTTTAATAACAGCCAAAGGATAGTGGTAGTTATAATGATCTATTAAATACGTAACAGAGAGACCATTTTATATGTATTTTACCATCGGTCTGCTCGAAAAATCAGTTAACAAATAATAACTTTGAGAGATAGAGCACAGAGGAATTTTTTGAAGATTTCTCTCTTCTAGAGGCAATCCAACTGGAGATATAACACTACAGAAGATTGCAGCTATATAACATTGTGTTGTGTTTCTGTAATATCGTGTAGGGTTTTCAGAGATTTTTGGGGTAAGGGATTTATGGTCGGCAACGCATTTGCGACACCTCGGGTTTTACAAGCATCCATAGGCTATACTAACCGTTTACCATCAGGGGGACTGACCGCATGTCATTAAAACGTTGGTATGCCCACAGTATATAAGAGTTTTGCCTGTAATTAGATGAAAAAAGGAACATAACATACCTATTGTAGTCAGGAACCTATTTTTGTAACGTTTTGCAGTCCACGTTTCCTCCGAATATTTTGATCACCGATTCAATAATGATTATAATTTAAATAAAACTTAATTTGAATCACATTCCACTACGAGAGTAAAGAACAATACACATTATTTATCAACATTCCACGCGTGTGGGAAAAATTCTCCGTTTAAATAAAAAATGTTAGATAATTTTAATATATTCAAAGTCGATACAAGCCGTTGACAAAATGACTCTATCCGTTCAGTTCATTGTTGAAAAACGATACGCACGATCGTATTTCAAATACTTAAATAGTTTGTAATTTAAAAATTTAATAAACGTGTATAAAAATATCTTTTGAGATTGAATGAAATAAGTTGCTTTACATAAATAATACATGCTATCTGAAAAGCCTATTATCACAACTGACAAAATTCTGTTTAGATATTACCATCTTTTTTTATAATAGCACGGCAAAGTGATGGAATTGTGTTTGATGGTAAGCAGCACAAAACTAACGGTGACCATCTAGACAGCAACAATCCATCGCCAGTCACCGCTGTCATGCAAGCTTGCGTAAATACAAACTGGATATTATACATCGGGTGGCTATATCTGGCTTTTCTGTGGGTGCGATTTTCTCGTTCGTTACTCAATAGGGTGTATAACGTGCAGGTAAAGTTCTTCGCTTGGGTGCCTAAGTCTTAAAATGTTATTTTAGACCTTATATTCTTTGATTTTTATATAGTTTGCTTTTGAGCTTAAAAAGTTTAGGTAGGTATTTGCGCTTATTACCATTTTGGTTGAGTGTTTTTTGCGCATAATCCGATGAAATTCTTTAGATTAACAAGAAGGGTCAAATTGAAAAAAACGTTTTTTAAGTTCTCCTAATACATTACCTATACTATTTTTATCTATTCTAGAGAATTGACAAATTATTCTGCAATACAACATACGCATCATTTAAAAAAGAACCTTTAATAGTATATCTCCCTTTCCCTTTTCCTTCTATAGAAACTTATGAAACACCTACATAGACGTAAACATAATATTCAAATTTTATTTACACAAAACAATGTAATATTATGTTGAACGTAACAAAAAAATCTATGTAAAGTATTATGAAGAACTCGAAGAAAAATAACTCTTTTTTTTATTAAGTAATAAAATATTACCTCAGAGACAAAGGTTACAGCGTATTGTTTAACATAAAAAATATAATGTCACCGACATTATATGTACAAGATAAATATCAGATGACACTGCGGGAAGATGTATTGCCGTCGGCGTTTGAACACCGATTCCTTTAAAGATCGATGCTTAGGGTCTTTTAATTGACATACGAACAATTTTATTATACATAAGTTTACAATGTAAACCGTGGGCTTATTGCTGAGATACCTTGTGTATATATATACGAGTTATATCGCTTATAGGTTTAGAATTATAGTCACAATCCTACCTGACGTCAAGTGACGATGTAGCCCAGGAATCATGACACGTAAAGCCTAGTGAAAAACTGACTCTCAAGTATTGCTGCTGGAACACACCTATAGGTGGTTGGCGATAGATTTTTTACTTAAGGGTTATTAGGAGGGTTATCATGAGGTTTTCCTTCACAGAAAGTTCAGGCTCCATTGGAAGTAAGTTTTGTAATTGTACCTCTTTGGACGCATATAACAGAGAATAAAATTGAGAGATGCAATCGTCTAATATGACGGAAATGCGATCAGTGATGACAGTATATACACATTTTAATGTTTTTTTTAATAAATAAAAATAATTTAATAGTGTATAAATAAACATTGTTTTAATCAAATGAAAATTAACACCCTTATATCACTTTTACGCAGTAATAGAAAAGTCAGTAAAACTATTTTTTATGGCAGCAGGATAAATAGTCTTGGAGTATATTACGTCAAAGGAATATAACATTTTAAGTTCGTATCTATGTAATCACAATATATATTTTTTAGAATTAAACGAAAAAGATGATCTTAGGTCGTAAAATCTATTCAAAATCTTTTGCCGTAAACATCTTGGATTATAAATCCCAAAGCGAAAGCTAAAAGGTGGCTATATGTCCACTGACATATCTGGGATATATATATATATAAATAAATTTTTAAGATATATTTTTTTTATATCATTGTGTTGATCGTTACTAGTTTAATAAAAATATACGATTCTACTAATACGTTATTTTGTATATCCTCATCTCAATAATACACTGCAGGTATAGATAAATATATTATATTGAGATCGAACTTTGAACTTGTATGTTCAATACTAGAAATATACATAGAAATTCAATTTCTTCTATTGGCTTATAGTAGGATAAATAAAAGTTTGTTAGATAGTTGTGTTAGGTTTTACAATAAATTTCCTAAGCACATTACCGATTTGCCGTACAATAAGTTCAAGAATCATCTAAATTCTAAAGCAAGTAACGTGAGTAATTGACGAAGTGACTTCTGTATATGCACTAAAAATTACAATGGACTATAAACAGTACATAAAAATAAATTAAGAACAAAGTTTTTGAAACGGTGATAGTGTTTCCACAATCATAAGCGTATTTTTAAGGCCTAAATTTAATAATGTATTTTAGATGTCGATATGCGCACCTCTTAAATAAGTTACGCGACGTTTTATTTACAAAACAAGTCCGAATTATTTTACCACCACCAATATCCCTGATATCTGAGGCCTTGAATAACTGACTGGTCTACGCAGTCACAACTACACAGTAGCGCCCATAACTGCATGAATATAGAAGTTTCTTTTTACCTTTGCCGTAGCGTGCAGGTGTGGAATGGTCTCTCGACCAACATATTCCCTCCTTCTTATGATATCAGTTACTTCACAAGAGGCATGAAGAGCCATTGACATATAACTTCAACGATTGCCGATAAATATTGTCACCGACTATCGCCGTTGCATTTTTCCGATATCTATACCAATATTATAAAAATAATAAATTCGATTTATTATTTCCTTTTTTTTTTGTTTGTAATTGATAAACTCAAAAACTACTAAACCGTTTTTAAAACTTATTTCACCAATATAAAGCTACTGTATCAGCGAGTAACATAGGCTATATTATAATTTGAAAAAATAATTTATTCCTCATAAAAATGTCGATAGTTTTACATAGATTATTAAAAAAAATCCTAATCGTGTGCGTTGGCGAGGTTTTGTCGTATAAAATCAAAACGGGTGAAAATGTGGGGTACAGCTAGTAGTATATAAAAAACATGCATGAAATTTGGTTTATGATCACATTTTTAACAGTAATTCAACGCAGACAAAGAAGTTTAAAGAATGTCACAAATAAACAATTAAAACTGTCTTCAAAAGTAACATGTAGTATTAAGTTACATGGACAAGCACCTTTGACTAAGCCTAGCTGCCGAGCACCACTACACCTGCCTTCGTACCGCTGTTAATTATATTCTGACAATTAAAGCGATTGTATTCAAACACAGATCCAAGAATTTTGGATGTGCTATATTTTATTAACCTGCGTAATACTAAAAGAATCTAAATTATTTTTAAAAAGAAAACAAAAAACCTGACTGCAACAAAAACACGACAAAAAAAACAATTCAATATTTTTGATTTTTATTTAACTTCCAGGTGTTGTATTTATATATTATATAACCTATGTCACTCCCACAATTAAGAAGAATCTAACGACACCTCGTATGCTAAAATCCATCAAGCCGTTTAGGCTACAGAGCTTACCAAAAAAATAGACATACGTAAAGGGTGTCTAAGAATGTTTTTCGTTTTTAGATGTTAAATAAAAAACAAAATATCAATTAAATCTCGTTTTATTTAATGTTAATTTAAAGAGAAATTCTTGAAGTTTATTATTGAAAAACAACCGTTTGCAAATGCGCACCATTCATTTGTTCACACTCATTTAACCTGGAGCTAAAATTTCAATAACTCGCTGTGGAGCTTCGCTCTTGGAATAGAGTTGATTTCTTCAGTGATTCTTTGCTTAAAACATTCAGGTTGGGTGGCAATGGATTGTAAACTTTGCTTTTTAGGTAGCCCCATAGGAAGAAATCAGTAGGCGTTAAATCAGGGCTCCTTGGTAGCCAATTGATGTCTCCTCGGCGACTTATCAATCTTCCAGGGTATAAATCGTGGAGACCAGCTAATGAGTCATTTGTAACATGAGAAGTGGTTCCATCTTGCTGGAAAAAGGTGTTGCGGTTGTAGCCCTTCTGATTTTGCATTTTTGTAGCCAAAAAGTCCGGATCATATGGCAATATCGGTCAGAATTAACGGTCTGAGTTCGACCTCGATCATAAGTCACCGAGGAGACATCAATTGGCCACCGAGGAACCCTGATTTAACGCCTGCTGATTTGTTCCTATGGGGCTACCTAAAAAGCAAAGTTTACAATTCAATGCCACCCAACCTGAATGTTTTGAAGCAAAGAATCACTGAAAAAATCAACTCTAGTCCAAGAGCGATGCTCCAGCGAGTTATTGAAAATTTTAGCTCCAGGTTAAATGAGTGTGAACAAATGAATTGTGCGCATTTGCAAACTGTTGTTTTTTACAAATAAACTTCAAGAATTGCTCTTTAAATTAACATTAAATAAAACAAGATTTAATTGATATTTTGTTTTTTTATTTAACATCTAAATACGAAAAACATTCTGAGACAACCTTTACATACGCTCGAAAAACATAACCCTCCTTTTGTACAGTCGGGTAAAAAGATCCTGACTTCGAATTTTCTGCTAGCTCTTCGCTAAGACAAATGTATTTTCTGTTTTAGTAGCTTTGACGTTCGCGATTGTCTTGTTAGGGTTATAGATTGAAAAAAATTGTTTATTTATTTGATTGGGATGTAAATATTTAATCATCATTGGTCATGTCTTATCTTTGCCGTTTTGTCAAACTATGAAACTGTTTCCCAGCCAGTACTTCTGCGTAGACTTCGATTTAGGCATTTTAATTAGGTCGATCTTACTCAGCATTCTTCATTCTCGCTGAGCTAAGTTTGTAACCTACAATTTATATGGTAATTGCTTCGCTCCTAAAGGTCATAGCTCATGTCGGATAGCTTGTAACCTTCCTCACGCAATTCAGACCAACAAATAGTTGATGCTCATTATATTAATAAGGATAAAATAAATTATATAAAGTTTGCTAAAATACGTCCTCCATAAAATTGTACATCGTTGTTGTCAAATCAATGTACAAGCCAGAACAGTAGGTTTCCGACAGACAACTCGGATTAAGGGGATTAGTATCAATCAAAACCACAAATTGGACGTTGCTTCACCGCTAGGCTACTACGACGAGATTTAAAAAAAAACAACGCTTTCTTTCGATTGTTGATTAGACCGCTTTACGACTCTACGCTAAGTGAAGAATTAATTGTAGTTTATTATAAAAATTGCTCGAATCGATAATTATCTGTTATGTTTTTTCCAGATTTATTTGTTAATTGTATCACTTCAATAAAATTTTAGCAGATATCAGAGATTTTTTTTTTTGTGTGGGGTAAGAATATATGTATTAAAATAACGAACGATACGAACGGATAAGGACGGCATATGATCCAGAAGTTATCTATAGAAATAAATAAAATTGATTTGTCTGTTTGTAAAGTCAAAATAACAAGCTTTTTACTATTTATTATAGTAGATATACATGGTAACTATTAAAAAAAAATTGTCTGTCTGTCTGTTTGTTCCGACTAATCTCCGAAACAAGGGGACCAATTTTGACTAAACTTTCACTGGCAGATAGCTGATATTATAAGAATTCAGTTAGGCAGCTTACTTTAATTTTAGAAAAAGAATTGGACTACCACGCCAATCTAAAAAAAACTAGTCCCGGTGAATCAATTTAAGCGCTTAAATGGCTTACCCTGGGTAAACCATAAGAGATATATAAAACTAATGTACCACATAATTGTACTACATTTAAAAGACCCGTAAAAAATTCAGGAAGAGCATAATATGGCTATCTTCTAAGGATTACCCACAATAGGAATTTTTGTCTTTAAAATAACTCGGGGCGGGAGTAGCACATTTCGCGCGTGTGTCCAATCGATATCATTCTGTAGTCCACGCGAGCGCAGCCGCGGGCATGACTAGTTTATTATAAGAGAGCAATGTGGCAACTATTCACCAGGTGTAACACCTTTTATGTTGGCATCATAGTGTCATAGAGTCGCGATTCGCGATCAACCAGTGTACCAATATCCAGAATCAAGCGAACACATGTATGCGACTTGGTCGGTGATATAGTGATTCCAGTGTATCTGCCAAAAGACTAGCAGGCTGGCATGATAGCGTCGTCAATGAATTATCAATTTCTCTATCTACTAATTCAAAACATTATTCAATTATTTATTATTCATCAACATCATTATATTAATATGTGAAGCAAAAACTTTGTACTCCTTTTTAAGCGTATTGCGTGCACGGAAAATTGTGAGATTTGACAAGGTTAAAATTTATATGGAGAATTTTTCTATAATATTTGTTACTAATATATTAAATAAAATAAATTAATACTGCGAATCCTAAACTGACCAGTGCCATTGAACTTAGACCTCCCAAAATATTGACATTGTAACTCAATGAAAAATGACAGCAGGTGGTATGGTGGTATTCATTGTTTAGGTTCATACTGCAAATGTCAAACAGAAAATAGTCTATGATTAAAAAGTTGCTGGGCGAATTTCGATCATTGGGCGACCGCTAGTATCCAAATAAAATTGCAAATGTCTTCTTTGCAAGTCTAAGCTTTTTTAAGTGTAATATAAAATAAAATTATCGATAAAAATTGTACCAAAAAAAAAAGTAAGAACATCGATCTTCTAGGCCACCAACGCCGTACAAGCCTACTCTATTAAAATAACGGACAGTTATCAAATTTATTGCCGCCATTTGTATTGTTTCAATTAGGAAATATCGAATTAAATATATTTTAGTGACGCCCAAATTGCTGTATCATTATTCAGAATAGCTTTCTATTGTACAGGTCATTATTTATTATAAAATATCAATAAACACGAATCGAACCCTGGAGCGAGTTAGTTATACCGTATCGTGGCACGCCTATGTTGTGTTACCGAGACCATTATTTTAAGTTTTCGATTTGTAACTTTAAATTCTATGGCGAAACCTCTACGGATGACTTTCACCGACATTAAAAAAAAAGAACAATAATTTTAAAATATAGTTTTTTTTATAAGTTGTCTCTTTTAATTTCTCTAAATTCGAATTGTAAATAACTCAACTGGTTATTTGGACCGGATGCGTAGCAATAAAATTTATATACACAATTTATTCTAATCGTTCTCGAACATTCTTGGAAACAGTGAATTAAATCTATACATTTACGTCATCAAATTAATTGAATTGTGGAATACCTCCACCATACAGAAGATCGCTGCAAAATAACCTGGGGTTGTGTTCCTGCTATGATTAGGGTGTCCAGAGCTCATTGGAGTAGGATGATTCAAGGTCGGCAATGAGCTAATAATGCTTATGGTCAATGGACCTATGGACAGGCGTTCATTGTCTAAGGTAAGCATTTACCATCAGACGGGCCTTATGCTTGTTTGCCACCTTTGTTGCATAGAAAAACATTGTAAGATGATTACGCAAAAGATAAATATAGGAAGAGATAATAAATATGTTAACATAAAATATATTAATTCTCAAAGATTTATTTTCTTTGCAACGGCAAATCTCCGTTATACTTCATCAATATTTAAACATCATATTAAAATTTATGTTCCGCGTTACTGACGAAATATATGCATGTAGTTTCTAATTAATATTTTCGATTTAAAAAAAACAATTGTAACTCCTTCTCTGGTTGTTATTCTCATGGAGGCCGGGAAGCATTTCGGCAACTTGACGTCAACTGGTAGATCTCAAAACATAATAAACTAAAAGAGAGTCAATTTCATGCAACTATATACACAATGGTCGCGACACAGTCGGTAACAAATCCCGATAACTCCGCTTGGTTACTGGGTATACACCTGCTGATCCCGGGACGCGACAAGCCTAAGCGTGTCACTATGCTGGATGTTACACGTGGTTTATGTTGGTCGCGGTCCAGTAGAGTACAATACCATGCCAATTAACAAACTATAAAGTGCATAAAAGAATTCATTCATCAGTCAAAGCACTGGCGCGCCGCCTACTGTAAAACGATTGTACTTATTCAGAAAAAACCACAGGTACGGAAAACAACTCTCCAAAAATTTATCATAATCCAATCATTGGTTTAAAATTGTATGAGACAAAACAAAAACAAAGAAATATTCATTTTCATATAATACTAGGGGTGTTCCGCGGCTTCGTACGCATCTGTTACGCTGTAAATTGTTTTCGTTACAGAATTTTATTTTTCATAATATTATTAACGATTCTTATAGCCTTTCAACTGAGCAATGACAAGATACTTGTGTACCAAATTTCATAAAAAAGGGTCGAGTCGCTTTTGAGTTAGATCCAAATATATAGACAGGCTAAAAAAAATTTTTAAGTCATATTCATTATCCTTATGTCAATTTTAATAGATGACTAACAACAGATTTATTAATATCGAAATAGAATTATTAGCCAGACAAGCTATATGTGAAATCTAATTATTCTCATAACACTGTCCACTTGTAAAGTTGCTTGTCGGCTGTCGCTATAAACCGGCTATTTGCAAATTATACCTTACAGTTCCTTAGTGATTGAAAGTAACGGTGTCCGTTCATCACCGTATCGCCTTTGGGAGTTGTTTCTTTGCTATTATCATAAAACAGGTTTAGTAAAGAGTTTGTCTTAGTTTTTTGTTTCTTAAACATCTATCTAAATATTATAATAGTGAAGAAATGAATTTCAATTATACAAAAAGTTTTAAAGTTAAAAACAAAGTGTGCTAAACAATGAAATAGTATACTGTATTGCAAATATGAACCTACATATTGGACTTTTTTTGTTTGTTTAAATACGCTAATCTCTGGAACTACCAGTCGTATTGGAAAAAATGTTTTTGTGTATGATAGCCAGATTCACGAGAAATAGTATAAGCTATCTCTAACATTAGGCTGTAACTCTTAGCTAGCCTTTAATATTGACTTTTGCTAAGTCGGAAGTGACAGCACTCACGAACAACTTTATCCGCGTGAGCTGGCGTAATGATAGGTAAATGCAATGTTATATAAAAATATTTGTCCTTAGTATATCTAAAAAAAAATTAGCGATGGCATATCTCTATCTCTTATAGATCAGCTAGGGTAAGGTATTTTGTGACAAAATATTATTTAATATTAAAAAGTGATTTTTGAGGACTATTTTTAAGCATGTCATATTAATCCTTACGAACAAATGTTACCTCATCATAAGACAATTTTATGAAGTTAAATTTTGCCATATATAGGATGTTATTTAGACACATTATTTAAGAGATAGTGAAAAATGTAAATATTTTTTACTTAAGGGTAGTGACAAAAATTTTGATAGACTACACGGGTGCGTTGGCAGCGCGGTATTTGTCAGATAAAAACACGGGTGTAACCGTGGGATACAGTTAGTAGGTTATAGGGTAGGTTAGTTTTATGGCCATAATTTCAAAAGTGTCGCGTACCGAGGTCAACCGGTGTATCTCTAGTAGACAAGTAATTAATAGTAGTAGGTATTGTTACCCGAGTAAGCCGCTATCACCATACCCATGTTAATGAATCCATTACATTTTTTTTAAAGTTGGCCGTCACGGGACGCCTGATATATGTGAAACATCGTAGTGAACAAATGAAAGAAATAAAGAAAGAAAGAAACATTAAACAACATATAGCGTGGCGATATGTCGCCACGGCCTATATCGCCACGCCAACAATAAGGTTACCCTCGCCTATATATGTTTCACATCAAAATTCAAATCTCTTTGGAGAATTCTCTCTACTTGAGGCAGCCCGACCGGTGGAATACCTCCTTCAGAATATCGCAACCCAATAATGTTGTTTTGTGATCCTGCCCTTAGTAAGGAATCCAAAGATTCTTAGGGTAAGATGGGTTCAAAATCGACAACGATGATACCTATGGTATTACAAGCGTTCATGGGCTACAGTAGCCGTATACCCCATCAGAAAGGTCGTATGCTTGTTTGCTACCTTTGTATTGTAAGAAAAACTGTAACGCTCTTTTTGTTGGTCGCGTTTCGTGATCTGCCAGTATTCATCTTTCTCGACATGCCAGCGGTGACGGGCGATGGATTGTTGATGTCTTGATGGTCGTTACTGTTTTTAGATTATACTGTGGTCACCGTCAAGAAAAGTTCCATCACTTTAACGAGCTAAAATAAAAAAACGTATGCAAATAATTTGTTCCAGCTCTGACCTCAGTATAATACCTATGATCGCCCTCAAACTCTGTATTGATGTACCTATGGCGTTAGTTTGATGGTTATGGGCTGAAAGGACCTCTTAAAATTAGGTGTGAAACAATAATGAGTCGATGGTAGCGTGTACGGAAACAGCGTTGATTGACGTGAGTTTAAATCCACAGTCAGCTTGAACTTTCAGTGATGAAAACATCATGATGAAACCGTAAACTATGGTTTTAGAGATTTCTCGGTGCCCTAACTCTCTCCGCGATTTTCACATTACTTTCAATTTATGCAATGTCAATTGTAAAAATAATCGCGTATAAGGCTGCGAACTTGAAAATAATGGGGAGCGATACGAACGGGGTCGTGGAGGTCTGTTATGGACGCCAGCAACTAGATTGCTCGGTAACCTTTTTTTAGTACTTATTTCTTTTATTTGCAATGCGTTGTTATTTACAAAAGAAGACGTAAAACACATACTAAAAACAAAGAAACGAAAAAGTCAAATTTCAATGATAAATTCAAATATAGGCGAAATCCGTATAAGTTCTTTGTTGAATCCATTTTTTATACCCTCCCATAATTGATAATTATCCTTCTATTTCTATGGCTACTATATGTGCTCTCTCAAATTGGTGATCTTTCTAAACAGTTAGATTATTTTCTCCAGTGACATCTTATAACTTTGTCGATTAAAAATACGTGTAGGTGAGCAACAGAACGTCACAATGACCCTTACAACGCTGCTGCTGCTGCTGTCAACGAGAGCAGCTCTATTTAAACCTTCACCCCGTGCCAAACTTTATGACCGCTGTGAACAAAGGCGCGTTAGTGTACGCAAATACAAATTTAGGTACAAATATTACAGATATTTTAATGAATTACAATAAATAACAATAATAAAAGTTAATGATTTACTTAAAAGTATGATTTATTTGACTTATGGAGGTAAGATAAACCATATTATAATGAGAAAATTTAAGTGTCCAGATGTAAGGAGCAAATTATAATTCATAAACCGACCAAAATGACGTTTGCGTAGAAAGAGGGAATGATACTTTTTCGTGAATTTATAGTTTTCACTATAGTAAAACTTAAAAAAAATTGAACAATAACGGGAAAAGCTTGTGGAGTGGAGTGGACAATAATAGAAAAGTGAAGAGGACAAAAATTAAAAATTAAATCTTTTGGCGCTATCGTTAAAAATTACGCACTTGCTACCGTAGCGCTACCCTAATTTAATGCTTTTCGATTGACCCTTTTTCATAGATTTAAATGGTACTTCTGGTCAAAGCCCTCCATAATTCGATTGTATCATGCGAAATTGTTAGACTCTTAGTTGTGTTTATATCGGCCATAAAGTTTTGCGAGAGTTTTATTAGTATTTTATCAAGTCGCGTACGCCGCCGCTCGCACCGCTGCCCCCCAACGTGCCGCCGCCCGCTGTCATCCAGTTCGCGGTCTTACGTAACGTTAATACTGTATAAAGGTAAGATTATATTGTGATGTTTAATAGCTCAAATTGATAGATATAAAACGATAAAATTAAAAAGTTTTACTTTGTTTACGATGTTACAGTTCGGTGTGTAATAAAATCGACGAAACCCGTTGACTTAGTGTTAATTGATGTTATGAAATGTATAGAGAAAAAAATATATATTATACATATCTTAGACGTTGCGAGACAGAGGAAATTGTGTAATGTTTATTATGTTTAATGGCCTGTTTTCTACATGTATTGGATTTTAGTGTTTCATCATGGTACAAGTTATATTTGATTCATCTTTTAAGGAAAATAAAACTGACGAGTAAAATGACTTCAGTGGAACGAACTTGGTTGCTTGAACGCTTGTATACTGGAGGTACACCGGCTAATACCAAAACGAGACAACCAAAATGTGCCAGTATGATGGATATTACACATGATTATGGTGTGGTGGTTATAGTGTTCCATATCCAATCGAACACAACTGTCGTATCCAACTACCCAGCAAATTTATTTAAAAAAATAATTGTGCGTCTCGGGACGCTCGACAGAAGTGTTAACTTAAATTAATGAAAAAGAAATAAAAAAAAAACAAACGAAACAAAGGGAGGGAAAGCCGGTAAGGATTCGATCTTAGGACTTCAGCCATAGCAGTCACGCTTACGACCGCTAGGTTACGAGCGTGTTGTTAGGATCGACTGAAACTATGCTACTATTAATGGCGCCGCAACGCGTTACGTTACAAAGCGGTTACTCTCCCGTAAGAAGTTATCACTTCAAAATATCTTCCAAATCATTTGTGACGTTTCCGAGAAAAAAATTCTTACATTCAGATAGTGCAAGGGGGTTGTTAAACAAATGTACAGAACATTACATGTAAATATTACAAGAACATTGCATAAAAAAACAAGCTCAATTTAGCGAATGACTCACACATTACAGAATGTAAACAATCTAATAGCGGTCATGTTAGTTCAATAGATTCTTAATAGATGGCGTCTCCTACATGTTAGTTATACTTAGATATATATTTTCATTAGGAATGCCTTCAGCAGATAATATTCGTAATGAAAATGTTTAATAATTATATTTTAACGAAAACATTGTTTTGAAACTATTTGTGTTCAATAGTGGGAAATATAATCTTAAATATAATGATTGAATTATTAATTGTGAACAAAAAATAAGGGGGATCCCCTTGCCAGCAACACCATTGTTGCTACAAAACAACTTTGAGATATAATCTATACACAAAAAATTGCTTGTTTGGATCTTATTAATCTTTGGAAATACTAAACAGATTTGGAATATTCTTTTTGTGGTTTATATACAATTTATTGCGAAATCTTATGGGTTATACAACTTCACGCTACAACACTAAGAGACGTAGCAGTAACCATGAACGTCGAGAAATCTAGAAAGCTGTAGGCAAGAACGACAGTTGAGAACAATGTAAGGGGCGTCGACATGGACGAAATCGTGGAGCACCGCTAGTTTATAGAGATATTCAAATTTAAGATTACATCAATGATAACAAATTCGGATAGACAAATAGAGTTATTCTGTGGTCGAGTTTATCGCGATTGGTAACGTAACCGCGCGGATATTGTGTCAGATAGAATGCATCGAGCAGCGAGCATCAGGCAATGCGACACCTCGACGCAGGTGTGTGGAAAGTTATCGCCGGACCACAACGAGTGGGAGTGACGTGACGCATGCCGTGGATTCAATTGGATCATTCTACCATTAATTATGTTGCTTTCGTTTTACAGACAGCAAAACAATCAACATTATTTAATTATATCTAATATAAGGAGTTAAATTGAGGGAAGATTTCCTATTCTTCTACTTTAATTATATGGTACCTACACAACCGCTTCCGATACCTCAATGTCTCCTAGGCCCGTAGACCTAGTCCAGAAGAAGCGATTTCGCCGCGAATCATCTCGCAGGTATACGCGCGTAAGCCGCGTCCAGAAAGGGAGTTTTACGCATGAGCATTTGGGGATGAAGTCAGGTAATATTTAATAAGGAGTTGGTCGAATCGGCCAAGTTGTGGCTACTTGGCTAGCTTCCTGTCGCTGAAAAAACGAAAAAGATGGGAGAATATAAACTACTTTGGTACATGCAATTCATTGCGATAGAATATCGTGAGATAAATCGCTGCGAAATTGAACCTTCTGGACATGGTCATAATAGTCATACTAGTAAGTACGGCATGGTCTGAGTGACGTCACAATCACACAAGACGTGTCTACCACGTTCCACGTAACTCCATTTGTATAGGTTACTCTTACAGCGACCCATCTGACCACAAAAACGGTTAATTTTTTACATGGTTCACACCCATTTCAACACTATTATGATAGTTCATCACCCTCATAAGAAAATACGGTATCTTATTTTTATCAATTTATAGACACCGTGAATATAAATTGTGATAACTAGAGAACAGAACCACGCGGAATGGTCTACGGAACTCACCTACCCGGTACCACCAATCACGGTACGAAAAAAGAAGTTAATCTCCAAGGTATTGTGTTTCCTCCCTTCTTCATAGAAGGCTTCATAAAGGACACAGTAACATTACTGGGTCCTTTAGACGAGGCTTGAAGAGGTACTTAAGCAGGCTGGCAGGACATCAACGACTGCCGATGAAATGCATTGTACCGACGGTCGCCATTGTTTGACCGTACTTATCATCAGGTACTTTACAGTAATTTTGCTGAGCCAGTACAAAAAGAAGATAACTGTATCTTAACAATTACCAATTAACTTTTGACTAAAATCGTCGCTACACTATTAGAAGATTTAAAATTTACAAATGTTAATAAAAAACATTACCTTAAAAGAGTTTTAATAATTATGCAATGTTTATAGCCACAGGGTTTATTGAAGTAACAACATAAATCAATTTGTGCCATTACACACTACGCTCGCAGAAGTCCATTAAATAAAGTTAAATAAAATGTACTGTAATAATTGGGAAACTTCTTGTATCAAATGGTGGAAGTATCAGCAACAATTGTACCTACGCTGATTCCTTTTAATGTTTGATATTTTATTATGTAAACTTAAAAACCATATTATTCTAGTTAATTATAAGAAAAGCATAAATATTTAAAGCTTATTAATAAAGTTATAAAAAATGTAATAAAACATTTATTGCAATAATATCGTTCAGTGACCTTTTAAATATACAAAGTTTTGATATATTATTATAAGGCTGTAAAATCGGTAGCAATCGTTATAGAGTTTTAATATAATAAAAAACGAAATCGATGACTATTTGTTAAAAAAGTATCTGAAATAGACAGTGATAATTCTAACGATGACCTTTTAGTGTATCACTTTTTGAATAAATTTTAAATTAGTATATAAAAACAGCATAGAAACTGTTTCAACGAATCTCGAAAAAAAATCCTCGATGGCCCGGTTTAACCATAATCCAGGTGTTTTCTTTGTTGCTGCAATTTCCTCTTGCAGTGCACCACTAGACTACCATAGTCATACATACACTAATGTAGGATAATTTTTCATCCTATGTGTACACAAGAATTGCAACATTCCTCAACAAAAAAAAAACCGCTGTGCCGTCCGACTTCGGTATCAGATCTTGGTGCGTTATAGCTTTTATCTGACTAATTGTCTCAAAAACAAATGTCACACCTCTACCTGCGAACCCTAGTATCGCGATCTACCTACAATAATGACCACGACTTATACAAATAGTTTGAAACTTTACTCAAAATTGTGGAGTCATTGCGAATTAGATTTAAATGGTAAACAGAATAGGTTTCATCATAACCTTCCATAAATTAACCATACAGATACAATACGGCTTTACAAAGTTAACAATCCCGTATGATGACACCAATAAATCTCGTATGTAAACATCGTTTTTTTGTATAATAGCAACATTTTCAGTACATAATTTCGCCCGTATCACGTAGTTGTATGTAATGATAGCCGAGAAAGACTTGTTTGACCTTATCCCATCATTTCGTTTCTACTGCAGAACCATACGGACTGGTCGACGGAGTCACAGATGCAAGGTAGCGCCCATCATGGCACGAAAACAGTAGTTCGCTGATTCTTATCTTTGCCGTACTATGCAGATGTTTTCTAGTTATCATGTTCTTCCTATAATGGGTCCTTCAAACGAGGCGTGCAGATGAAATTTGTATCACCGACGGTCGTCCTAATTTGTGGCCTGCACCATGCTGACCGTACGGTCTATATCTTTAGTTTAAATTAAAAATAATGTTAAAACTTTTTATGTCAACCGTACCCACTGTTATCGATTTTGGCTCATGAGTGATTTTTAATTTAATTGTAATACCTGATTTTGTCCAACCGACCGTAAGAAGCGGCAACGTCGCGTCGCCGAGTCTGACAGATGTCAATCGGTACCGCTAGATATATTTTTTAATATAGTTCAAATAGTTTGTCGTTGTGTTTTTTTCGTCTACGGTCATGAATGGTCGTTCGGGGAGTCGGTCAGTTTTTTGTTCTTTTTATAATGGGTAATGAATTAACGACGCGCAAGGTGCTTATATTGGCATGTAAAATCTACGCAACTATATCACATTTGGCTTTGTTTCTACGTCTATATTATAATACACTTAAAAAATGTTTGTACGTACTTAAGCAGGCACGTAAGAATTTACACTTGTTTGTCGTAACAAAGCAAAAAAGATAAACATTGTATGAAACAAAAACAACTTCAGTAAATTTTATTGTATGTGGAAACTTACTACCGCTTTTGAATGAAGAAAACACTTCAGTGTTTTCTCACAAACCAGATTTTGTTAACTATCTACGTCATCCTTTTATTGCAGCATATTCTGCCAAATGTAATAATTATAAATGTCGATTTCTAAAATATTTATCTTTGCAGCTATTGCATGCAGTTTTTATTTCTAATACGCCTAAGCAAGTGAGTAAGTTACGTGTTAAAAATACAACAGATATTTCTAGAGGATTTTTTGTCGGGTTGTCGATATTGCAAAGCATTTTATTAAAATTATACAATATCTTCATCATAACTTGATTCGTAAATAAAGTAGTTTGGATATAAACGATATTATTTATGAGTTCTAATTAAAACCACTATAATAAGATAAACATACGGAAAACTAGGATAATATTATATACAATCTAATGAATTATACATAATATGTTAAATATACTCACAACCTATATTACTATATGTATATTGAATGAAAAGAACATGGTTTTGTAAGCTATATTTTGTGGTAGCCCTAATTAATGTTTTAACACTAGAGAGCTCTCATTTATAATATACTTTACATTTAAAAAAATAGAAATAAAATGACATATAATTATGACTTAAATACATCCAAAATCTAAAATACGTGAATAAAACATGTTACATAAAACTTCTCTCCCGCACACTCGTCAAGACCTCCTTCCGCTGCGGCAACTCTAGTATTGGTCCGTTCCCTCGGCGTCGAGCCCTTGAGTCAGTAATCGCTCGCACGGTACAGTGCTACTACAGTCACTAACTTTTAATATACAGTAATTATACTGCGCCAGTACACACATGCACACCTCTCAGGTACATAGGTTATGTAAGGGATCTATTTTATTTTTTGGCTAGTTAGTTTAGACCAAAGTTGACAGGCTACTTAATTTCTATACGCATTTCTCTTCCCTCCTCCCAGAGGATAGCGACTTTTTTCCATGTATAGCAAGAGCCCAAGCAGAGGTTCGGCCAATTTGAGCTTGTTACCTCGCTTTCGCGGCTGAGTGTCTTCAAGTGCTCGCCCCTAAGCTCGGCGAAGCTCTAAAAGCCTATTGAATCTTCAGGGTAGTCAGATCGAAAAAAAAGTGAAGAATTCTGGCTTGGACCGTAGAACAGTGACATTCTCGCTAAAGCTATCGGATCGTGAAGACCAGAGGTAATAAAGTTAACTACAATAAACACTGTTCCTGGGAAATATGTCCATCCCGCTGCATATCACATAATGCCTGCGAGGCCAGCTAGTATTAGTATATTAACAGAAGTATATTTTTATTCAATATAACATACTTGTAATTGGGATCTTTCGCTTATCTAAGACAGTATAATATTTATTTTCCAGTTAATGTTAATTAACGTAATTTTAATTCTCAGAGAAAATATATTTATAGTTAAACAGGTTCTGGTGTTGTCAAACTAATCACTACAAGATTTTGTAACGGTTTCAACAACTTAACATTCAAATTTTGATTAACTACATTGCCTATGAATGTAAATCCATAACCATACAGGGATTTTTTTAAATATATGAGCTACGTAGCCTTTTAAAATATTAGGAAATAAAAATTGTACAAAATATTTTGTAAGAACTTTGGAATTATGATTTTTAGTATGTCCATAAAAATTTCAGGAATATTCAATATGTTTATTTCTTTAACACTGTACATTAATGAGCACAAATATTGGTCAAGCTGTAAACTGGCAGCGTAACAACACAGTACAACACCAGAAGTACAATGCTCTGCATCACTCGGCTCCCGAAATTTATAGGAACACCGGCGCCGCTCTACCCCGCCGCCGTATCGCGTGCGATCATATGACATAATATAAGTTCGAAAAAAATTCATGGTGTTTGTGGCTAAAATAGGATAGGCAGTAGATTTCAGATAGGATATGTCAAATTGTCACCGACTGGGTCGCGACCACTATATACTAGTCGTAACAAGCATCATAGTGCCACGCTTAGTTTCACGTTCCGGGACCAACTTGTGTAGACATATCCAGTCATCAAGTGGGTGGGCGGGATCTATATTTGTTTGAATCGTGGCCACCATGCACATGGTGATTAACCCGTTAAAATGACACTATTTAGGCTTATCGCGTTTCGGAATCTTGTCGAGAGGCTTGCATGACTACGAAGGACTGCCAATCTCTCGATATTCTTCGTTTTTTTATTACAATATGCTTCTAGCGAGCTCTTTTTGAGTCATCTTCGGGACATCCGAAAAGAGCACAAATAACCAAAAAATACACTTTAGTTGTTCTAGTAAAAATTACCCTACAAAATCCTTCAAATTAAATTCCTGTCAAAATCTTCACCATTGTATATTCAAAGTGTATTGAATCTGTATCCATTACCAAAGCAAATCGTCGAACAGGCCTATGACCACAACATTCTTATAGAACTAGTCGTACTAAAAGCTGTTCTTGGACGATTAACATATGAATGATACTGGAATATGCGTTGCGATTGCTATCACGGGCTCGACTCGCAATGTACTGATAAAATTGCATGTTGGTGGGATTGTTGTAAATGTTCTTGTATTTTATCCGTTATATCAATGCGTATTAATAGTAAAACCGGTGAATACTTTTGTGCTATTTATATATTCTTTATTGTACAAAAAAGGGCAATTGGAGGATTTAATGCCAAAAAGTTTTCTCTATCAGTCTATTAGGGAAGCAAGAGAAAATTATACGCAAGATATGCATAATATTTAGTAAAAAATTTTTTTTGCCAATATTGAATTGCTTCAATTATAATCTACATAGCAAATACTTGAAGGAATCCCGAGAGTTGGCTAGTTAGATGTTGATAGGAAACGAATTTCACAGTCGTGCTGCTGTTGCGGCGAAAGATCGGTGACGGAAATTAGTATAATAAATATTCAGGGGATTTGGGATTATTAAGTGCGGAGAAATGAAGACAAAGTATTATAGTATATATAAAAATGTTGTACAGAAATAGCAGATTTATCTAGCATCGCAGAAGCCTTTGTATGGTGTAAGTGTCAACTATATAATTCTGGAGTGCTCGTATGATATAAGGTAATATGTAGCAAGATAGGAACTAAGAACTATGTTTGTTGTAGTTGACTTCTAACTGAGGTCTTCACTATCCCACGGCTCAAGCGAGATTCTCTTCCAGCCGGTCGTTACCTGCTTATAAAGTACGTACAATCACTGAGCATACCTGTTACTATCGCGTGCAGTCATTAGTGTAGGTCAATACTAAGTCATTATTACGAATTCTATAATCACATTACACGATTCTCCGACTTATATTAAATAGTATCGTATCTTTTGACTTGTTGGTGGGAGAAGTCGATCCTTGTAACAATATCATTGTCATAGTATAATAAATAATAATTACAAGTAGTTTTGGTCAATCTATCAATTGTTTCAATCGGTGACAAACGTATATTTTATATCAATATGTAAAAAATAGCAAAAGAAATGACTTATGCTTTCTAAAAAAGGCATTTGCCTATCTGCGTTGCAGTAAAAAAAAGAAGTAATACTGTAATTGTAAACATTTAAAATGATGCACATAATAAAAATATATTTGTCTCTTAATAAAATAGTGGCCATTAAAGATTTACTTGGCCTTTATTACCTGCTTAGTGGGCAATGTCACAATGAAGAAATACGAGCTAGCTCACTACGAAACGAAACCAATATGAAAAGATTCATTACAAAGTATACAGTAAGTAAGTATATTGTTACAACATTTAATATAATAAGGTTCACTATTAGCTTTAACGTTTTTCTGTTAAAAAGTTATTATTATAGGGTGGATCATTACGAGAAAGATTGTCATGTAGAAGTGACGCCCTCTCTCTCCCTGTCTCATATCATTTTTACAGAAAGACGTCATCTGTCAGGAATAACCTCCTCTAAAGATTGCCACAACGACCAGTCTTGCGCTGGTATTCTTTTTAAGTAACTGCGATCACCAACCCGTCTAACAAGCGTGTCGATTATGGTAAATCTTCTTCAAATATGAAGACACAAACAAAACCCAAACCATTCTCTATACGTTCACTAAAATAATAGTACGAACCTATTGACCTACTTTGTATGGTTTTAATAATCACATCGACATAATTGAGTTATACAACAGGACACATTATTTTTCAATCTGACTATATCCATAAGGTTCCTGAAACCTCGGACGGCTTTTATAGTTTCACCGAGTTTGGGGGCGAGCGCCTAAGGCACTCAGTCATGAAAGCGTGCCAACCTACTCAAGGGTACCAAAGTGCCGAGGTTTGAACTATTACCAGATTACGTAACATAGCCATATGCCTAATTCCCCATCTGGACACGAAGACACGAAATTCATAGTCATGTTCGTTCACAAAGAAGTATTACAGTAAATCGATATCGCTCTAATTTTGTACTTTCACTTTCATTAGACTGAACTTGTGAGGTACATGTTAGTCGTTGATTTTTTTTGACTAAGCCCTTCAAGACGTAACTAGCGACTTCTTAGCATGTTATGAATATTTAAAAAAGTGGTTGCGTGTACGTATTTATTTGCGTTAGAAAGATATACTTCTTTAGATTGTCTCATAACATGGAGTGAACTATTTTCACCACAATAAAACAAGATGTATGAGGAAGGCGTCTTTATTGGAACATTGTAAAGGAAGAAGTATTTACAAATAACATTTTGTAACTGTTATATGTAATCTGAAGACATTGGCACTAAATACTCGGTAGAGAGAGACACAAACAAATATAACATGGAACTAGCTCTTTGCTCTTTTCAATTAATTATCTATCCTAAACGCGCAACTCGATCGTGCAGATATTAATAATAAAAAAAGATAAAATCATGTAACAGGCTGTTATTTTAGAACAGATTTTTTGAAGTGTTATTTCTCTGACACAGAAGCAGGTGGAACAGGTTTCTTATTTTACCTCTTATAGCCCACCCTTAAAAATTGGTTCATTAAGAAACTTCATATTATAGACTAACTAGTTGTGCCCGTGGCTTCACTCAAGTGGACTACATATATCCCGCGCGATTCTTGCTCCCCCGCTCCTTTAAAGACAATAATGCTTATTGTGAGTGTTCCTTATAAAAAAAAGTCTACTCTTGGAGACTTTTTAATTTCTGTATTTATTTAGTACATTAATTTCACTTATAGTTTACTCAGCGTATGCCATTTAAGCGACCGAATTGATTCACCATAACCAGTTTTTTTTTATTTGTGTGGAACCCAAATTATTTTTCTAAAATAAATGTACTCTCTATATAGTCAGCTATCTACCAGTGAAAGTCCCCTCAAAATCGGTACAACTTTTTCGGAGATTACCCGGAACAAACAGACAAACAGATAAAAATTTTAAAAATTGGTTTTTTGTTAAAGGTATCGTATATACCTGTTATAAATGATATTCCTTATTTATTAGATGTATTCACTTTATTATTCCCAGAGACATCGATTACAATTACACATCCATCACACGTAACAACCATGGAGAGAGAGGGATGAGTCACCACAGACAATCTAATTGTTGCCAGCTCATAGACTTCATAAACTATATTTTATCATACAACAATACCTTCATATGCATTTAGTAAAAAGCTGTTATTTTGAAATTACAAACAGGAACTTCAATTTTATTAGTTTCATAGATAATGTATTATTCCCGATGTAATTACTTTACTCCATCAGAATCAGTTTGTATTATAACCGGTTGTAGATTATTGTATTATAGATTGTAGCATGTATACAGCATGTATAGTTTACACCTAGCAGTCGTCCGATAATTCAAGTCAATTCATGGGTAATCTGTATTAATTTATTTGTGCGAATACTTAGGTACCACGTTCAGACGTAGCAAGGTGCGGTAATCGACAACATCCGAGTTACGCGCTTGCGCAAACAAGACTTTATACATTTCCTTTAAGATTACAACACTGAATAGAACTAGATTTTTCTGAGCCTCCAGTCCGACTGGATCTTGCGTATTCGCTTTATTAAGAAATGGGGTTTTATTTAATTATCGATGAATCATTCTGTTCTGTTTATTTGTCGAATTCATATATTCATAGCTACAACTATTAATTTATTTACACAGATAAATCTCAGATTTATTTTAAAGTGAAAACTTCTTAAGCACCGTTGAGATTTGAAAATCGATGAAACAAAAAAGTGACACTGGAAAGAGACAAAAATATATCTCTAGGATTTAACTTGCGAGGTGAGACAGAATACAACTATGTTTCCCATTATCTCGGTTTCCTCTTTGTAGGTACGTGTGTATTTGCCTGCGTATTACGAAGACTTGGGAAAAGGCGTCATAGCCAACGTGGTGTATCGCTTATGTGAATATTGTCATGTTTTCTCAAGGTTTCACTTCTACCGTCTGTGAACTGCACACATGCTTTCTTTTCTTATACAACTATGGTGGCAAACAAGCGTACGGCCCGCCTGATGGTAGGCGGCTACCATAGCCTTTAGATGCTTGTAATAACGGTGTTACTACCGCATTGCCGACCTTGAACCCATCTGCTCAAGAAGCTCCGAAAACCCTACTGACCGCAGGAACACAACACCAGGTTATTTGGCTACGATCTTCTGTAGGAATGAGGAATTCCACCAGGTGGACTGCTTCAAGTAAAGAGAAATCTCCAAAGACATTCCTCTCTGCACTGCCTCTGTAACTAACTAAGTCTAAGTAAGTTCTAGAGTTACCAAAAATTTTGAAATATCTTTTAATGAAAATATATTTAAAATGAAATTAATTAAACTTAAAAAAATCAATAAACAAAATAACAATATTGAGTAGGTATATGGCAATGTTATTTTTAAATCAAGGCTTCCTTCTTAATTACCTCGGCGAATGTGTTTTATCTTCTTCCGCTTGCCGCTTCTGCACATGTCCGTCTTCTTTGATATCTCCATGATTCCAGGGTGGCCCATGTCAGTTAAGTATAGCTGGATCCTAAAAAGATGTCAGCTATACTGCGTTTTTTATTCCCACGGAGTAAATTGACAATCACTAAATGTCACAGTGGAAATATATTTTTTTATTAAATATATTTTTACAGTACAATAATTTGAATCGTAAGTTAAAGGTTTTTATTTATTGATTGAAATATTTTGTATTAATCAACATACTCGATAATTTTCTATTATAATTACATAATTCAGGAAAATATAAAAATTATATATGGTGAACTACTGCGAACTCGTTGAACTCTTGTCTAGAAGTTGTTGAAGAATATGTCTACCTGGGACAAACAGTCCAGTTAGGTAGGTCCAACTTTGAAAAAGAGGTCAGTCGACGAATCCAACTCGGCTGGGCAGCGTTCGGGAAACTACGCGACGTCTTCTCGTCCAAAATACCTTTCTTTCAAAAGTCTTTGACCAGTGTGTGTTGCCAGTGATGACATACGGCACAGAGACGTGGCACTGTGGGCCTCATAAGAAAGCTCAAGGTCGCTCAGCGAGCTATGGAGAGGGCTATGCTTGGTGTTTCTCTACGAGATCGAATCAGAAATGAGGAGATCCGTAGACAAACTAAGGTAACCGACATAGCCAAAAGGATTAGCAAGTTGAAGTGGCAGTGGGCGGGGCACATAGTTCGGAGAACTGACGGCCGTTGGGGTAGAAAGGTTCTCGAGTGGAGACCACGCACCGGAAAGCGCAGCGTAGGACGGCCCCCCACTAGATGGAAACACGACATAATAAAGGTCGCTGGGAGCCGTTGGGTGCAGGCCGCACAAGATCGGTCGCTCTGGGAGGCCTATGTTAAACAGTGGACGTCCTGCGGCTGAAATGATGATGATGATGATGAACTACCGCGACAGAAAAACGCTTTGGTTGACCCACGAGACATGCGAATTTGTCTCCCTTATTCGATATTTACATTTGAAGAAATCAATGTTTTTGAAAAAAAAAACACAATAAACTAGAAACACATGAAATGTAATTTTACTCCGTGGTAATAAACAACGCACTATAATTTTATTTATAGGTATTTTATGATAATCCAAACAAAAAATAATTAAATCCTTCGTTGATCTTTCAATAGTTGCTGAATAATGCTGATCTGCAAAAGCCATATTAGAAAGAACTGCAAAGAAGCGATTATTGATCAATTTTATCGCGCTCAAACGTCACAACGATAAGTGTTGAGATTTCGTTGGAGAAAAACATTAAAAAAAAACCATATTATTGTGGTTGGCAATTTTCTAATATAATCTATACTAATATAATAAAGTGGCAGAGTTTTTTGTTTGTTTGTTTAAACACGCTAATCTCTGGAACTACCAGTTGGATTCCAAAAAATATTTTTATATATGATAGCCAGACTCACGAGGAATAATAGTATATACTATATAACTTTAGGCTATAACTCTCAGCTAGCCTGAAACTAAATCAGTGGAGGACCTCCCGAACTGCTTTATCCACGTACGCTGGCGTAATCGTTAATGATACGGAAACACAACGTTGTTCCTTAGTATATCTAAAAAAAGTCAGCGATAGCATATACCTATCTCTTATACATAAGCCACAATAAAGTTTTTTGTGGCAAAGATTAGTTGAAAATTAAAAAGTGATTTATAGGCATTATTTTTAGACCTGGCATTTTAATCCTTAACAATAAAAGCTACTTCATTATAAAGATAAATAAAGTAATTTTGCTTTTATAGCTTGTTATTTGGACACATAGTTTAGGAGACATTGAAAAATTAAAATAATTTGTACTTGCGGGAAGAACAATTTATGATAGACTACATGGTGCGTAGCGGCGCAATATTTGTCGGATAAAATTAATACGGCTTATCATAGAATATTTATTGTCATAACTTAATTAACAAAACATACTTTTTAAGATTAAGTACAGTCTTATTACCACTCCTTCATTACAATGACATTTATAACGTACTAGCTTATGGGTCGGTCGGGTCGGACAATTTTTCCCATGTAGCTTCCGTCCGTCAAATACGCGATAAGGAACTTCATACCAATATTAATTTTTGATAGGTACAGTTGATCAAGACTATAAAGTAAGTCAATGTCTGTCTAAAAAAAAAAGAACGCTATTGTACTAAAAATACCACAACAATGACTGTAGTCACCACCTCGTTCTCGGCTAGTTAGTCATCATTATTTCCCAGTAAACATCTCAAAGCTTCATTCTATTATTTTCCTCTAAAAAACCCTGATGACATCCATAGTCTTGACTAGTTATTTCCCGTGGCTATGCCCTCTGTTTTATTGATCATATTTAATAGGTAGATACAGATTCACTCAATATAATTCATTTTTTAATTCTATCATCATCCAACTGAAAATAGGCCTCCAGCGAGGATCACCACTGGATCAAATTTTCGGGCCTTCGCAACCAACGGATTCCAGTAACCCTGCGCAAGACATCGCTCCACCTTGCAGGGTGTCCCAAAGACCAACAAAAACAAATAAAAGATGTTTACCTACATACACATACTCTATATTGAAATGTCTTTTCTGTTCCTCATTTGTATTGATTTATACAAACTCAAAGTGAACAAATATCAAAATCAAAAATAGTTTATTCAATTAATAATTCTGCTAACGGGGATGGCATATATGCTAATTTCACGAACATTGTTGTGACGTAATGGAGCCAAAGGGTTAAGGCTCTAGGAAGGTACTTATGAACGTAACAACATTACTACCGGTTCGGCAAATATTAGCAAAAAACTCGATCAGGGTTATAGTTTTATAAAAATGTGTAATTAACTATTTTTTTACAGTAATAATTATATTTAGTGGTTGTAAAGAAAGGGAGTCATTCTAGACATTATTATCATTCACGTAATAATCAACCCGAACACAAGATAATTCTTTTGACAGTATGTAAAACCTTTGCTTATTGAAGAACCTAAAACTATTCCCTAAAAAATATGTAGATAATTTGAGTGATAACTACACGAACAAACGGACAAAGTTACTACGATAACATTATGTATAATTATTCTGAATATGATATAAAAATAAATCCGCGTATTAACGCATACGGCAGCAAGCGTTAGGAATCGATTGGAGTCATTTTATGATTATACCTATTGTTGTGAATGATTCTAAAGCTATGTACACACTGACAGGATATTTAAATGTAATGAAATAACTATCGATATGATTTAATATGAAAATCAAATACCTCGTGGTCGTGGTGAGCCCGACTGTTGACTGTCACACTACTTTTTGCCACAATCTCATCTGATTTAAAGTAGCTCGGCGTCATATTTTTGACTTGAAGGTGGTAGCTAACCAGGTGCCTTACCGTCATGCTCTGTTTTCATATCGATATTTTCCTTCACCGAAAGCTCAGGCACATTGTAGCGACTCGAACTCACATCGATCGACGCGGTATCTGTACATCTTACCACTGAGCCATTATTGTTTCAAGTAATCTGCTTATTAACTTAATATGGATATTAAGTTCAAGACAATTTCAAGACTCTGCAGTCTATCTGAGGTTAGTTATAAATTACTATACACTGAAGGACACCGTGACTGACTGACTGATCTATCATCCTATAGCTCAAACCACTGAACCGAATGGGCTGAACTTTGGTACACAAATGGCAATTTTTTGAAAATTCAACCCTAAAGGGAGTAACAGGGATTCAAAATTTCTATGTTTTTTTTCCCCACACTGGTGAAAACATGGGACACAGCTAGTAATATATAAATTAATAATAATTAGTTGTCCCAAATATGTAAAGAGTATAAAATAATTATTGGCTGATTATAAAATAAAAATATAAATGTCCAGTGTAGTCTACAGGTTAACCCCAACGTATCTCATATTTATGCGGGGAGACCTTAACGGCAATATCGGAGTTAAGTATGGGCTGTAACAAATTCCAAATTAATAACATTTCTTTAGGCACCGCATCTTCTAGTATATACAGAGTGATGTTAAAAAAAATATTTACCACTATTTTTGATGAAGTTGGCAAGTCATATTCCTTCCTAAGAAAAGGCTAAGAAAAAATAATAGTAGAGTTTTTTCTAGTGTTAGCCTGGTTACAAGTTTCAAGTCAATGACGACATGTCGCTATGCACGTATCGAGGTATTCCGTAAAATACAGTTACTTTGTTCCAATTTCAATATAACTAATACCAAATCGCCACTTAACATATTTTAGTACTTTAATCAAACCCTTAGACTATGGCCGACTAAGGAAATAACTATAATTAAAAGAAAAACTTCCAAAACCTTCAACCGAGCTTGTTTTTCAGTCGCTTTGTATATGTTATATATATTTATAACCTCTGAATTTTCTCTTTTTTATTTGGCATCCCACTCGATACGATAACAAAAATAATCAATGTTACCACTTTTTTGGGTGTAAAATCCGTAAGAATGATTGTTTTTTCGTAAAAACTGTAACCTATGTAACCCAGACCACAATAATGAATCAAATGTCACCACATTAATCAAAATCAGACGAGTAGTTCAGACGCTACGGTGAAACATACTCAAATACAAACTTACACGTACTGCTATAACATGACCCTAACTTTTAGTTTTGTCCTTATTAGGATAATAAGACAATGACTTCTGAAATTAGAAAGTTATTGTTTTTTTTTTATTATTTCTAACAGCTTAGGAATAATCAGGGGACATAATTCAAAAAGGGATGTTTAGTATAATATAAAAGCTATTATATTATGTTAGGGATCGGAATGACACACTTCATAAATTAATACACAGATATTTAAACTCTTGCACAGAATTAACATTCATGCTTATAACTTAAAAGTTCTAAAATGCACAAACGAATTTTTCAAATGGATCTCTAATTTTTTCCAGAGATTAGTGCTTTCAAACAAATAAACTTTTAAGCTTAGTATAGGTATTAGTATTAGTATAGGTGACTAAAATAGTTACGTCACCATAAGTTATTTACTAATTATTAATTTTATAATAATAATTAAACTATTAACCCGAGCACAGCGCCACATATCGAATCCTAACATAGTTATTAACCATCATCTCGGTAAAACAAATGTATGACCTATGTGAATATAAGCTCAATTGGTTAATAGAAGATATTTTTACTAACAAACTACTACTTTTTCGATTACTAACAGACGCACACAAGATTTTTATAAGATAGTAATATTTTAAGAACAGCCTGTAGAAACACGTTCACAAACACCTGTCCGGTCGGCCGATATAAACACCTATAAATAACCTAATCGTGGTGAAATCCGTTGTCTACGGGAAAGTAACGTCCATTGTCGAAAGTAATATACCTATATACATACATATCATTATGCTACCTTCTAACAGCGGCTACGTTCACATCGGAATATTTTTAAAACCAGTTTAAATTGAAACTAAATACTTTGATTTAATATTATCGGACTACGTATATTAATACAATTATGGTTCAGTTGTAGCGTGTATGGATGACAATGCAATTAGCCTGAGGTTTCGATGAAGGAAAACATCGCGATAAAACCATATCATAAATTTTCAAGTTTTTTTAATATTTGTAATAGGATGTCAGATTTAGTAAGCTACAATATTGTACCCTTGTCTGTGAAATTATTAATCTTTCTCTTTTTTACTACGAATAGGTTTGCGTTTGACCACTACCTCGCATGATCGTAAGTGATGGTGGGGTCTACAATAGAGCAAGCTTGCCTAGAAGGTAGACACCTATTCACTTAAGACTTGAAGATACCCAGGTTGTAATTATCGGGAAATACAAAATCCGGCTAGGTGATCCAGTCTTTATCGGTGCGCATGATAAATGTGCTAGGAAAACGCTTTGTGCGAAATGGTGGAATATCTACCATAAATCGTTGACGCTTCTCCGCGACTCTTGTCGTGCAATAGCTTTTTAATAAAATAAAATAAATTAAGTGATAGCATCGTGCATGATGGTGAACAAATAATGCAAAAACAACGGTGATCATCAAGAGATCGGCAAACTAACATTGCTGCCGTCGCTGTTCTGCTGGCCTGCAGGCTTTGCCAACTAGATATTCACTGGCTTATACTGAAACGCGACAAATAATAAGAGAGTCACTGTGTACAGCTTGATTACTGGATACACCGGCCGATCCCGGAACGCGACAAACCTAACTATGTCACCATGGTGGGTGTTACACTTGGTTTATGGTAAAATCTTAAGCTGAATTTGTTATAACGAATCCTTACAATCATTAAAACTACATGTAATTCCATTCAATAAAACTCAACAGACAGTCAAATTAATTCTGAACATCACATAAACGTTTACAGTATATAATGGCATTGTATTTTTTTTTTCTAGTTAACGTTAATCTAATAGCTAGCGCCAGCTGTTATGTTATTGGCAATTATTGGATGGTTATTGAAATTCCGTAGAGTGCGGCTGTTATCTTACGTAAGTTTCAAATATGTATTTTAGTGTTCTAACTTTAAATTCAACCGTTCGCCATCGTCTTTATTTTATGACCGAGATTGGTGTATTCGTTGATTGTTTTTTATAATAGGCTGCAGTTTTAATGATGATTTGGCCGATAGTGTCAGGTTAAACCTCAGTACATGATACATAATTGCATTGAAAGTGTTTGTTGTCCATTGTAAATAAAAAAATGTGGGTAATATATTTATACCATGAACTATGCTTGCTGTCCACTATAAAGAAATATGAATTTTATAAATAAGTATATCAAGAAATCATCGACAACGTCTTTTATATTCTAAATTGTTTACTGTCTATGATAAATAAATAAAATGTAAGTGATATATGTAAACCAAGAAATATGAGACCACTGCTTTTATCAACGATAAAAAAATATGAATGTTATATATTTTACATTATAATTGTTTGTTTTTGACTATAAATAAAATATGAAACCACCTTGGCAAATGTAGTGCAGGACGCCCTCAAAGCAAATAGTGTGACAATTTGCGGAAGGTTGCTGAAAGCTGAAAAACTAATATGATGTAATTATTTTTGTAAAGTTTTAATTGTTTTTTGTTTAGTTTTACTTTGTCCTGAATAACAAGTTTATTTCATTGTAATTGTTATAACATCTCGCGATCTGATAAAAAACCAGCTACGTTACTATTACGTTCATCTTATCTCATACGACATGTATGATATATCTAGAAGTTCAAGCGGTCTGTTCAAATTGAAGTTGTCATTATTTAACCTATGACATAAGTGTAATTGTTTTATTATACCAGTTTTAAAAATGTCTTGTCATTCGTATACCTATAACAATGGAATACCGATACGACGTCCATCTCAGCATTTAGGTATATACACATTTTTAACTTAATTATATAAAGGCCACTTCAATTTTTACCGATAAAATCACACGCGATGTAAAATACGTCTTAGAAATATTTAGTTTCTATAGTTGTATTTTTTATAAATCGTGAAATAGCAATAAGGTTATATATACACTTTTACAAAAAAAAACTCTTATTTGTGACCCTGGTAAAACTCGTAAACTGAGTTACTTTTAGGAATTTAGCCAAAAAACACGTAGATGGATTTTATTGCCGTAAGTAAGCTTCCTTTTTGATTTCATTTACTCGTACGGGTGCGACGGAGCCTCTTTGTATGGAATTTGATCAGAATAAGATACAATACAATATTTAACAAACAAGGAAATCAACTTCAATGATTTTGAAGAGTTCCCTGGTGTATCTTCGAAGTTGAAGGTCCAATACCAATGATGTTAAAATGGGACCACCCAAAAAAAAAAAAGAATCATCCAAATCGGTTCATAAACAAAGAAGCTATGGTTCAACATCCATAAAAAACATTCCAATTGGTAACGTCCGACTTTTTTTGAAGTCTCTTAAAAACTATAATTTATTTTTCGCAAAAAAAAGTTATTAAAAAATAATGACAATAAATCAAGCTTTATAATTATATGTCCACACGTAACTTTCTATCAGTCTAATCGGATCAGTAGTTCCAGAAATTATAAGCACATTGAAGGATCAAACATATCCATATATTTTACCCCTTTTTTATAGTAGTACGTCAAAGTGACAGAACTTTGTCACAGAAAAACAGTGCCGACTACCGAGAAGCAACAATCCATCGCCAGTCGCCGCTAGCAAGCAGGCCTGCGTAAATAGAAACACGACGCGCATAACCGAATCACAGTGATGGGTTATTCACCAGACGTATAGCGGTCGCGATTCGCCAATCAGTCGAGCTATACAGCCCTACCATCCCGCTATCGCCATTTCGTTTGATACATCAACATATATATATTTATTTTTCTTTTTTACACTAGTTAGAGTAGATATGCTTTCAGATCACTAAATACATATACACATGTTTCCTTCCTTTCTCCTAAGAGGCAGGGAACATTTATACATGTATAATTAGTTAGCTCGAATTGTAAGGATAAAGAATTAGCTAGATTGTGATTTATCTGCAATCGTAGCAACTGTCCAAGCCGAGCTTTGGCCACTTTGGCACCCTTGCGCAAGTTGTCTTTACTTTCGCAGCTGAGTACCTTAAGCGCTCGCTCCCAAGTCACGGTGAAGCTGTAAAAGCCGACTGAGGCTTCAGGACCCTTATGGCCAACAGCATAGTCAGTTCGAAAAAAAAGATGTCTTAAGTTTTATGATTTTATTTGAACTAGCGATCGCCCTATGGACGAAATTCGATCTGCGACTTTCTGATCATAGACTATTTTCTGTTTAACATTTACAGTATTCTTAAAAAATAAGTATTATCTACATCACTTGCTGTTACTTTTCATTAAGTGACAATGTAAATATTTTGGGGGGTCTAAGTTCAATGGCCCTAGACAGGTTAGATTTCGCAGTATTCATTTATTTTATTTAATATATTAGTAACAGATATTATAGATAAATTTTAGCTTTGTGCACTCCTTCTCCATATAAACTTTAACCATGCCAAATCCCAGAGTCTTCCGTGCACGCAATACGCTTAAAAAGGTATCGAACGCTTTTGCTTCACGTATTAATATATAGGTCCCTTTGCACTCCAAAATAGTAACAAGAAATCTCATTTTTTTATAATTCATATAGATAAAATAAATGAAATTAAAGTTTAATATACTTCAAACATATTTATTAAGTACCACCATACTGGAACAAGACCAAGTAATAAATCATAAAATACATATTTAAACAAGCATATCTTATCCGGTCACATCTCATCGAGAAATCTCATCTATGACAATAGATTTCTACAATTCCCTTTAGATGGTACTTGTCAAGATAATAATATGTGGCATTTTGTTAAAATTACTTGCTCAGTTTTACTTTTAACAATTTACGAACCATTTAACGAAATTGAATTAGCTTATTAAAATATTCTTTAGAAACATTCTTGAATAACGCGGGTAAGCAACAAGAAAGGATTTTTGAAAATTCATCCCCTAAGTGGGTGGGGTTAAACATAGAATGATTCCCGAGATATTGCCGATAGAAAAGCCCATTGGGAGTAATCATAATATGAATACAAAAAACATTTATCCCTTTTTACCAAGCTAAATCTTTGTCATATAACGGCCGATTTCAATAACATATCGTAGTTTACAATACCCGATTAGTACATATTTGTAATAAGTACTATATTTAACTAAAGACAGATATCGGGTTGTCTCTTTTCTATTCAAAGCTATAGGATATGAATATATATTATGTAGTTACGAAAAACTATCCATTGATAGGTAATTCGAAAAAAAGTAAGGACAAAAGGTTATATTTGTTTATCTTTAGTAACTGTAAACAATGGATAGATAGGTTATTGAAAACGGCCGTAAGTTAGCTGCGTCTTCCGGTACGTGGCTGCCATGCCACTCGGGAACTATTCGACCCTATCGGCCATCCGTCCTACGAGTAATGTGCCCGCCTACTACCACTTAAGTCTAGCAGTAATGGAAGACGCAGCGACCAGCGTTGTGGAGATTATTGGAGGGAAGCCTATGTCCAAGTGTCTTTCGGCTGAGATGATGATAAGTGATGTAAAGTATAACACATTTTTAAATTTACCTATAACATTTCGTTTGACGCATGTATTCTAAAGCTGAAGAGTTTATTTGTTTGGTTGGTTGAACGCGCTAATCTCAGGAACTACTTATTCGAATGGAAAATAATTTTAGTGTTGGATAGCCTATTTATCTAGAAAGGCTATAGGTTATATAACACCACGTTAGGACTTATAGAAGATGAGCATAAATAAATTTGTTGCAAAAACGGGAAAAAATTATTCCTTTTGAGAGCTTCCATTGCGTGCGATGCGTAAATGGTTAAAGTTACGTAACATAAATGTGTGACAGATTGGTTTCTATTGAAAAGTGTTAAACAAAAGTCCGCGATAACATATTATGTATATCTTTTAAGGTTGACTCAATATAATCTTTTCTATGGTAATACAATTTGCTCTAAAATAATGCTTTATTTGCGAAAGTGTTTTTTTTTTTGAACAAAATTGCCCTTTACATCATTTGATTTCAATGAATATCTTTAGGATATATCATAGTTTTAAAATAACTCCGCAGCAAAATAATGATCATGCCACGCCTCGTGGCGCAGTGGTATTAAACGCTACTATTGAGCCGAGAGGTCGCGGGTTCGATCCCCGCCCATGACTGACTTTTGTGTGATGAGCATAAATGTCAGTTGTGTATGTAGGTGTTAAATATCTATATATGTATATGTATATCAGCTATTTAGTTACCATATTACAAGCTTTGCTTAGTTTGGAATTAAATGGCCGTGTGTGAAATTGTGTCCTTGTTTTTATTTTTTAATTATGTACCACGCGCGCATTTTTATTATGCGGAATGATGTGAGAGGTGGGCGGTCATCTGGGGAATGATGCTGAAATAGTTCGTAGATAAAACGAAAGTTTCAGCACATTTAGAATTGTATTTTAGGTGCCTATGACCTCTTATCTCTTGTCTCTTATATGACCTCTTTATCTGTCTTTTTTATGTGACGCAGAAAAAGTTACGCGGGTCAGCTAGTATATGATAAAATTGAGAGTGCCCGCGCATCAGGTGACGGAAGTGCGATATGACGAATTTAGTCAGTAATTATAATAATATGAATTCACTTTACCCCTTTTTTAATTATGTAAAAATAATTAACCTATCTTTTTGCCTAAGTTTGAAATTTCTAAATACACGTTAGATTTAAACCTTATACAATGCGTGTTCATAACTCGGTTGGTAATAACAACCTCTCCCTAGTTATCAATCGGATAAAATCTTGATGGGACAACGACTTTTCCCATAAAACCCGTAAACGGATAGAAAATCGAGACAACTTTCGACCGCGGAGTCGAACCGCCGCATCAGTAGCGGCAATAAATAAACATTTCGTCAAAGCGGCCACATGAGCAGTGTCTCAATCTTGTCTGTTAGCCACTTATCATAAATCTCAATCAAGATAAACGACAGTTAGGATTTTAATGGGACTCACGGGTTATTAATGCGCTATTGAAACGACCGGACGGAGGTATGTACGCTCGCCTTTGTTGGATTTACTTTTAATTGTATTTTTAATTGGTTCTCTGTTTTCCTTTTAAATAGGTTGAAATGTTAGTGTCCCGTTATGTAACCGTTTTGCCAAGGAACTAAAATAATAGTTTATAATCTATATAAATATAAAAGGGAGTGTCTTAAACTAGTCAAAATCATCTGGATAGGAATGCGAATTTAAAGGGTCAGGCTTTGGGCTTAGATTCTCCTTTATTTGGTTATGTAAACCTTTACCAAACTGAACAATACATCGAATGAATGAAAAGACACTGTATTTAGAGTATGTAACCAATATTTACGGTTTCTATATGATATATTTTACGTCCACGCTGTTAAATTCGGCACTTGTTAGTCGACCGACAATTCACAGCGGAATACTGAATGTGGTTGCTGCAATTCCAGATTTACCGTGACGTAAGTTCGGCGTCGCGATGTCCGTTGAATGTGGCGTAGGCCTAAAAGTGTAAAAGTGGATGCCAAAGTTTTTATGAGTTTTTTTTTTCGGCTCGGACCAATTTTAAACATGGATACTTTGTCAAAATTCAACCCCCAAAAGTGTAAAAAAGTTTATATGAGAAAATCTATTTTCCGGGTCTGTACCTATAGCCTTACCCAGAGTCATTTGCAATATTAGCCTAGTAATTATAGCAAAAAACATTATAATTACCAATTCTGGCTTTCTGTAGGCAGCTTTGTCCACATTAATTAAGCATATTGTTTGTACAATTTGTAGGTTTATATTTATAAACAATAGACATAACAATATATAAATTTAATAAAAATAGAGTAGGCTACGCGAGCGAAGCCAAAATAAAAACATATACATTGAGTCAAGGATGATCAGATCTTATCAGTTTTAATTCTTTAAACACAGGAAATCCAAAAATAACGATGACCACCGAGAAAACTGCAAACTATCGCCAATTGCTGCTGTCATGCCATCCTGCTAATTTGTCATCATCTGTTCACCTCTTCACGTCATGCTTGAAGGACTATATTGTTGAATGGAGAGGGGAACACACTAGCCGAGAGGCAGTTCCACAGCTTCACAATTTATGTTCTCCTGGCTAATTAACCTCGCACTTGTTGTTCTGCTATGAATGGGAGAAGAGGGAATTAGACTGAAACAACTCTTCAAAACCCCATGATTTAGAATATCTCGGCACACTGAATCGCCTCGATAAACTTTACAATGTATTTTACCTATAATAACACCGAATAATATAACAATACAAAATACCGACAACGGGCGAAAACATTGTAAAAACCAGTTAAAACAAAACGTCCAAATCGTATTATTTACACCGTAAATAAGTACTTGACCGAAACTTAACGAAACTCGCATCGTAAAAAATATTATTACATTCATAAATATTATGTCAAGTTGACACTTTGTATGTTTAACTAAGTGTACGGGTATAATAATGAAGTGAAATGATCTTTGAACATAGTTTTCTTAACATAGGTCAAAATCAATACCAATTTCTTAAATTCAATTTAGGCCCTAAAATGACACTTATAAACATTAGAATACTAGTAGCAGTTCGAAAAGCATCCCAGTAATGGAGAACAGCCGGCAAGAAATTCAATCGGTTTTTTAACTGTATTAATAATGTTTACACACATATAAAAATCACGCCTAATTCCCAATGGGGTAGGCAGAGGCCACGTCCTTCCACCTGCTACGATACTGGCATACATCTTTCGCTTCTTCAATATTAATTAATCTTTTCATGCATGCCCGTCGGCTTAGAGTACTCTTGACCTGACCTATCCTCAGAACGTCCCCGATTTGATCGATGAACGTTCGTCTAGGCCTTCCTCATCCAACGATTCCTTTCATACTCGCATTATAAATTTGTTATGTTATTCTTCTTTCATTCATCCTCTCAACATGCCCAAACCATCTAAACATCACTTTCTGAATCCGTGTGACTATATCTTCTTTCACATCACAAAGTTCTCTTATCACACTATTTCTTATCCTGTCACTCTTAACATACCTCTTAGCTCTCTCATTTCTACTGCGTTTATTTTACTTTCATGATTTTTCTGCCACACCCAGCTTTCACTTCCGTACATGAGGGTTGGAACCAACACTCCTGTATGCACAGCCAAACGAGCTTTCATAGAAATTCTCTGGCTGCTCAAAGAGGAGTGCAACGCCCCCATTCACCATATTACCGGTAATATTATTTCAGTAAAATAGTCAGTATAATTCAAGTAATGATGCACAGTCCAACCTATAATAAACCTTTTGAAAGTAAAGCCTGTTTAACATCGTTCTTGCAGTTATTGTCCGGCAAAGCGGTAAGTATTAACCTAAAAAGCTTTCATTCATTTTACTAAATCAAAAATATGGAATCACCAAATTTGTGTATAATTGTAGTACTAAAACCATGCCGGTCGCTTACAAAAATAGCTTATACGATAATACTGGCTTTGTTTTAATAATCATATTAATTGCTGTTTTTGGTGTTGGCAAAAACGGTAGTAATAATATGATATTATAAAAATTGGCTGTCAAGTTATCGCAGCAAACTGATAGGTAATTTGTGACATATTTTAAATTTATTAATGACTCGGGCAAGCACTAAAGAAATTCCACCACGAAGCGGTTGCATTGCGATGTTTCCCGTCGCTAAAAACTTGGGCTCGTTGTGTTTTATTTAGCTACCACTAATTATATTATATAACTTTAATAAACCTATACTAATATTATAATGCATACGAGATTGTAATTTTTTTAACGCTCTTATCGCTTGTATTACCAGTCAGATTGAAGTATATTTTCATAATTTTATGACCTTATTTAATGAGGTACGCTATAGGGTATATAACTTCACGTTGCGATGCTAAAGACCGAGGCAGTAACCACAATCGTCAAGGAATCTGGAAAGCTGAAGGCAAGAACGGGCAATGAGAACAACGATGTAGAACTAAACGGATCAACCAAATAAATTTAACACGGGTGAAACCATGTGGCACGGCTATTAATATCATAAGAAGATTTTAAATTGCGTCATCACTGTAATGTGATGTTAAACTGGTAAAAACATTAATTGAAATAATTAAAGATTTAATTAATAATTAAATCTCTCATAATGTAGTATTCCATTCAGACACTAAGCCCATTGTGGGTTACGTCGTAAACGCTCACGGAACTAAAGTACGTAGGTACATACATGACGCAACCTTTTCTCAACCACGAGCAAACATACTCCGCAAACACTGTGAATTGTCAGCTTCTATTGTATTTGTGCACGACGTTCGTTAACCTATGATTTTATGGATAAGGTATTTATTACCACCAAGTATGTTATACATTGTCGGCGTGTTTATTGAAACCATTATATTTACCAGGCAATCGTTCTATTGACCTCATGTATATACTATTGAGTATGTGCTATGTGTATACAATAAAGTGGAGAGGAACACCGATCTATCAACGCATTTAGAGTTTTTAAAGACCACAAGCCGCGTCGTGCTGTGCTATAAACTAAAATCTAGATGTCCATCTTACAAAATTACTACTGTGTTTATGTGGAATGCATCATAAGTTATGAGTGATGAAAATATTGCAATTTTCAAGGCATGGTAATCAGCAAGACACAGCATGTTTCCAAGAATAAAATTGAGGGGAACTGCTGGAAAATATTTTATGCATGCTCAACAGGCTGTGCAAAGGCTACGAAAAGCGTGCTGACTTTAAATATCGTTGTGGGTGGATTGGTTCACCGCGTTATGACTGTGGTGCTGAATTGTAACCGGTCCTCTATAGTAAATAAATTGAATAATACAAAGAGCTCCTAATCACTATTACCGATGACGCCCTTAAAGTGGGTGAAAGATTTTAAAACTCAATTATAAAAGCATACTTATACAAATATCCTCAAAGTTAACCCAGTTTAAAATAGTTGCCCTTGTTTACGCCGTCTTATGCGGTGATATCTTATATAACATACTTCCTGAAAATACTCTTATATATACGCCAAAATTTATTAATATTATTCTAAGAAGTTGCTTCAAATGTATAAGCATTTGTACCTTTGTGGTAGCGGGCTATGAGCTAGACTAAGTTAGGATTTTAAATCTTTAATGAGTCTGATCTTTCTGAAACGTACAAAAATCGTAATGTGACCAAATAACGATGGTAGGATATTTTTTGATGGACCTCAAGTTAGTTTCTGTCACGAGATGCCTATGAGTATATTAACGGCTGTTTGTGAATGTTAACTCGAGTGTGTTTCATTAATATGCCGCATCTAAACATGTCCGAGTAAGTGTACATCCATGTACACATAACAGAAGAATGGGCACACAAGCTTTTGTCTGCCCACTCTCCTTGGACAAAGGCGTGATGTCATAGACGCGTGTACCGCACCTAAGCAAGTGATTTGCTTTAAAATATTTAGAAAAGATTTATTTCACGAAAATAACGAGACGCAATTCATAAGGTTGATATTAGTCCACATTAGATTCTGGTAGATGTGGTTCGAAATTATGGCCACATTTAATGTTAAATATTAGAATAGATCTGTTTTAAGGTAAGATTAGTTATTGCAATTTTGTATAGTTTGTTTTATAGACTATATGTTTATTTAGTTATTTGGTCTGTAAATTAAAAAATTACGTTCCGATTTCGACTTTATGATATTTTGCTTTGGGCTATATTTGAAGCTTATTACTATACATAATTTCAAACTAGAAGGCTTTATAGCTTGCTTTAAAGCATTTACTGCATTCAGTAGGATAGGGAAATTAACTATACGCCGATGCCAATAAATAAAAAAAATTTTACAGTTTAGAACCGGAGTATATTTACTACTACAATATCTATATTACTTCTTAAGGGTATTTTTTGTAGCAATGCCATACTATCTCCCTAAATTCTTCGTGAAAATTAATGATTCAAACAATTTTATAACCCATTAACGAATGAATGCATTTGTTAAAAGAAATAATTAAAAAACTTTTTTTTCATAGGGAATGCCATCTTTTAAAACTAATAAAGATATTTTCAAGACGCTACCTATTAACAATGTGCTTAACTAACAAGGCAGCTGTTAGTTAGACTGGTTTCATTCTATAATGTGCGAAATATTCGATGGAAGTGGATTAATGTATTTCAAGCCTTCATCAATGTATAATAATCATCCGAAAACAAAGTTAAGCTTTGTCACTTTGACAGCAACCAAACTACGTTGGTTTTATCTATCCTCTATGATTTGCTGCCTCAAGACCATATCGATTGACCATCTCTCGTATCTCCAGTACTTCCAGCTTAGGATGGTCGTATCTAACTAATACAATATAATGGGATGAGATAAACTGCCTAACTCACATCTTTCGAAAGAAAATTCAAGTAATTATTTTGTATTGTAACAGCGTAAATTAATTACAGTCTATGGTTCACACCCCATCAATAGATAAGAAGTTCTTGTTCTTGTTTTGGCGACGCAAAAAGCACTTGCCAGTGTCATTGTTGTTAAAACTTCGTAGTATTTTCGTATATTCAAAGTGGGCTGTAACAAGATGGTGTCTACTTTGTTAGAACTGTCTAGGGAGTGTTTGTGACATCAAAAATGCATGTTTTCAGTTTTTGTATTTATAATTTATTTCAAGTATGCACAATAACCAAATAATACGTTTTTAGGTGGGATCTTGAAGTGACATGTTGTGGTTTTTATTTTTAATTCCATTTACTTAGGTTTTGACCCTATATTAGGTAATATTGGTGACATTTTATTTTTTTGCATAAAGGAAGTGGATCTTAAATAAATCTGAAAGCATACATTCTGAGATCCCACAAAAAATACCTAGAAAGTTCTTACAAGGGAGCCACCATCTTATTAGGATACTGAAATCATCATAAGACAGGAGACTATATTCAATTGATAACGGCAGTAATGGTCAGTTAGGAATAAGAAGATGAAGAAGAAGAACCAAATAATTTCACGCAAAATGCTACCAATATTACATATTATAGGGTCAAAGAATAGACGTATACTAAAGAATTACAATAAAAAACGACAAAAAACCGGGAAAACCCCCAGATAACTACATAGTTATTTAAAAAAAATGAAAATTTTAAAATAGATAATGCCCATTCTTGACACTGTTATATCTATAATACCACACAAGCTTCAGTCGTGTTGTAAAACGCAATGTTTGGCGTAAAGCGGACCATTTTAACTCGCTCTACAGCATAACTTACATGCTCCCATTGGCTATGTAGAATATACAGCCTACAAGCTTGTTATCTTAACAAAGGTGTGTTGATTATGTCAGCTCGATGACGTCATACAAAAAAAGTTGTTTTTTTTTTTTAAATCTCATGACAACGTGAGTTTATTGACAGAAGTAATCGGATATATTTTGTACACAAGCTGATACTGAATAGTGAACCACGAAACTTGATTTTTCACTAAATGTGTGGTGACGCAAGTGTTCCATGCAATTTAAAAATTTATCCGATAAATATATATAACTCAATTGGATATAATGTTATCCTAAATGAAATATTACAAAACACAGCGGAATAAAAAACTGATTATAATATAGAAATAAGGAAATTAAAGGATTTATTAGCAAAATTTTAAACATTATATAAAATAAATATAATCTAGCAACGAAAACAGACATCTCTTACTGTTGGTGTTTATCACAGTTCTGATAAATATTTTTTTTTTATACGATTGTGAGCAAATTAACAGAATAGTCTAAAAACAGTGCTGCTCTGTGGCTATCATCATCTTCGGCAAATTAAAAGATTTGTCTAAAAACAATTCCGCCCTGTGACTATCATCATTTTCGACAAATTTAGAAATTTTTCAAAAAACAATTCCGCTCAACTACCGTCATCTTTGGCAAATTTAGAGATTTTTCGACTTCATACTCGACATTTAATTGCTTATTTCACTGCCTTTACAAGAATATACTATTTTATATTTGTTGAATTAATGTTTCGTTTTGTTTAAATCTATTGTCAATTTAGTTCCTCACGAAATCCGCTAGAAATACCGCTTTTACAATATATTATCAAAGCTTATTCATTTTAGAATAAAATAGATAAAACAATACTTATAGATACCCAATTATGTAAGAACCATTTGATTTGAGTATATAGCAATCAAGTCGATTCAAATCTTCTAGTCTTAAAATGTTTATTGGCTGTGTGAAATCGCAAACGATGCGGATAAAGCAAACTCGATAATAGAGCTGCCGTTTGATTGACTCGAGACACGCATACATTTTAAATTAATATTACAATATAATTGTATCACAATAATTTGAGTTTCAGATAAACAGATGTTCGAAATATTATTTCTATGGTGTCACTAAAATTGTAACCTTATTTTAAAAATATTAGGTAATATTTAAAAAGTTGAATCTTATTGTTGAATATATCATAATTATTCAAAATTCTGAAAACCCCAAACAGTGCACATGTATACTCTCCTTGTACAATTTGAACAAGTTCGGATGAGAATTAATAAAAATATACTTTTTTACGATGTCTATAAAAGAGTATTACTGATCATTGTTATAGCTTTATCGATCATGGAATGACATAGTACATATATCGAGTACAAAATTTATACTGGTGGTATATATATATATATATATATCGCACAGGATGGTGATCAGCCATGTACACGAGTTCGAGGTTCAGCGTAAAGCTGTCCTTGATACCAAACGCGAACAGGTAAATGCTCGCTCACCTGCTGCCATAACATATCATTATGTGAACGACGTACTCACGTGCCTTCAATGCGCAAGGATTTTCGCCCCGAAGATAGGCTATATAAGCCATCATCGAGCGCACCAGCACCATTTCTCTGACTAGGAGCCGAAGTGGTCGCCATAGCCGAAATCGGTTGGGGCAACCATCATCATCATCCCAAAATTATCTTTTTTGTAATATTTTTTTTTACGATTTCTTATAACCTATCAATTTACCAATGGCGTACTTTAGTATAAAGTATTAGTGATTTCATAAGAATCGGTCAAGCAGTATATGAACCAAATCCGGATATACAAACAGACAGAAAGGCAGACAGACAAGCATTTTAATTACATATTCATGATCAGTTTTCTTGAGGATATCTACCAGGAATTTTGGATAAACAATTACATATACAATCAGAACTACAGATATATTCATATGTATATTAGAATAGACACACACACACACGTCTAAATATTTAAAATCCCATACATAGAATTAACAATCATGCTGACCACACAAATGCCCGTCTGTGGGGATATCTAACTCGCAACCATACGATGTACTGTATGAAAGTAAGGCTTACCAAACACGAGGTCTGTCGAAGACATATTGTATCCTAACAAAGAGGTACTTGGAATTGGTCAAAATGTCGAAAGACTAACCCACTTTCAAAGATTAAACCTGGACAATGTGATTTTGCCCATAAAGAAGATTTTTTATCAGAAGCACTAATGAGAAAATTACCACGGGGAACACTCTACATAGTCGAAAAGATCATTGCCTTAAAAATGGCTCCTATTAAATTAACGTAAATCAACAGAGTGTGTGATTTATAAAATTCCAACACACAATCGTATTCTGAACATTAAAACGATCGATCGCCTCAAGTCAATCGTCCGGTGGAATGGTCAATTCTAGAAACCCACAAATAAAAGTCGGTTATTTTGTATCAGTGTGTGCATCGCGCTAATGATAGTTTATGTCGTAACTGTATACGCGTGCGCAAGCGCATCTCGCAGGATATCATGATATATTTTGTAACAGTAAGACAACTTTGTAAACGATACGATAGAACAAATTTCATGTAGAATGACTATCGTTGAAACAGTATGGCAAGTTATAATTTTTAACCCTCGACCTAAAAAGAGAGGTGTTATAAGTTTAACGTGTGTATCTGTGCGTCTGTCTGTGGCATCGTAGCTTACAAATGGTTGAACCGAATTTGATATGGTTTTTTTTATTCAAAAGGTGTTCTTAACTATGATTTAAAAAAATCTTTTCAGCCATTTAAAGATTATCAGCTTTTTCATAGTTGATAAATAGATGTGAGCATCTTCCACAGGACTGATTGAGTCGAGATTCAGTATTCTGTTAATTCAATGATAATACAAAAACATTGATCTGATGCTACACCGTCATCAGGAATCCGTAGGATACCAAACTCCTCACCATCTTACAGCAGAGATACTGTATTTGGGCTGATTGGAATGGTCTCAATGAATACGTTACTTGTGTCGGGGTTTTATTAATTTTTTAATTTACCTTGTCACCAATGAAGTTTATATTATCAAAAATAAATAATCTGTGCAAATATTATAAAGCTTAACGGATTTTTTGTTTGTCTGAACGTTGTAATCTCTGCAATCAATCAGATTTGACATTTTTTTAAAGTATTGTACAGCCTATTTATTAAGGAATGTTATATAACTTCACGCTACGATTATGAGTAAAGCAATAACCTTGAACGTCAAGCAATTTGGAAAGCTCTAGACAACTTAATATATTGTGTTAATTGGTCGAATAAATTTAACACGGGTAAATTCTTGGGGCACAACTACTAATATTCACGGGATACTCAAAACCATCAAAAGTACGATACTTTAACAATGAAAAAAATGGTGAGTGGTCTCTACAAAATGAAATATCAACCTAAAAATTTTAGAGTACGCATAATATCAATCGTAGACCATAATTATATGACGAGAAAAAAAATTGTGAATGTTTTTATCGTTTTGGTTTTTATTTGGAATTCTTAAATCGTGTTAATTCAATATATTTTCATATGAGAAGTAAAATGAAAACTAATTGAAACTAAAAGAAAATCGCAGGTGACGCTGTGATTGAACTTTTAACAACCGGAAAAGGCAGAACAACGTCTATCGGCCCAAACAGTATTAATGTAAAAACATTACTTAAACAACATGCAATCTATATTTTCCCTGTAAAGGTGGATAAAGCACTTCAAGGCAACATTTATTTATGTTGCGTTACTGTTACTCTTTATATAACGGTACAGGCGCGGTGTAAGGCATCGTTTGCAATAACCACCAATTATAATCATGCAGCGATTCCTTAGTAATTATGTTGAAACCTTTACTTCAAGGCACGTGCTTGTTTCAAAATCTACCGAGAATTACAAATTTTGTTATGGCTTTTAAAATACCTTTTATGTCAATATAGTTCTGTTCTTTTTTTAATTATTTATAAGTTTATAAGGGTAAAGTTCTTTATAGGCGTAATATAATAATAATAATAAGTTTTTATTCATTTGAATTCACATATTACTAAATTAATTTAATCTAATACAATCAACAATCAATCGGCAAAAATTGCGAAAAAAAAAAAACAAAAAAAAAAAAAAAAAAAAAAACAAAATGCGAGGTCTGGAGTCTGAAAAAGGTAAAATAACCTGAACTACAGATCTCCAGACCCTCGTCCTCTTGATTACAAATTCTATACAAGTAATTACATTAAAAGATAAAAACAAAGACATCAGTAAAAATGAGCTGTATTATATACATACTAAATTATTTCCAAATATAGCCGAAAAATTAATTACCCAATATAAAAAATACTAATTAAAAATATGAGTTTTTGGTTGAGTCTGTTAGCAGTTGTTGATGAGCATTACAGGAGTAATCCAAACTGTGAGAGATAGAGACGTTTCTGAGATTATTAAGAAACAATACACGGAGAAGAAGAATACTTTGAGCACGTTCCAATTTTATTATGGTAGTTTTGGAAGCCCCACCCCAAAAAGTCATGTGGGAATATCTATTCGAAGTCAGCTGATGGTGAAGGAAAATGTTGTGAAGAAACCTGAACGCTTAAGTTATATTCTTGTAGTATCACTGTATGTGAGAAAAATATAGTGCTGATGATTTCTCGGCGTTTGAAATCGCCAATACTTCGTGAGATGTCGTGATAATTAAGCCCGTGGGAAGAGGCCTTTGCCGAGCAGTGAGACTTAGTAATATTATTTAGTGGTATGTCCATAATCTCACCTGATTTTAAGTGACGGTGTGGCCCATGATGGTGATACGCTGAGCATAGTGAGGGAACTGGTGACAGAACGATAAATATTCTACTTGAGGGTGGTAGCTAGCCAGGTGGCCTTTAGAAAAAGCCCTACCATCATGTTATCGTTTCATCACGATGTTTTCCTTCACTGAAAGCTCAGGCTTATTGTAGGGTTTCGAACTCATGTCAATCATTCAAACCATCATTGGTTTAAATTTTTCTCATACAGAATGTTATATTTGAACCGCATTCCCATACGTCAGGCCCGGTGAGCGCCTGCGGTTACCACACGCGGTTTGAAACCGCTAATTAAAAAAATAAATAAAAGCACACAGGTATTTGCGACTTTTAACTGCGACTTTTTTGTACGATTTTTGGACTCTATGTTTAGAAAAGCGCAACTGTGTTCAGGGCTTAATTACTAAACAAATAATAATATATAGTAGAACGGTAAAGTGACGGTCTTGTGCCTAAATAGTAAGGAGGTACAATCCAAAGACAACGGTTACCACCGAGAGATCAGCTATCAATCGACAGTCATCGCTGTCATGCAAGCCTGCGATTCACTGGTTGATCCCAAAATGCGACAATTCACAACAGAGGCACAGTTACAGGATTATTACCTTTGTGCATCGTGTACACGAACCTACCACCCTGCTTGATTAATGGATATACCAGCTGATCGTCTAGGCGTTCCACTATGGCAGGTGTTTTACCTGGAGTATGGTGATCGCGATTTATACGGACACAATAAATTACTGAGTTATATTGGTCTAAATAAATAAGCCTAAAACAACACAAATCTGGACAGAGTAATTGTTTATTTATTTAATTTTCCCCTTGGAAAATTATTATTTTTGTCCGTGAGTCACGTGAACGCCGATTAGAAAAACGTGACGTGAATCTTTTTAAATACCTTTTTATGGTGTATTCATGGGAAAAAATTTTCATAGGTATTATTTACAACGTATAAAGTGTCAAAACAATTTTTCCAAGAGTTATCAACTGCTGAATTATCGTGTTCTACCTCCCAGGAAATAGTCTATTAATAAAATTAAGCATAGATTTATACAAATAGAGTGTTTAATTAAGCGAAGAAAAGTAGCTACATACTTTTTATCATGATTCGATAGAAATATATATAGATGAACTTCATCGCACTTGTATTATTGTACACAATGTTTCTAAGATACAAAGGACTCTGTAGGTATACAATGAATTATGTATTGACTAGACAAGCAATAGGTATATTGTTTAAGCTTTGTTCCATTCTATTAATTTAATTATGCATATAAATACAATTATAAATTTTCTATCTGAAACAACATCTACCTCTCTACGATTACCTTTATATTTTACTACCCAATAAATACACTAGCGTAAGCTAAAATTACTTATTTCTTACGACAATATGAGTATCCTAGATAATTAAGTTTAAGTTAAGTTTGACGTAATACGCGAAAATATGTGACATATTTTGGTTTTCTCAAATAAAAGGCGGCAACCCTAAATGTACTTAATGGCTATATTCTTCATTTATATCTTCAGTAGTTAAGATCCGCGTCGATCACTCATCCATAAGGATAGGTTTTTTTATGTTATTTATCGATATATCGATACATAACTGTAAGGTAACAATGTAGGGAAAGCAAGCGCGACGGCGGATGTCCAACGCGTTGGTTCGGTTCGGATTAGCGAATGAGTTTACTGGCTATTAGCAAGTGATTTATGATGTGACTCTAGAAGCGAACGGGCTCGATGGACCGAGGCGGCGCTGCGTGATACTAAGAGATGCCATATTATCGATAATATTAGTTCGATAGATTTGTATCGTCACGATCAATTTTATTTTAATTAACTATATTCAACTGCTTATTTTTATCACAATTAGCTAAGTACATTTGCTAAATTGTACAGATTAAAAGATATTGGTTATTAGTAATCAAATTTATTTCCTAAATTAACGGTCAATAAACGAGTAAATATTCAACTACAGAGCCTTTTATCATTTACAGGTACGCGCTTTACTTTATTCTCCCTGACGGTAAGTGAAATGTGGTCGACAATGTATCTTTTCACTTGGGAGTACAAAAAACGTGTGTAAATCCCACTCCATTAATCTGCTACATATAGATTTAAATTTGAAATGTTTACTTAAAAAACAACAATGATCTGGTTAAGTTTTCTATTTATGACTTCGTTTATAATGTTAAATGCTGCAACAAAAAAGATAAATAGAGAGAGCAATACCAGATACTAGGATAAAAAAGAGATGCGTGTATACGTGTCATATAAGTTATACGTTTTTGAACAGTCACACACTCTCGAGGTTATAATATGACGCATAACATCGAGTATGTGACTACCTTGACAACAATAAAACAATAAGTTTAACAAGCAATTTCATAGTATAGACTTTTCTAGCAATTTGCGGGCGCATCGTATAAATTCACTTTCATATTTTTTCATAAAGCTCCTAAAGAATTATAGCTTCCAAAATATTGTTCATGATAAAGGTATCCACATAAATTTTACCATGCTTTAAACTTATAAAAGTATTAAAATACAATAATTAAACGTACATATTTAACCGAGAAAACGTATCGATAACAAGATTCCAACACTATAACCGGCAAGTCGACCGGTACAGGTGCGTTAGGTTCTCACCGCGCAACACTACGTCTGTCTGCGTAAACCGATGCACACACACCGATTTGTCTATAGATAAACATCTTCAGATCGCCACTTTATTTATCCATCTATATCCACATTACTTACCTTCAAATTATTGTATGATTTTTTTCTCTTAGTCGACTGTCTCGTAGTTTTTATATTTATTATCTAATACACATTACACTCGAGAATTGTTTTATAAGTTGCATTTTTTTAGTGTAAAAACTATTTATCTAATAGAAAAAATAAATGGGTTGTATTATATTGACCGTGAAATGAATACCTATGTGATTGAATATTATATTTTATAATTATATCATTACGTGAATGATGGTAATATTTGAAAGTGACCTCTTCTACGTATATTCACCAAAAATTATAACAACTATAAACAATACACAAATAGTGTTAAAAACTGCGAGCAGCACCTTACATGTTACAAAAGTGAAACTTCTTATAATACAATCAATATTTCTTCTCTCTCATATAACGAAATTTGCACAAGCGTGATACGTTTTTTAAATTTTATACTTAATTCTTGTCTTTAAAGAAACGCTAACTAAGAGTTATCAATCAAAAAAAAAATGTCGTTAAACAAAATTGAGTTTCCTGTCGGCTTTTCTCGGTAGTAGGTTAATGACGAAAGTGTGTGCACTTTCTTAGGGCTTAAATTGAATAAAATATTTTTAATTTTGATTTTTAATATTGAGACATTTATGTCCTGTTTGTAAAGCTGTAGTGTTCTTAAACCTACTTGACAACAATGACGTCGACCGACATTGTCCGGCGTCAATTAATTGTTAATTTTGAATCTTAATAAGCCTAATTACCAGAGCCACCTTTAATACACATAACATAGGAAAAATATATTAAAAAAATATTTTTTTAATACCTGAGATTACTTTAGCCGTTTTCCATAATCTTCTTTCTAAGCTGGTAATAAAAAAAGTTGCGTAATATTTTGTAATCAATGTAAAATCGAAGATTTAATAACCAAAGTGCGAAAGACAGAAAGAAATATGATCTAAATTAGAATAAACCAATAAATCTCCTAAATCTATACACCTCAATAACATCATTAATGAAGCTGTCAAACATATAGAAAGCAGCACCATTACGAGTAATGATTCAATTAAAATGAATTATTGTGCATCGGCGTTTGGCCTCACCCAATACGTTTTGGTGAGCTATATAGTAAACACACAGAAAACTATTTTATATATTTCACTAGATAGTAATTTTTGGACTTTATGTTTTGTATTGGCTAAGTAAAACGATTAGATTACGTCATCTGGGAGATTTTTTTATCATGGCACGACAAAGGGGTAGAATGCAATAAAAAAAACAATGATCTTCACCAAGATATCGAACGATTCGAACTCGCGTCGATAGATGCAAAGTCCATATACGCTACCAACTGAGCCATCATTGCTTGCACTTTGCAAGCTTCTTGGCAAATGGTTAAAGGCTCTCAAATTCAGTTGCTAAAGTTATTGGCAGTAAATTTTCAGCTAGTAGATAGTAGCTAGCCAAAGCTCCGTACTCTATCGAAGACATATTCAAGTGTTCTATCGCTTTACTGCCATTGTTTTAAACTTTGCTGCAAGACAGGATAATTGTGACCAAATGGATCGCAACCACCACAGATCGGTAAAAGATGTGTACAAGTTCACGGTGTGAATTCGACTTCAAACAAAAATTAGGATCAAACTCAATTTAGGTCAGATTCGTTCGCACTCACCACGTTCCCGGATCATATCTTCCTTGTTTCACTGTTCTGTGGCAACCACCATATACAAGGTGTAAGTACTCACTATAATGGCACACTTAGGCTTGTCCCGTTCCAGGGTCAGCTGGTGTATTATCGAGTATTATCCAGTTTCTTGCCGGTTCTTCTCGATGACTGAGATGTTTTCCGAATCGGTGGTAGTATATTGACATTCTTAAGTGCCTTCTTAGTTCCTAAACTGAATTAAAAAAAGACAAAGCAGCCATGAGGACTGCCGTCAGAAGTGAAAACATAAAACTATAAAAAAACAGTTGTTATTTTTGGATATCCAAATTAATTGTATTTTTTTTTTTTTTTTTTGTTATATTGCTACAAAGACTCCGTTTATCGTTAACACGTCACGTGACAATGTCGATGACGACTTAGATGAATTTACTCTCTATCCAAACCTTCCTATAGAAGTTTTCACTTCTTGGGTTTATTACTATGTGTATGGTGGTCGCAACCTTTATCATCTTTATTTAGGTTATATTGATACAAAGACTCCGTTTATCGTTAACACGTCACGTGACAATGTCGATGACGACTTAGATGAATTTACTCTCTATCCAAACCTTCCTATAGAAGTTTTCACTTCTTGGGTTTATTACTATGTGTATGGTGGTCGCAACCTTTATCATCTTTATTTAGGTTATATTGATACAAAGACTCCGTTTATCGTTAACATGTCACGTGACCGTGTCGATGACAACTTACATGAATTTACTCCCTATCCAAACCTCTCTATAGAAGTTTTCACTTAAAAATATTTTGATTGTTGATATGTTGTTTTGATGACGCGCGGTTTAAAGGTCTGTGCTCATCTAGATCGCGCCACTAGACCACTATACACATTGTGATAAACTAGATACAGTAACTGTCCTTTAGTTTACATTTCATGATCAGCTAGTGCACATCCAGCTGCTGAGATGCTTGTAGGTATGACAACGGCGACCGCCGTTGGATTGTGGATCCTTAGGTGATCACCATTATTTTAGGATTTTTCTACCATGTTGCACTTTGCTGGTCACATTGTCATATTCCTAAAAAAATACTTCAAACATAATTTTCTTAATCATATCACAGTTAAACATGAAACGTATAAAAAAAGTACTATAAGATTTATCTCTGAATTCTTATTTCCGTAAATTAAACACGTTCAAAATGAGAACAAAATCAATTTCAACGTAATAAAAAAAAAGTGTAATGATACACAGACAAAACAAGTTTATGTTCTAATAAAACATCAACAACAAAGCCCTAATTTAGAAAAAATATAGATTTATTGTCAAATCAAATCCATTTTTAAAGATATAAAATGTAAATGAGCGAATTAATATGTATAGTCGATATATCTCGGAATACATCTCCAGATGTTATCTCGCGCAACGGTGAACGTAACAAAGCAAACATAGCAGATGACCAGTTTAGTATAGTTGAGGCGTATTCATAGTCTTGACTTTGTTCAATGTTTTTACGTAACTTGTACGCACAGTTTTTGGCGGAATCGTGATCTCTCATTTTGTAGTTTTTATTTCAATTTATATTTTAACTTATACATATTTCAGCTTTCGATATTTGGCCTTATATTATGGTAACATTAAAGGGTGTGATATAGTTTGGGTATTATGCACGAGTGAAGTGAATTATAGAAGAGTGATATTATATTATATTATATTATTATAGTTAAACTGTCTCATTCTTTATCTCTATGCTCGAAGTCCTGGATTCGATTCCCAAGTCGAGCAAAGTGTTATTGGGTTTTTCTATGAAATTCTCAGTAGCAGTTCGGAGTTTGGCTTTATGCCCGATTAATGGCAAGAGGCTCGTTCCTATTAACACATGCCTGGCCAACTATGGGTGTACATTAGTACACCTCTGCCTAACCTTTTGAAGTTAGAGACCTTTGGTATGTTGTATATTATCATTTCACGATGTAAACGCTCACAGAGAACGGATTTTAGGCAAATCCTATAAAAATATTTAATACGGGTAAAGCCGTGAGGTACAGCTAGTTAAAGTAATAACTATAAGCATTTACTTTAGGTTCACATTAACACTCTCTTAACAGTTTTAATAATAAAGCCACTATCTAGTTATATACCTATGTAATCTTCTCCAATAGCTTATACGATTCAGTTGATCCACCGTCGTTCCCACGGAAGGACCAGATGTTAGGTCAGCATATTTAGGATAAGTAGGAGTAAGCTTAGTTTTTACGACATTATAAAATCGATCAATAAACAGTATGGTTAATTAACGTTTTAGTTTTAAAAAAAAAAGACTTTTTCGCTCCCCGAAACTATCTTTTAAATCTTTCGCTAACTATCTTGTTAAAACATTGTTTGAACTTTGAAGATTAGTACATTGTGTATAAAAACGCATTGCCATTGAATAAGACGAAGAAGGAAAACTGTAGCATGGTATATTCATTTATTTTTAATACATTTTACTGATTGATTTATAATTTCACTACGCTTGAAAATAAGTGCATTATATAAAAAAAACGCTAACTGTCTTATGACGAATGTACCCAAGTTCGGTGAAACTGTAAAAGCCGCAGCGGCTTCAGGGCCCCTAACGCTAACAGTATAGTCAGATCTAAAAAAAACAACAACAACATTTTGACAACTTTTGGTGGAAAATAGTTTTAAACACTTTATATGTTGAATATCTATGTTTTTTTAATTAATAAACAAAAAAGTGATTTTAAAATATTTTTAAATTAACCATAAAATATTCCGCAAAAATACGGCATTATATTCCCGTGACGTCAGCATTAATTTGTATGATAACAGTGACAAATGTGACAACTTATTCAAAAGTCTAACGTTCATATTTCCTGAATGGTGACATCACGTTTTCTAATCGACATTTCAAATTTCGTGACTCATAGAGAAAAATAAAGATTACTTTTTCCAGATTTGTAGGTATTGTTTTATGGTTTTTATATATAGATCAATATTACTCAATAATTTACTTAAATTTTTAAACATACAGTCAACTTGTGGACTAGTAGTTTGTCACTAGGTAGCATTGTTCCAGCACCCACAAAATAATATGTACTTAATAACATCATATAGATCTTGTAATACACACCGTCTGTGATCACATTTTTACAGGCTTCTCATCATAAATATTTTAACGTTTTAAACCTTTTAAACAATTGTTTACTACAAAGCTATAATATGTTATTTCTCATAAGTGAATACTAAAATTCAAAGTTTCATAAAGAACCTATTTTTTTTTTTAATTTCATCTGTAATTTATATCCATTTAACACTTAGAAAATTGAGTTTTGTCACAGTTTCCAATCAGATTTTATTTCCCTAATGCTTACCACACCCATTTTAATGTATCGTATGTTGATAAATGATTAAAAACTGCGACAGTATTTTTTATTTTTCAAATGCGTTACTATGAATACAGCGGTGTAAAAAATGATGTAGAAAGTGGTATGACAACGCGCACACATGAGCGGGTGCGCGCCGCGCCGGCCGTGGCCGTTGATTAGGTGCCTCTGTGAACCGTGCGAGAGTCTACCCTCGCTATAAATTGATCTAGATGTGGTAATTAATTTATATTTTCATTTCTAAAATTGGAATTTTAAAATCGTTTGAAAATTATAATACTATGCGCTAGATTAAATGTAAACTTTGATTATACATCAACCATAAAAAAAGATAAACTCGATTAAGTTTCTTTGCTGGCTCTTCTCGATGAATGGGATGTTTTTCGAACCGTGTTTTGACATTCATGCGTGCCTTTTCAAGGTCTAAATTATATAAAAAATGTTTTGATTTTGATTTTTGACCATCGTGATATCTAATACTATTTAATGTTGTAACGTTCAAGAGATTGTTTTTGTTTGTTTGATTTTTGTTTTTGTACATTACCCGTCAGATTTCAAAAAATATTTTTTTGCATTTTATAGACTATTTGCTGATGTAGGATTATAAGGAGCGGATAAGTAGCCATGACCGTTAAGCACTTTGGTACGCAAATACGAGAAGTGAGAAATAGGCTACATACATTATGCGGCGCGGCGCGGCGGTGCGGTTGGAATGAATTTGACATCGATGAAACCGTGGGGCTCAATTAAAAATAGAATAAAATATTGTAAATGTCTATTCTAGGGTATTTATCTCGGCGAAGTGCCCCCATACATCGGCCTCAGCTCCTTTTACTGTTAGCTGTAAGCAGTACGCACGCAGTAGGTACATTAAGGATGTTACTGTGTGACTATTGCAATTTACGCTACACTACAGACTAAAGACTAGACAGTAGATGCAACTTTTTACTCGATTGCGAAAAAGGAGAGTTATATTTTTCGAGCGTATGTACGTATGTAGGTAAGTCTTTTTCTTTCGCACGCTCTGTAGCCTAAACGGCTTGATGGATTTTAGTATACGAGGTCTCGTTAGATTCGTTTTCATTGTGGGAGTGTTAAGGCTATATAATATTTAATTGCAACGTTGAGAATCAAATATAAAGTAAAAATAGAAAAACATATTTTTTTTAGTCAAGTGTTTTTAATTCTAACGGTCGCCCTAAGCTCGAAATTCGACCAGCGACTTCTTGATCATTGACTATTGTCTGTTTGATATTTGCAGTATTCATGAACCTCAACAATGAGTATTATCTACTTGCTGTCACTTGAGTGACAATGTCAATATTTTGGAAGGTCTATGTTTAATGGCACTGGTCAGTTTAGGATTCGCAGTATTAATTAATTTAATATATTAGTATCAGATATTATGGATAAATTTTAGCTTTCTGCACTCCTTCTCCATATAAACTTTAATCGTGCCAAATCTCAGAGTCTTCCGTGTACGCAATACGCTTAAAAAGGGGTACCTACACAGTTTTTGCTTCACGTATTAATATAATTATATCTTCAAAATCATAGTTTATTTGGTATCTCCGCTTCTTCTTCACCCCATGGCCTTTACAACCTTTAAATCTGGCTCTAAATACACCTATATTACCAGCTGTGACTCACAGTTTCACCCGCATTAGATTTATTCCTTCACCGCGCTGCCGCAAAAATATACGTTGTTCTCACTACGACTAGCCCGATTGCTTGACGTTCTTGACTACTGCTCAGCTCCTACGAATCATAGCGTGCAGTTATATAGCCTATATCCCTTTTCCAAAAGAAGGCTATAAATCACAAAAAGAATTTTTCAAATCTAACTACTAGTTCCAGATATTAGCGCGTTCAAACAGACATACAATCCATCATGTATTATAATATTAGCTTATGATATATAGTATACCTATTTATTACTACTTTCTGATAGGTATTCTTAGCAGTCAGCAATTTTCTAAGCTTAGACTGTTACCATCTTCAACTGAATCATTTAAAATGGTCACCATGGTCAAACACCGGTATCTACAGTTTTTTATATATAAAGGTTTTATCTCAAGTTTCTAAAACTTTATACGCTTCTAACATGACCTTGACCTCGCATCTAAATAGAAAGGTTGCTCAAAAGATTAACGATAATTTCCTAAAGAAATGTAATCATTGATTCCATATGGAAATATATGTATAGACGTGGTAGCACAAATTTGTTTTCAATTCTATTTTCGTTTCATTTATGTTTTTCTTTCCGTAATTGACGATATATTCGCCTATTAATATACACTGAAGCGATACTTAAGAGAAATAACAGATTTTATTTCATAGATATGTTATTTGAATGTAATAATAAATATAGGTTCTTAATAAATTAAATATGGTATAAAAGTAAATAAAAATAACTCATTGGTTGTAATAGTATGTTTATACGATACAATTTACGTTGTAGGTTATTTTTATTTATTTGTATTTCTGTAGATACGTTAAAAAAGATGAAAGTGAATTTTTATGATGCGCGAACATATTATATCAAAAAGTTTAAACTTACCTAACTTGAGGAAATCTGGTGACTTTTCCCACGGAATCCATAAAGTCCAACCTCTTTACAAATAATTACCTTTAACTGTTACTAGCATTGTAGATATATTATGTACACTACACTATTTGATACTGATACACTAGGTTAAAAAATTGATGCAGTGTGACAAGTTTTTAATTAAATTTTAATATAATATTCAATGTTTTTTTTTTTTTAAATCGGTTAAGCAATTTGAACGGAATCTCACCTGATGTTAAGTGACCTAGTGGGTGGATTGGCTCTCAAGTGCAGCTGCCGGAACTCACCTATAGTTGTTAGGCGACATATTTTCAAATTGAAAGTGGTAGCTAGACAGGCAAGCATTAGAAAAAGCTCTGTCACCAAGTTATGATCTCAAAATGTATTTCATCACCGAAAGATGAAGCTCATGGTAGGAATTCGTACTCAAATCGATCGAAAGTTTGGATGTTTGTTACACAAGCAAAATCAGGTCAACAGATTTGGATTAAATTTGGCTCACAGATAATTTATTATCCTGTAATTAATTTATTATCACATAGAATGCTTTGATTCAGGTGAAGACCCAATTCTGTGAAGTCCACGCAGATGAAGTCGCAGGTAAAAGCTAGTAACAAACATAACTGTATATGTAAGTATATACGAGTATGTAATAAGAATATATTAATCTGAACACGGTTGTCGAGATTTTCAACCAACCTTTGCTCAATCCCAGTCGGTGCTTTTAGAACAACATTACGTCGAATCACTGGGGGCTTACTGACGATCTGTCATCGATATGAAACTCCTGACCTCGGATGGCACGATTGTTTCTCTCTGTGATTGATGTACGGGCCCACTGAACACCTGTCACGTTTACGTATGCCACAAGTCATGAGATTAAGCTGTTGATTTTTTTTTCTGTTCAGTTTCAATCGCCCCGCATATTCAATCACATTAAATTTGGATTGTATATGCCTGTTTCGTAGATACGATAGTTAGCTACCTGCCTGCAGTTTGACAGACTGGTTAGCGTTTGTGCTTATTGTTGCTCTCCTAGGAATCGTACCGTAATATTAGATAAACATTTCGACATAAATATAGGCTATAAAACACAGAAATAATTTCTCACAGCTGACTGGTATTTCCAGAGATTAGCGCGTGCAAACAAACAAACAAAATACAATTTTTCGTGCTTTATTGTTAGTATAAAGTTGAATAAAATAATAGAATTTTGAAATAAATCTCGTAAGATTTTTTTTAGAACTGACTATACTGTGTTAGCCTTAGTGGCCCTGGAGCCTCTGACGGCTTTTACAGCTTCACAGGACTTGGGTCTCCTTAGAATTCGAGAGTAACTCAGATCTCTTTTCTGACGAAAATAATACTCTGTATATTCTATATGTAGTGAAACTTGTTTTTATTTATTTTTGTATAATTCAATAATGATAATAAAAAATATTTTATCCATAAATAAAACAATTAAAAAAAAAATCTAAATTATCTCGAGATTGCATGCATAATGTGGCCTCCACACTACATCGCAATATTCTACAATGCTGCGCACAATATCAATGTAAAGTAATATTTTACTTTGAGATGTGTGGAATTCCTTTCTGTTTATAATTATAAAACCTAAGGACTTAAACGTTTTTTTTATTGTTATGCAAACATGAGGTACAAAAGTTAATTTTCTAACAAACGTGATTCCCAAATCCCTAATAAATTCTATCTCTTTTATAACGGGACCTGTAATATTATAAGAAGAAGTTATTTCATTAAAATAAATATGTTTATTGTTGATCCCTAAGGAAATCTTTTTTTATAACTTTTTCTTAACAATAAATCCTATTGTATCACAAATCGCTCCCGCTTATAAATGGAACTAACTTCGTAAACAACGATGCAACAGTGTGAAATCAAACATTACTATGCTAACAAATTGAAAATCATACGCTGACCAACATGTTAGTACGATGAAGAGCTATTTACATGAGGCAATATGTTTTTATAGATTGCTTATATAATTACGACGGTTAATTTGTTGTGAAATTTTCATTTAATTGAGTATTTTCTACAATTATTAGGTACGTTATATTAGTTCTATATTGAAAATAGAGAAGTAGGTTGCATATGACGTTGTCAAAACGAAGTCATAGTAAACTGTAGATACTCATAGATATACTATATATAGATTAGGAATTCGAAAGAGAAAAAGCATAGTATATGTTTGTATTAGAATGAGATAGCGATACGAGACCATTTTCGTGTGTGCTATCGGCCTACTGAAAACGTGACCAAAATAAATCCTGCTTATTTTTGTAAAACCTAAGGTTTCAAATAGTAATTTAATGTTTGTAAACGTGTTTAACTTCAGTTTCGTGTACTGTACTTGGGTGTAACTCGTAAATTATTTATCAACAAAAACAAACAATAATACGCACGCACTAGTATTCCGATTTGTTGTCTGTCATGATATTCAACCTATTGCCGATCTGTAGCCTACTTTATCGTTGTTGCCAATTTGAAATCTTGTATGTGACATTTTGGTCGAAAATTAGTTTAGCAGTTATATAAAAACACATTTTCATTTTCTACCACTTGCAAAACTTTTATCTTTTTTGAACTCAAATTTCTGCTTACATTTATCTTTTGTTCGTTTTTCTTAACAAAATACTTTTGCAATGAAGATACCTTACTAAATCTATGATTATATCCTAGGCAATGATATCGTATTAATTTAATGATTTAACATGCAAAAATACCAGAACTGAGTAAAGACCTATTACCGTACGAAAGCTTATACTTAAATATCACGTCAGATGATGATGTATTGAAATTTTAAACGTTGTGATTTTTTTTTAATAGTCGTAGGTATAGTAAAGTTTTACTCTTACCGCGCCCAAAGAAGTATCACATAAAAAAATAACGATAGCAAATCACCGACAAGTTCATCGACCATTAAGGAAACAAAAACTCGCATAGTTCGATAACCTGTCCATTAATTGGACGTTAGAAGATTCCGAACCTTAAATAGTTTAGCATCTTGTTCCGAGTGCTAATGACAATATTATTATAAGTCGAACATGTTTGCCGGCAAATAATACGTTATTATCGACTGTACTGCTGCTTCGTTGGGCGTTCGACAATGCGTCTGGTCTAAGTAATCGTTCTTAGTGAATAGTGGTGTACGGACAGCAAAATAAGGTTTTTTTAAGTTGTTCTTCTTTTGGCGCATTTAATAAAGAGAGAAATTGAGAGCTGCGCGTGTATTACGTGAAGGAAGTGCGAAATAAAGAAGTTGATCAATAATAATAATAATAAAATATTTTATTGACTGGGTTATGTTTTTCGAGCGTATGTATGTCTATTTCTTTGACACGCTCTATGGCCTAAACGGTTTGATGGATTTTAGGACACTGAGTGTCGTTAGGTTCGTTTTAACTGTGGTAGTGACATATGCTATATTATATTGATTTATGACATCTGCGAATCAAATAAAAAGCAAAAAAAAAAAAAAAAAATCAAGTATTTTTGTTGCAGTAGGGTTTTTTGTTTACTTTTTAATAATTTGGCTTGTTTAATTGTGTAAAAATAAGTTAAATTTGCATCAATAAACAATATTTTATTATAATTTAATAACGTTCATTTATAAACTCTCACCTCTCAGTTTTATTCTCTACTAAACGCGCCAAAAGAATATACCTAAAAAAGCCATCACTCATTTTTTTCCTAAATTCTTTATAAGGCTTGACCAAAATTCTGATATTCAATCATAATACGGCCTAGCTTTCGGAACACACAAGCGACAAATTTTTAACTTAAGGGTTGTAAGCTAGCCAGGTGTGTATTATAAAATGGCCTACCACCATGTTATAGTGTCATGATTATTTTCTCCGTCACCGAAAGCTCTGGCCCTATGTAGGGATCTGAACTTACTGAGCCATCATAGCTAATTATATGTAAAAAAAAAAATATATTAAACAATATGAAACATGGTCGAGTACTTTTGATAATATTAATATAATAATATGGTATAAGTTCAATTAATAGATACCATGGTCTATTATTATTTAACATTAGTCACACCTACAAGAACGAATTAAGATATAATTACTTATTTTTTTTAAAGTAATTACTTTTATAATAATTTTATACGGTAATAAACATTTTTATATACCTTTCGGCCTAAGGCGACCTGTATCAATGGATTTTAGGTCATTGCCAAGTTTAATTTATAATAAATCTCTTTATAAATTTAATTGATTGAAATGAATTTGGTTATTACTTCATATAGTTTACGTAATGTATTTTAAGTGTATAGGAAAAGGCCTAAGAAATTTTTGTAAGAATTACAATAATAATGCTAGAAGGTTTTTTACCTCTTTTTAACCGAATTCAAAAAAAGATGGGAGGTTACATACTCAATTCGAATGTATATCTTTTTAATTTTATGGATGCTCATTCATAAGTTCTTTGTTTATGAACCGATTTCAATTATTCTTTTTTGTTTGATAGGTGATACCTCAAAAGTGGTTCCAATTTAATTTCATTGGCATTGGACCTTCAACTTCGAAGATACACCAGGGAACTCTTCAAAATCATCGAAGTTGGTTTTCTGTTTTAGTCAAAAATTGTCTTTCCTTTTATATTATAGCTATTATATTACATATAATGCCCTTCTAACTAGCTGTGCCACATGATTTCACCCGTGTTAAGATTTTGGATAGGATTTGCATAAAATCCGTTCTTAGTGAACTTTTACATCGAAAAGGTCAAAGGAGTAACTATGCTAAATTTCCAGTCAATCGTAACACCTTATAGCTTCTGAGTTATCGTGATATCCTTTGATAGCCTTTCTCGATGTAAATGCTTAATAAGATTGAATCCCATACAAAATTTAATACTGGCGAAACCGTATATATTGTAGCAAAAAAAAAAAATAAGAACGGCTCAAAAGGCAGGGAGCGGGGTGTCAAAAAGAAAAACAAAAATGCGGCTGTCAAAAAAATAAATACTAAAAAAGAAAAAAACGAGGCTGACCTACGAAAAGGACGAAGGGTACTACAAAAATGAAAGCGAGGGTGCTGTATCAAGGGCACCAAAAAAGGAGCTGCCTTTTCGAGGAATATATGTTTCCATCCCTGCCGGACATAGAGTCAGGAAATCGAGGTAAGTGGATATTTGTATAATAAACCTTGTGACTCCAAGTGTGTTTTCTTAAATACGATCCACCTGGGGTACAGCCGGCTCTACAGCATGGATTTCAACAAAGGCGCCCTGAGATTGACTGAGATCATGAACTCTCGCCGGTGAGCTAGGCGGTGTTGTAGTCTGCTACAATATTATTAATTAATATTTAACCTGTGGAAATAAAGATTTTTGTAGTTTTTACTGACAGTACAAATCAACAAGTCGGAATACAGAATACAATCTGACAATTAGATTATCAACTAGGAAGTGCTGAGTCATCACGCTCCCATTGTTGGGTGGTGAGCAGCAATAAGAAATACCATTGTTAATCGGAAGCTTTGCGCTTCACCGTAACGTATTGACGTACGGTGTACCAACTAGGTTCAATACCTACTTATCGTAACAAAAATTTTTTTATGACTACGCTTTTAGTTTATTTAGGTAGGTATATTTAGAAAGCATCCTCCTTGTATTATAGTCGTGCTTAGCATGAAAATATTCATACATTCATACTTATATTTTTTTTTTTTTTAATATTGTGAGAAGTATTTTATTTATCGAGGTATCAAATTATCTTTGCATAAAAGAATCCACGAGCATCCTTATTATTGAATAGGGTATTTCCTAAACTTTACTTCCTACGTTATGTTAATATTCTGTCAACAGACTCCTATCAGTGTATTCTATCTGCTACACCAAGATCTAATTTTGTATTATCACCATTTTCGGAAGAATCTTCACTTAAAATCAGTACAAAAGATCGTTAACATATTCAAATGTCTACGGACTTCCTTTTGAAAGTAAAAAGTAACTAATCAGCTATCAATGTCTGTATTTATTTTGACAGGTTAACCTTTATTCACAAAGATCAGATAACTTTCAGAAACAATGGCTCCATCCGACTGGTATACCGTTTCTAATAATTATTAGAATAACCCAGCTTGCTCACTTTATGTTTAAAAAAAAACTTTTTTCTTATCGTTGCTCGGTAAAGTGCCTGAAGGTAAGAATAGTGTAACAACAGCTTTTATGTTGGGATCTACATTGCATTCTCAGTCAATTTCTGGTAACTATTACTGAGATTTGAAGTTTTATTACTGTCATTTTTAATGATTGGTACAGATATTACCAAGTATAGCAAGCTGATTTAGCTGCGCAGGAACATTGCCTCGCTGAGCGTTTTCTACCGTATGTATCATGGTGAGTGTTTTAACGAATTGTTCAATTTAATTTCCTCCTCTCCTTTTTACAACAGAACCACACGCGCTGAACTTCGGAGTCACAGTTTTACGGTAACCTCCATCTCGGCACGAACCAAAAAGTTCTCTATGTCAAACCTTATAATGTCTTTGTCACACCTTAAAACCGTCTTCCGGCTAATAAGGAACCCTGCTTCTTACGAGTTCCGGACCGCCGATGGATTTAGATTTCTCGGTGGTCACCGTTGAGTTTGCTTACCATCAGGGGCAATGGAGTTAATTTGCTGAACTACTATTAATTAAAAATGTTTGTTTCGTCATTTTGTGTTTTTTTTTTAAATACTACAATGGTGGTTAATGATTAGCGGATGCCGTAGCTTATGGACGCTTGTAATACCAGGTATCACTAGCAAATTGCCGACCTTGAATCATCCTAATTCAAGAAGCTGTGGAAACTCTTCTCACCGCAGGAACACAACACAAGATTATTTAGCTACGATCTTGGATAGAGTAGAGGCAGTCCATCAGTCGGGCTACCTCAGGTAGAAATAAATCTTCAAAGAAACTTCTTTATACTTCTCTACCTATCTCTCTTTATGTGTGTATGTTAGAATATTTATGATCATGGCTTAGTAAAACTGTGGCAAATCCACCAAACCTATCAACGGTTTGTCTTGGTTTAACCTTTAAAGCAATATCTGACACACATTTTGTTTTGTTTGACTAGGGTTATGCGTCTTAGCTTGAGTTATTTTTTATATTTTCGGGGTTTAGAGTTAGACCATGATCCCATTTAATCTTCATAAGTAACGATGTGGCCTAAGATTGTAACACGCTAAATCTAGAAAGGGACTGGGTCTTAATTGCAGCTACGTGAACACACCTATAGGTGCTTGGCGACAGATTTTCAACTAGAGAGTGGTAGCTAGCTAGAGTATTAGAAAATACCTGACCACCATGCTATGGTTTCATCATGATGTTTCCTTCACCGAAAGCTCAGACTCATTACAGGGATTCGAATTGAGGTCGACTGAAGCGGTGTACGTATACGCTGCGTGGCAGCTGTGGACCTATCACCACTTCAAAAGTCGTGTATCTGGGTGTTTAATATCCTATACATATATTTTATAACATAGGATCTCACAAAACACCGAAGAATAAGTTTCAAGAATTTAGTATCTTAACTTTGCCCTCCCAATACATCATAAAATATAAACAATTTTGAGGCAATTTTAATACTAAAAAAAACCATGATGATGAATAGAATTACAGTGATGTCTGGAAGTGATACTCTCTCTGTACATTCACTGAAAATGAAAATTGCACATATAATGTAAAAAAAAAAAACAGTTTTAAAAATGTTGATAAAACCCTTCGAGTTTCTTACCGGCTCTTCTTGATGACTACGATGTTTTCTAACCGGTAGTATATTGCCATTCATAAGTGCCTGCTTAAGGCCTTAAATTAATAAAATATTTTAAATTTTATTTTATATAGTTTTTATAGTACCTATACCAGCTATTAACTGTGCGCGGACCACCACGCACATTGGGAAACAGCCACCGGATTTGATTTGAAAGCTGTTAGCGCTTAAGAATCTGTCGCCCCTATGACAGGAATTCTTACCTTTAGCCACGTACGCTCGTTCGTCCAGCCGATGGGAACGTCCTGGTTGATTAGGTCTGATGAGCTGGAGTAGGTAACGCACGCAGGTTTGCCCGTTACACTTTGTAATGGTCACTCAAGAATCGCACGACGTCAGATTGTTTGTATTTTGTAATTATGTATTTCCCGTAATCCCCTCGAATCGCACGCAGTTGCATGCGCCGGCGAAGCTCGACACTTTCTCACTCAGACGCCATTAACAACGGCGCAATGAAGACGTTGTGGTTGGATGGGAACGTATGAGCGCTTCACAACGCTCTGCTATTGGTTGAATCCCATCACATTAAGCGACAGATTCATACGATGTTCACAATTGAAGCCGATGCAGAATAGTGCCCAAATATGAATACCAGTTATGGTTACGAAACATTACCATAATAGAAACTATGCTTAGTTTTGAATTGAGTTGCCGGGTGTGAAACTATGTTCTCGTATATTTATTTATCGTAATATTTGCAGAGCAGTATTATGAAACATTAAATCATTACAAAGATAACTTCGACATAAAAAAATATTATCACCGTATTGTCTCTAGCGGGAAAATTATTTGTAAAATGTACGAGCTGTGTACTTCTTGATTGTGTCGAGCGTCTGTTATACGTTCTAAAACATTGTATAATAGGTATAGAAGGATACGCGTACGTGCGTTCGTGTGAGAATCGTAAGTTACTCCACAGTACAATATAAAAGACAGTAAATCATTACTAATTAATAAACGAAGACGTTTCCTTTTAGAAAAATTTATCACCATTCCTAATAATGTACCATCATACCTAATTTATAAAATTTTCATTATGTACCCGCAGTTAGAGTTTGTTTTTAGTTGACCAAGATGTCTTTCAAGATAAAGTAAAGCTCTCAGTCGGCATGAATTTTTTTGGACACCTTCAAGAATAATCGTCATATTTTAGCAAATTTATACTACACTTTAATGAATTATACAACTTAATCTTCCTCATAAATTATTCCAACCATTTATGAAAACCGTATGAAAATCCGGTCTGAGTTTATATTTTTTTTTTTTTAGTTTACTAAAATACTTTTTGAGTTTATCGCGGTTAGATAGACAGACAGATGTTGCGAGGGGATTTTGTTTTATAATATAGTTTTTTAATAATGTTATACAAATACAAACTAGTAGTTACAAGTACAATATTTAAGATACACGAAAAAAGCTACAATAGCCTAATCACGTATTATTAATCGTTTTGAACATCAAGAAGTCCATAACACTATGAGTATATTCCTTAAGACGTTTAGATTTCCTCAGAATTTTTCCTACCCCGACAATTCAAAGCTCTATTAATCATCATTATATTATTAATATGTGAAGCAAAAACATGCAAAGAAAGTTGCAAAGAAAAGTGACAACAAGTGATATAATATTCATTGTTTAGGTTCATACTGCAAATGTGAAATAGAAAATAGTCTATGATTAAAAAATCGCTGGTTGAATTTCGATCATTGTACGACCCGCTAGTCAAAGTTAAATTCGTGTTTGCAGTTTTCGTAAAAACCTGATAAATTTATTAGAATGCACAATAGTTCAGAAATACAGTAACAAAAATTAATATATGCATTTAGAGTTGATCTACCGCGTTCTTGCATGTACCACGGCGTAACCTCAACGGGTCAGGCAACATAATTGATTTACGCCGCAGCGGACCATGCATTAACATAAGATAATGCTTAACCTCTGACACGGCTCTTAAAATTTCACTCGTCCATTTTAACAAGCACCATTTGTGAAACAACGCTATGGGGAGCTGTGAGTTTAGTTGCATTGTGTATGTGCATTATACTTAATAATACAAACAAATTATAGCACATCTCAGACGTCCGGACTGACAGTAAAAAGTGTGTGTCTCTTTAAATTGGTCAAGTGCAACTCGAAGGTTTTTTTATAGTTACATGTCAGACAATAGGTCCGGCCGCTGCAGACGAGAATGGATGTCGAGTGCCCGTTCAATATATTGTTGTTTATTTTCGTTTACCAAGAGTGGGTATGTTTTTGTATTATGCCAAATCGATGCTTATTTTATTTTTTTATTTCTACGATAACAATGTTGCCTCTTACCGCTTCGATTTAAGTTTAGGTACTTGTTAATTTATAATAACTACAAATCGGTGTTTATTCGATATTCTTGTCACGTTTTTGATATTGCAGCATCGGAAAGGTGCAAAATATACCTAATAGTGAGGACAGTGCAATCCAATATCATCGCCTACTACAGTGGGATTTACAATCCATCGGCCGGCCTGCTCAATTGTCACTTCACGTTATGTTTGAAGGACTCCGTTTTGTAGGAAGAAGGGAAATCCCTGGTCAGGAGACAATACGGCAAAGATAAAATACAGTAAAAAATTAGATTCATAAAAAGTTTTTTTTTTTCTCGCAGTGTACATATAGGTAATGTGTAAACAAGAAAACGCTTTCTCGTTCTATGACATGCTCAAATTACACGTGTCCACAAGAGACGGCATGAGAAGTACTGTTTTTGTACTTATATCTCTACAGCGAAATCACCTTGTAGATGTTTTTGCGTTTGTATTAGTGTACCGTAAAGTACACGTATACGTATATTATTTCATTTTAATACTTACAGCTAAGTACATATTTAAGTTACATGTATAAATTAATGAAGGTAATTTACAAGTTCTCACATACATGTATATGAATAAAAATAAAGAATAAAGTAGACGGAAGAACACAAAAATTTTAACAAAAGAAATTGGAATTTAGAAGAGCTTTCAACTTCGGCACAGTTTGTATCAAATAAATCAACGTTTAAATCACTAACAAATTTATTCATACTGCTGCTTACTCGAATGAAATAGGAATTTTGTCTGTAAGTAGTCCTAACAATTATTATTATTATTATTATATTTGGTAAGACACACTAGCAGCTAATTAGCTGATGCGTGCGTATCAAATAGCTTGGAGATATCTTCCTTGTCCAATCTGCTCTTAAAGGAGGTTATGGTAGGAGCCATCACAACTTTTTCTGGAAGTTTGTTCCATGCTGTGACCACTCTGTTAGGCAAGAACTGCTTCATTGGGTTTCTTTTTGCTGGGAATTCCCAAAGTTTCAAGGGATGACCTCGTAGGTGTTTATTTTCATTTGACTTAAACATATCTTTAAGGCTGGGCACATCGTAATAATTAGTGAGGATTTTATAAGTTTCGATTAACCTGCCCCTTTGTCTACGGTGTTCTAGTGTGGTAAGGCCAAGGTTTATGAGGCGCTGTTCATAGGGTAAGTTACGCATTGCATACACCATCTTAGTAGCCCTTCTCTGTACATTTTCCATGAGCTTAATGTCTTTTTTGAAGTAGGGATCCCAGATAATATAAGCATGTTCAAGAAGGATAAATACAACAATAGGATTATAAAATATGTTAAGGTTTCTAAAAGGTGCTACTGTTGCGCGTAGGTTAATTTGGCTCATTACCTATATTGTGTTTATTTGTAGTTAGAATGCGAGGCACGTGGTTGCTAGCGTAAACTGGTTTATTCCGGTTTTACTCACTGTCTTTTCACACTACTACAAACGCAAAAAACATCTTCAACCCGATTTACTAATATTCTAGTATCTATGTATTTTCAGATGTTGTTAGGACTCCTATCTTAGGAGTCAGTACTGAAGTGAAAGGATTTTGCATTTCGCAAGAACTTATAAGTAAAAATGTTTATATTTGTTTCTATAGCTCATGTAGTATTATTGTATACATATACATGGGTACATATAAATAAATGAATTGTTATGTTAGGCGACGGGGACTGTTCGGTATGAAATAAATATCTGACAGTGCACTAACTAACCTCCGTCTAAACAGTTGGCAAATTTTCGATATTATATTAGATGTATTCTGCAATTATTGTAATCTTGAGTACACCTATGTTTTGATGTTTATTATTGAATCATACAAAAATGGCTGAATGGATTTGGATGAAATTTGGAATACAGATGGTTTTAACATGGTAAAGACCCAATTCTGAAGTGAGCACAATCGTTGTCGCGGGCAGAAGCTAGACCTACAATAAGTCTGAGCTTTCGAAGGTACATGGTGGAGGAGCATTTATTAACACCCGGCCGGCTAACTTACGCCACGGAAACTGTCGCCAAGCCACATAGGTGTTCCAGCAGCTAAATTTGGGAGCAAATCCCCTAGATCTAGATTATTAGAAACAAGAGAAATGTTTTCTGTAGTCATTGAGGTCAATGACATCTCTATCATCGCATGTACTATGTAGATCATGTTTTTAATTCTTTAAGGGTTTTAAGCGTCTGGTCACAATCTTATCTATTGCTAAATGACGAAGTGGCCTAAGATGGTAAACGTAAGGCTAAACCTATAAATAATTAAAAATATGATCAAAAGTACATGCGGTGCTAGAGATACCTTGATAACTACACAAAACATTTCTCTTGTTTCTACTTCAAATTTAAGTTTCAACCTATTTCACAACGGACTCCCTTTCAAACGGTTGACTGTGAAAGTTATTAAACAAAAGCCACGGTACAATGCAACACGGTGGTCTCCGAGACCACCGTAAAGACGCACACACTGGACATACGATTTTTTTATTTGATTAACGTCCGTACTCGTGTTTACTCGGTACAGAATATTCATGACGGTTTTTGTGATTAAGGAAGTTTTGGATACGGTATGTGTTTACGTTTTTTGGAGCTTAATCGTTAACAATTGATTTTCATATAAGAACCTCGGTATGCATATTTTATGAGGAGTGAAATTTATAAAAGCGTTACGTTTTTCTGCGCAACGTACCTTGCGCATCTTTCACTTTTAAATCATGTAGCTTGCTTTTAGATAAATCATTAACCACTCAATCAGTCCGTAAGTCTGTCAGTCAGTTCTTCGGTAAGCTTCAGTCGTGCGTGAAAGCTAATACACATAGATTTTTTTTTTTAAATAATATTATGTCAAAGTGAGAACTTTATACCTCAAATAAGCATAGTACCGAGAGATTAGAAATCCATTGATCGTCGCGCTGTTATACCATCATTATCAACAGATCATCGATATAATAATTATAATAATAGTAATTTATTGTCAAAAAAAGTTTATCTAAAAAGACATTTTAAAAATTAAGCCTACATACACAATTTGGCAACGGGTGCTACCATGATGCTATATGGTGTGGTATCACGCCAACACATAGCACTGGTTTTCATTCTGCATCACTTTCATAAAACAGTCAATATTACGTGCAATTAGTAGATCGGCTCGTCACATGATATTACAAATAAAAATAAAATGTCAATATCAGATAGTAAAAAGAAAAGTAAATATTTAAACTTATGTCCCTGTATCATGTATTTTAAATTAATTAATAGTGGAATAATATAATTATAACATAACAAAAATAAAATGAAGTAGGTAGATAATTATTGAAACCGGCTGATCCCGAAACGCGAAACATTTAATAATAAACGCATACTAATCAAAATCGTCTTTGATTATATCACCACCTAAAAGTCGCTTCCCACGGTCCGTCATATTGCGGATTCTCACGTACGACCGAAAAGCATGGACAGCCACGCTACGAACTTCTCTGCTCTTCTACAGACGACACTTTTTCTCTCCTCTTCCACTCTTCCCTCGACATTAGAGAGTCTGCTTGGAATTATTTCGAATACTATCATAAATGTCGTTTTCTATTTGTGTGTTGCATTTTGGTGTTTGTTGAAATGGCTATAAACCAGGTGTAATATCCTCTACAGGGTGCCATCCCTTGGGCACGTCGCGCTCCGTAATCTGCTGATGTATATTCAGTTCATGCGCATGGTAATAACGCTGTCGTAAAGACTTGTTTGTTGCGTTCAGCCGGTGTATACGCAGCTACCAGGAAGCTCACAGGCTACTGACGGTGACCGTCGATGGATTACTGATCTCACGATGGTTGCCGTTGTTTCGTATTGTACAATCTAACATCAGTTACTGTGCCGTACAAAAAAAAAATGTTGCCAAGTGAATGAGTAAAGATGATTTAAATTATCACCTCCATATTTCGAACGTCTGTACTAAAAATCGTTTTCCCAACTGTGTGATTTTTATGCACCCATTGGTTTTGTAATGTTGAAACTACTCATACGATTGTTAAATAACTAACGTATCATAAACGGATGCTTAGGACACTTTCAAACATAACCAATTGAACTCGTGCGAAAAACTATCGGAAAAGGTAAAAGATTTTGAAAAAAAAAAAGTGTTGAAAATCATATTTCTTGTTGATAACAGAAATGTCATTAAAAATATGGTGGGCGTCCGTGCACTGGAGCGTCACTGGAGTTTACTTTTTAAGAACGGTTATTCTGGAAAATACACAATTAACAAAATTAAAATATTAATATATTACATAATATTTTACTATTTTCGAATACAAGTAAGTTAAGTATATGCATATATTATGCATGCACGATTAGTATAAGATGCCCGAATAAACGGCGCGGAGGGGCATCGTAACATTTAATGTTAAAACTCGATTTTGTTTCCAATGTAATTTACTTACCACGGGCTATAAATGAAAATAAATTCTTAAGAAGTTATACTCAAATAATCCCCTGACTCTAAAAATACGAAACTCTCACACAATTGTCGTACTCTTTTCTTTGTTAATTGTAATAATATAGGAATATACCGTCTAATTTTTCTTAGATCTATTGTTTCAGCTATCATATGTTGACCTTTTTTCACCAAGGACATGTTTTTACATAAAAATACCCAGAAAGGGATAGATCACGTAATTACATATACTAGGGGCCCCCAATGATCGAAATTCGACCAGCGACTTTTTAATCATAGATTATTTTCTGTTTGACATTTGCAGTATGAACCTAAACAGTGAATATTATATAACTTGCTGTCACTTTTAATTGAGTGACATTGTGAATATTTTGGGGGGTCTTATTTCAATGGCACTGGTCAGTTTAAGATTTGCAGTATTAATTTATTTAATTTAATATATTAGTAACAGTTATTGTAAATAAATTTTAGCTTTCTGCCATGTGCCAAATCTCAGTCTTCCGCGCACGCAATACGCTTAAAAAGGGTTACAATTTTTTTACTTCACGTAATATTATAATGATTATTATTGTAATGACGCAGTATAAAAATATTTTTAACAATGCAATGCTGTACCAATTAATTATTATAAAGAATTTTTGCACGATCATGTTTTAAAAAATTCTTTGTGTACATATCTAACAAAAAATGACTTTACAACAAAGTCGTAACCAAGAACAAAGTATTTGACCTTTCATTTTATCAATCGGAAATTACGATGTACTTTTGACTTTTGACAATATTATTCTTCTTTTATATGAATAATGATTTTTTTATTACATTTATTTAACATCTTATAATCCATTTGGAATCAAGTTACACTCTGATTTAAATTAAATTATGGAGCAAGAATCCTAGTTAGTGCTCTATATTGTTTAAAGTCATCGCTTAAATTGTGGGCACATATTATGTAAATTGTGAATAGAGACTTTTAAAAAGAAATAAATAATAATAATATATATGGGAACACAATTTCACACTCGGCCTTTTATTTCCAGACTAAGCAAAGCTTGTAATATTTAATTTTTTTGAATGGATAGTCCAACAACATTACACATTAAACAGTATTATTATAATTATATGGTAAACTATGTAACAGCTGTTATACATTCATATCAAGAGAGGCATTTAAATTTTTTGTGAACTATAGCAATATACTTCTCCAAGGTGGTTCGACGACCCGCTAAAGGTTGTGGGAAGCCACTGGATGCTGATGATGATGATCTTTGGGGGAGGTTATTCAGTGGACGTTTTTCGGCTGGAATTATGATGATAGCAAAATATATTTAAGTTCAACTATTATACAAGCTGACCTCTTGTCAATAGTGAATAACTCGATCACAGAGCCACCTATCACGTTCAGGGATAGCATAAAAACCTCCTCCATAAAAAAAAACATAGTACTGACTCGCATGGTCATCGGTCAAACGGTTTTGGAGCTTGGTAATCTCATAAATAAATTCCAATAATCGTTTTAATTCACAAGTAAATCTAATGTTAATTGTTGAAGACACTAAAACTATATTGAGAGCTGAGTCTCAAATGCAATTGCATGAACAAACTTATTATACCTACTTATGTGAGTTCTAGAAAATACCCACCTACAAAAAACGCAAGCTCTTTGTGAGATTTGGATTTACAACCTCCGACGCGGCATCTGAATGTGTTACTACTGAGCTACCATCACTTTCAATTATTATGCCGTGATGGCTCAGTGACGGTGTTTTAAAACACCGTATTGATTGACTTTGGTTCGAATCCTGGAATGAGCCTGAAGGAAAAAATTGAGATGAAACCATAGCATGGTGGTGAGACATTTTGTATAAGCTAACATCTAGAAGTCAAAAATCTATCACCAAGCATCATAGATAGGACAATGTGGCCATAGATAGATAAAACAATTAACCTACAAAGAAATATAAAACCTCAAAATGCTGAATTTCAAGTTTCAATTTACAAGGATTCACATAATGTTTTGAATGTAAAACATTACCAAAAAGACGACCTTTAAATAAGATCCTAAATCAGCAATAAAACCGGTTTCCAAAGAAATTTTTATACTGTCTATATTATCATAATCGATGCATTATTACAATGTATCGATAAACGATTAATATCGATTCTTGCCCGGTCGATAGAAACATCATCTGTCAATCAGAAATGAGAAATCGTTGCCGGTGATTGCTATGCCGAAGTTCGGTGCGGTGTTTTGTCAGCGTATTTAAATTAATGATACTATTGAGGGATAAACTCATATTGTTTGGATATCGATGCCTCTACGTGTGATCGGTCAAGGGTGAGTCATGTGAATTTACAGGTTGAACGAACTCAAACAATGGACAAATTCGACCTAATACATTGTTGACTCTTTGGCGGCAATTTACAATTTTTTTATACAACGATGGTGGACAGCACGCTCACAGTCTGCCTGATGATAATCTGCTACCGTAACCTATACATACCTGTAACATTATAGGTATTACTAGGAACCCCAATAAACCCTGGAACCCTTTGTTATATTGTGTTGGAAAGCCAGAGATTATACTTTGATTACTTTATTATACGAGACACTTTACAAGACTTGTTATAGCTGACAGACGTAGTAGGCAAGAGAGAGGTTGACACATCACTATACAGTATTGCCACATGCATGGTAATGATGTTACACCCTTCTCACCACAACACAGAACACAAGGTTATTTGACTGTGATATTCTGTAGAATGGAGGTATTTCACCAGACAGACTGTCCCAAGTTGAGGGAAATCTCCAAAAAATTCCCTATGCCCTAACTCTCTCTGCAAGGAAAACTTTGGTCCTTTGAATTGTTGTCATGATTATTTAATTATTTTGTATGGATACCTGAAGAATTTCATGAATCTGAAGAAAAAGAAGATACTGAACTAAGAGCTCTATCCTTTCTGCATATTCCAGTAGGGGCATGAATTACATAATGATAGTTTGATATATTTTAGTGGTATTTCACTTAAGTTGTTTGGCTAAAAAGCATAATTAATAAAATAAAGATTTAACTTTACTTTTCCGTATGTTCCAATAGATGTACTTGAGAAGCGTTCTCTTGTCTTCATAGACTTAGCTTCTTAACATCATTGACCAAATTATTATTCAATTGAGATTGACCCAAAGCACAATACTAAAACGTAACCTACGCAATATATATGACAGATTGGCATACTGAACACTAACTTACCAAAGATCAATCTTTCAAATGCCATGGGAAAAAACGGCAAAAGCATATTAACTAACCATAGTTTCTAACACATAACACACGAACAACGTACACGTCTAATCAAAACAATCAATTAGGAAGATTGCAATAGATTGGATTGGTACACTTTCGTATTGGGTCTATAGATCTAATAATGTTTGATAAGCGACAAAGTATTAAATTAACAGAACAGCTAATTTAAATGTATACTTATCAAGTCAGTGCTGTTAACCAACTAAAAAAAAACAATTTAATTAAATTACCAAGTCTAGATATGATCGATATTTTTAGGACAAGTGCTTTTTATCGTTGTACTTGATGCGTCACGCGTGACTCTGCAAAAACTAGTCAAACCTGTGGTCAACATTAAATTTTTATAAACAATTCAAGTACCTTAAAAAAAGCTAACTAGGACTCAATATAAGTAATGTTACTAAAGCTGCAAAAAAGATTAGAAATCTTGGAAGCTTCTATGATTAAAAAGAAAAGAAAATAATTTATCTGAAAGGTAATGTCTAAATGGGCCATTAGGTTCTTATATCCTCAATACTATGCACAAAAATTAATCCAGAAGACGTACACTGGGCATTCATGGGTATACATATAGGTCTCCCCATGATCGCAAAAATATCCGGTACTGTACCTACTGTTTGCACCCTGCGAGTTCTCATAACCCTCACCAGGTTGACTGTTCATCTACGGCTCCCGTTCGTGGCTAACATTCGAACTTTAGCCACATCTTCCATCCGTTTTACGAGTAATTTGGCCTATTGCCACCTAAATCTAACAATCCTTAGAGCTATGACGGAGACTTTCATTCTTGTACAGATCTCCTCATTTTTGATTCGATCACGCAATGAAACTCCAAGCATTACCCTTCGCGTGACGTCGAGCTTTCGATTTGATATACTCAAGGTATTTCAACAGTATTATAAATCTATGAAAAAATTACTTTATGGTCCATCTCTAATTTACGTTACTTCAAATGTGATTTATTACATGTGGTTTTTATTATTTCACCTAAACAGGTGTCATCAATTAAAAGAAGAAAAACTAGCAAATAGTTAATGTTTTTTTCTATTATACCTACTGTCTATCACTTAGGTGTCTTCATCATGATTAAACTCATCTGTCTTCGTCAAACAAGCCCGTGTCTATCTATGCATAGCTCTTAAAATATCAAACAAAAACCGGTTATTTAATATTCGAAACTCTCGATTGTTTTGCGTTTGCGCAATACGGAACGTCCACTTTCTGGACCTATGTAGGTGTGGATCGCATAATACGTATACAGAGTGTATCCAAATACTTTGCTGATAATTTTATACATTGTTTTATCAAGTAGGGTAAATAATGTATCAACCTTAGTTAATAAACAATTATCTTTATCATTTACGATTTGATCGAACGCCAAGAGCACTTTATTTGCTGCAGTTTATTATTTCAATATTTTCTTTACCTTTCATCATGTTAGGGTATTTTTATTAGTAGTCTCATATTTGCATTTAATACGCAGTTTCTTTTTAGTCCGCGGTATAACATTTCATTTTTCTTCATTCATTTTATCATCTTCCGGAGTATTAGCATCATGTAACATAATTTGATATTCTTGTAAAAACCCATTTATGGTACAATAAAAAAAAATAAAGCTTGGAACTAAAATCTTTTAATGATGCCATACAGCTGCTGAAAGAATAAATATAGGACATCTACATACATTTTACATAAATTTAAAGTGAAGTTAATTTGATCAAACGCGTCTAAACAACATTTACTTTAAAAACAACTGATATCATTTTTACTAGGGTTTGAATATAGTATGGAATATCTTTTATACTTACATATAAGTTTATATATATAGTATAAATTGAAACATTAATGTTATTCAGTGCTTTTGAAATAAATCACTATTAATGATATTTTTATTTCAATAGTGTTTTTTTTTGCGTACAAAATTCATGATACAAAAATTAATATTAATCAAATTAAAATCATTAAATCAAGCACGCTATAGACATTGTGTAAATGTTATGATATCGTTTGTAAAGTTGCTCTGGTTTATATAAAATTTAATTTATTGTGAGAAATCTATACTGAGCAATTTCAAGTTACCGTTATGAATTTTTAACTACTTCTGTAGACTTGTTTATTTGTATGATTTATTTTAAACTCCTATTGGAGGAAGGATTGCCTGACACGAAAACCTATGAAAGATTAATTTGGCGCCTGAAAATTAGGAGATCCGACCTCACGATTCGGAAAGCCGGAGGTCGGATCCAATGGCAGATCTTGGTAGAAATCTATGTTCAGCACTCGACTGGTAGCCCCTTTTTTTGCTCTTATCTCACCTAAGTACGGTCTGTACAATATGTTTTTTCCTTTATTTCAGCTTACTGTTTTGAGACTAGTTTTCTGTCTAACGTAAACCCTCTTGTGGTCCTTGTAACTCTTGTAGTTGTCTAGTCGACTATAGTTAAATAATTATCATCTATCATCGTATTTAAGACTATTTCCTACTTTATAAGTATGAGAATATGCTAATATTGTATTGAGACTTTAGCATTTCATGTATCTATTCATGGCCGCTCTCTTCGCATATTTGAAATAGTGCATTTAATATATTCTTTTATTTCAAACAAACGTTTTTGAATATCAGTTAAGAGATACTCTTGTAGGTGCACACTTTACCAAGAGTACTGCGAGAAGGATTACTGACAATCTAGTTAGGATCCGAAGGTGTGCTACGAGCTGCATGATTTCCGCTTACTTATGTTAATATTTCCGCCTGGGAATACTTATGTTTACAGAACATGAACACAATACTACTGAATTTAATATTAATGTTTTTTAATAATGCTTCGATATAAATAATACACAGCATATTGAATTATTGTAAATAATAAATCCATTTGTGAGTTTAACATAAAAATGAGGTCACTTTTATATATTATTTACCGTATCTAATAAAGTAAGTGAACAATTCTTCTTTATATATATTTATATTTGTAATTGCAGTAACGGGTTGGATGATTTTTTATAGCTACTACAAAAATGGCAAACAAGCATAATCATAATCCGCCTGATGCATTTCAACTAACGTTTAAAATGTTCAACTAACGCGTTGCCGACCTTGACCCCCACTCCAAAGAGTTGTTTTTAGATATTGTTTTACATTCCAGAGTTACCAAAATATTATAGGTGCTTCTTTTTGCAATTCACCAAGCAAAGGTCGATCGCTCAGGTATAATTAATATAATTCTAATATATTTGTGCTCAGCAATTTGAACCACTTCTGTGGCACAGTCTTTCAATAATATTTCGACACGGTTAAATACTCTGAAGACTTAGGGAGTTGTTCGCCAAAAGCAAAAAACTACGTAAAATGATATCAATTATAAATCATAATAATATTTTTTATTCCGTCAATACCATAATATAAGACGAAGATGATAAAAAACAACAATTTCCAATTTTAATTTATGCGTGTATAAATAACAATCGATCAGTCAGGCGCCTGAGCAGCGATTTGATCGATCGTATGTCGCCTGGGTCTTGGTTTGACTGGCATCGGTAATTAATCGAATCTCACTGCTGATACAGTGCGTGTACATATGTGTTTATACATGTTAAACAGAATTTATTTTATCTTTAAACAGTTTATTTGTGATATATTTTAGCAATCTCGGGCTAAATACTCTGGCGGAACATTAATATAACCCAAAAAAATTCATCTTATATATTCAACATTCAATTCATATAACATACTAGTTGTGCCTGCGGTTTCGCTCACGTGAACTGCAGAATGCCATTGAGGCACACGCGCGAATCTTGTTCCCCATTCCCGGTTAAAAAATTCTTTTTTGGGGCTTTTTTAGAAGATAGACATAAACTCTCGCTTTTTTGTAGGTCTTTTTAATGTCTAGAATTATGTAGTACATGATATTGATTCTCTTATAGCTTACTAAACGTAAGCCATTAAAGCGCTCCAATCTATTCCCCATGACCATTTTTTTTAGTAGCCTAAGTTACTCCGTACCTATAACATCAGCTATCTACTGTTGAAAGTCCCGTCAATATCGATCCAACCATTTCAGAGATTACCCGAAACAAATACCATAGTAAAACGATGTTATTTTGGCGTTACAAACAGACACTTCAATTTTATTTATTGCACACATTCAATGCGAAATAATATGAGTACTGCAACAATAATTAAATAAACAACGGTAGTGACAATTCACAATGTTTTACGATCATCAACATCAGTCGACATCAGTTTAATAGAACTATGGTCTGGTTTCCATCTCCTTATCTACTTTGTCTATAAGTTGCATTGAATGGACCTCATTTTAGTGTTATCACAGGTCTTACTTTAAGGTTTCCAAAACTCAGTGATCTCTGTTTAATATCTCGTAAATCACATAGATTCACTAAGTCGCGAGCAGTGATAATTCTATAGTCAGCCCTAACTGTACTGTACTATGGATAAAAAGGGTCCAAATATTTAAACAGATATAGTTCATAATTATTTTGGTTGTGAATTGAATTATAACATCGTTTAATGAATAATGTTCATGCATATTGATATTATCACACTTAAATCTGTTTGTCGAAGTAATGATGGATCATTGATATGTTTGAGACCGTATCAATCGAAATTGGTTCTAATCCTACACTAGTCTGAGCTTTGTGTGAAGGAAAACAAAATAATAAACTATTGCATGGTGATCGGGATATTTGTAATGCTCGCTTACCTAATTACCACCGAAAACTTATAAATCTGCCTTCAAACATCTTTTCTTGAATTCTGATAGCCGCACTTCGATACTGGTCCCACTCTAAGTTTAGTATATTGCCATCTTGTAAAAATAGTTTAACTTTTTAAATTGTAATATATGTATAAACTTTTGTAATGTAATTCTAAATTCTAATCGAAGCATGGTAACATATTACAAGAATTAAAAAATTCAAAACCACATTCACTCATATCCGTTGTATTACTAGGTTAAGTTGTCGCCTTTCTAAAATTTTTGCCACTTCAAGCACCTGTGTATTCAACCTACATACTGGACAATAACATAACTAACAACAATATAATTCAACATTAAATCGTACCGAAACGTTTTAACAGATGTAGTACGTAAATCAATTTTTCGCAATAATACTTCTTGCGTTCGAATAATAAGTTAGATATCACAAAAAACACAAATCCAATATCTGCTTTATTTAATAAGGAACAAGAGCAAAAATATAAAGAAGTTGTTCATGAAGATAGGACTTTTATAGATTCAATGATTTGTAACAATGTGCACTTGCGTCCACTCGCAAAGCTCGAACGCTTGCGCCAGACCAAAAGTGAAGTGCAAGCAAGGAAACCATCGTTATCTTTTCAGATATATTATATTCGTTTATTTTATGATTTAATTTATAATTTTTATTAAAGTTTTACAATATGCACTTTTGTTCCAGTAATAAAGCAATATATATAATAGATTTATTTTGTTAGTTATTTATTTGCTACCCTATTTTGCAAACGCAAATCTTGGAGTAAAATATTTTAAAATATGATCTATATCTTCCTTAAACATACAATACCAAATCAAACCAAATGGTTTGATACATTTTGTTACCTACTGTAATCTAGTTATTTGTTACAAAATAGATCAAATCCTTTGTTTTATATTTAAACATAGTATATTACACAACAGACGAATTCAGTAATACTTTACAAGTACATATTAACTAATTGTAGTACTTAATACATAGCTTTCAATAGAACATGTAGTATTTGCCTCTATAGCAGTGTTTACTAAAATAGTCAAGGCTTGATATTTACTTGATTCTTGTCTAACGAATGATTTCTATTATGTAAAACCTCTGTCGAATACAAAGAAAGATTTTAAAACAATTAAAAATGACCTATGATTAAAATATCTTGAATTCACTATTTAGATAATTGTAGGATATTTCGTAAGTCGTAAAATTAACATTAAGGTAAAAAAAAACCTTTAAAAAAGCATAAACGTAAGTACTTGAAATAATTCTAAATATGCCTATATTTTTTATGATTTATATCAATTGAAAGACCTATATAGCGAATACATATATGGGAACAATTAAACAAGGATTATGCAAAACACCCAGTTTGATTCTATTAAACTGTCACTTTGAAATGCGTCTACGCTCACCACATATTGTGACGGCCTTGGCATAAATCTATTCATACAATGATTTATTCTCTTATCATCTAGTTTACTATCATTACAATCGTTATCCATTCACTTTATTACACCTTTGTAATTATCGTATGTAACTGCCATTGCAAGTACTTCTCGATTGTACATTTTAAACTCATGCTATTTTCATATGTCAGTTATGAATTCATTTATTTGTTACTATTTAACTAATCTAATACTATTATGTGTAATTGGTTTCCAAAGATTTGGATGAAACTCTGTATGTATTTAGATAATGTGTAGAACATTATCCAAGGTTATCTAGATAGTTGTTTTTGTAGCGACATCTATCGAGCCACATACGACGCATCCTGCATCGCGCTTTAGAAATTAACTCTTCGATTGAGTGTATATACAAGAACCTGACTACAACCGTTGGGCAGCTGCCCGCAAGACATAACACCCGTCTGGTCGGAGGATCCTCCCTTTGCAATAGTTCTTCTACACTGGTGACCCCGAGCATGAACGTCAGCGCAACCTTCTTCGCACAGCTACATCGTGACGTCATCATCACTTCCACAAGCTTTCGAGCAGCGAGTCATACAGCCAGCCAGCATCCACGGCTACTACGAGTATCCTGACCACCAGCATGCAGCGGACGCGCATTCCTGGTCATCACCCACAGCCTTCTCAGCGACCTTGGCACAGCACACTGCACTTCGGCCGGTCAGCAAGCAGAGACGCACTTCTCTCCTGGTCGACGCAGCAGCCAGTCACTACGCAGCACTGCAACACTCCGACTCACTGGAGCATTCTTGCAGCATCACCCCGACTCACTGGGGCATCACCCCGACTCACTGGGGGCATCACCCCGACTCACTGGGGGCATTACCCCGACTCACTGGGGGCATCACCCCGACTCACTGGGGCATCACCCCGACTCACTGGGGGCATCACCCCGACTCACTGGGGCATCACCCCGACTCACTGGGGCATCACCCCGACTCACTGGGGGCATTACCCCGACTCACTGGGGGCATTACCCCGACTCACTGGGGCATTACCCCGACTCACTGGGGGCATCATCGCAGACAGTTCCGACTCACCGTGAACTATGCGGCATCTGGTTCCGACTCACTGGAACATCCCACTGGCCCGGCAAGCATCACTAGATGATGTATGGACGACTCAACCTGCTATCGACCTCCGGTCTCGGAGGGGAGTGATGTAGCGACATCTATCGAGCCACATACGACGCATCCTGCATCGCGCTTTAGAAATTAACTCTTCGATTGAGTGTATATACAAGAACCCGACTACAACCGTTGGGCAGCTGCCCGCCAGACATAACACCCGTCTGGTCGGAGGATCCTCCCTTTGCAATAGTTCTTCTACATTTTTTTGTAAGAAACCGAGTGCATCTCGCTTGGTCAGAGATTGATCATTAAAATATTAACAAATATCTTTATGACTGTATAAAATTATTTTTATAGCGCTTATATTTGTTTAAAAATTTTAAAGTTAAGAAGAAATTAGACATTTCTTCATTCCAGAAATGCCATAAAACTTTCTCATTTTATATCAAATTTAAATAAGAAATTATCCTAATTATTAACACAATCAAAAAAAAAATTAATATTAATTTCATGTAAAAATGTAGCTTTGTTATAAAGAATAATAATGCTACTCCGTAGATTTCACTATTCCGTTGGCCTGATAAAAACGTTGACAAAGGATATTGTATGGAGAGAGGCTCTCTATTGTTGTTTGTTTTTAGCCAACCACAACGCAACCTGGTGACAAGTTGTTGACTTGAGATATCGCATCGCTCCTCATGTAGCTCTACGTCGCGTCAATATATAGAAATAAATATCAAAACTTCTTTGAGCCCGATTTGAAAGTAACTCAGGGCTTTTTTCGGGGGGAAATCGCATATATTCAAATTCATGGTCTAATTTGTTTCTAATTATATATTTTTTAATACTTATAATAATACATTTTTATCAATCAATATTTTATTAACAAAGAAAATAATTTTATTAAATAAAAAATCAAAATTTCCTGACCATGAAGCAGATAATATAATGATTATGTTTTTAATTGAGAGGTATTTATTGATAATATAATTTACGATCATATTTATCCCAAAAAATGCAAGAATATTAATTTCATTTCTATTTAAACTATTTAAGTATTATTTATTTATTTTTGAAATATATTATTTCGGTTAAAACTTCTGTACCTACTTTTAAGTAGAATCAATTGAGAAATATAATGTTTTTACTGATTTCATTTTTTACTTTTGGTTGGTAAGATTAACTTTTGAATGACGACAAAATGCTTAAGTAAAGTAACTGCTTGTGAAACTTGAGGATTGTTTTTAAAAGTACACTCTACGCATAAGTTTGTCTTATTTTCTTTTTGGATTTCACCCATAAAAACAATGTAGGTATAATACAACCATGTCAAAAATATCATATAGAGGATTATCTACTTCACGTACATGTATATTATTATTTACTATAAATAAATTAGATCGTTTCGTAATCAAAATCACGCTTATAATGAAATCAATCTCATATTATTAAATATTTAATCAATATCCATTATATGGATATTGATCCATATATAAACTTAAATTTATCATAACAACTACATTACATTATCTTGATTTGTATCAAAAGCCGTGTGCTCAAATCTCAACAAATTAAATTCAATTCAATTTCTTGATAACGTCTAAAGCAACTTCCAGTCTAAGCAAATCATGTCCAAATAAACATGACCGCAGACCAGCAAGCTTATGGACACTACTAACATCAGGCAGTCAAGCTGTTGTACTTACACGTTACATGGAATATAACTTAGATGCAATGACTGCTTACATTTTGTATCCTACCTTTGTTTGGTATCGTAATTTCTATACAGATTTACGCTTATAATTTTAACGTTTAGTTGTGAGCTGTCTTTATTCATTCTTATTTAATGAAATATATAATATTTTACATGTATCCTTGTAATAACTTAATTCCTGTAATTACTCATGATCTATTAATAAATAAATTAACACTTACTCTCTCTTCTACTTACTTCTTTACTTCACAATACTGGTTCTATTGAAGAAGATTGTAAGAATCTTCATTGCATTCATTACATTTGCTTATTTTTATACTAGCTCTTTATTAGGTATTCTTTACTCACGTTAAAATATTTCTTAATATAACTTGAACTTGTAAGTCCTTTTTTATGTCAATAGTTTTCTATTACATACTCAGTGTTAAAATATTACAGATTCGGTTTCGACTTGAAATTGCTTTTACTATTTTTAAAGTGTGATAATTTCGTTTTGCAAAGGTTAATCGTGTTGGGAATATATAAGTTTTAATTACCAAAACGTTCTGGACTTAAAATTTCTAACAATTTTTCTATTAAACCTTATGAAGCGAGACAAATTATCCTATAAAACAACCCATAATACAAAAAAAAAAAAAATTCGATCTCTTTCAATTTTGCTCTTTAGTTTGTCAATTTTAAACCTAAAGATAAAAACCTCCGTAGAGCTACTTACTGTTCCGACATCATTGAAGAGAACAATAGCAACTTTAGTGTGCAACGACTCGAGATTGCATTTGAAATATTCACAATCTCATTCCGCGCCTGGCTGTCTACTTATAACTCTGACGTCACCAACTTCAGCTTACAACTCACCAGCCAAAATCACTCTTACCACGACTGTTATACAATCTAAATCACCGGTAAAATTAAAATGAAACAACTTTGTCAAGTCTTAATCGTTTCAAAAATTGTTTTATACATAAATTACTTGACCTTCAACCTGACCTGACAAGTACATTTCAGAGGGTAAGTGAATCTATGGCTGAAGAAGATGCTAAGGTTGGAAAGAGGAAAGTGTCTATCAATTGCAGATACCTTTAGGTTCTTGACAACAGGTATTAGTGTATAAGAAATTAACTTACCACCATACTATGAGTAGATTACGATGTATCCTTTAAACTAAAGCTCATACACATTTTAAAATTCTAAATCATCTTCTTCCAAAGTACTTTCAGTGAGTCATCATTACTTTCATGGTTTACATATAATATTGTTGGAAAAAAAGATTAAATAAATTTAAAACCGTTTTTGTACAATACGTCTTTAATGATGCCTCTATAAAATTATAGGAAACAGTTAAAACTATCTATCTACCATTAAGAAAAGCTATTAAATTTGCGGTTTATCAAGCCGCTTAAGTTAATCCTTTTAGAATTTACTACTAACTGCATATTTACAATCTTATTAACCTTTTACTATCAAATTATATTAGTACAGTAGAGCGTCGATTATCCGAACTAATTGGGGGACATGGGTGTTCGGAAAACCGATATTTTCGAATAATCGAACTGATTCAACCATACATATTTACGTACAGGTAAATGAAAACAATAGGTATGAATTTATATCTTTAATGACAAATAGGAATTATGTTAATAAAAAAAGTGCAGACAATCTTGTAGTAAAACATATATGTTACCTACTAGGTACAATTAACAAGTAAAAAAAATCTTCAATCTTCGTTTGCCGAAGCAAGCTTACCCCGCTTACGAGCGGCTAGGTCACGTACTTTTTTAAGGACCGATATTTGATTCTGGTCGCTTTCAGCTTGTGTTTCAAACCAACGTAAGGCAATATCTAAGCAACTAAACGCTTCAGAAGAACCAATTATGTTTTCAACTTCATTATCTGAACTTATAGTTGATGAGGTGCTAGCGATGGCCAGGTGGTCAGTATTAGTCATGAGGTCTAAAATTTCGCTATCCTGCATAATTTGGTACCCGGAATCTTCTTCCATATCCATCCATAGTTAAACCTCTTTTTCATCACATTCCTGACAATCGAGCTTTATTAGCATATCTATCATTTCAGACATATCATCCTGTTTCTCATTTACACATTCACTTTGAGGATTTTCTCCTATACACAAAACTTTATTCCACGCGTTTTTCAAGTTCTGCTCTTTTACACTGTCCCATGCTGCACTGATCATGTAGGACGCGTCTTTTAAATAAATCTTTTTATGGTTTCTTATCATATTTTCTTCTTCCTCCTCTCCTTTTTCCAAAACTAACTTGCGTAACAATTGTTTTCTATAATACCGTTTAAAAGTCTCAATTACGCCTTGATCTATGCATGGGGGCTGTAATAATGAAGTCACGTTAGGTGGAAGAAATATGACTTTTATAAACTCGTCTTTTTCATTTAAGATGTCACATGATGGATGTGTTGGGGCGCTATCAAGAAGCAATAATGTTTTCTCTCTTTTAAATAGGTTCTCCCTGAGATCTTTTTTGGGTAAACCATTTAAATACAGCATCATCTAAATTCGTGTTTGAGGCAAGTTTCATCGTTTTACGACTCGTGGATACGCCAGAAGAATCAAGCTGGGATATAAAATTACATATGCTCGTCTTTTTATATACGTAATGGTAGACCTTCCAACTTGGTATTCAATGGATAACTTTGTTGCAGATTCGCCTTCCTCACAACTGTTTACGCTCAGGCATTTTAAATCGAGAGTTTACTTTCACGCGGCAAAATTTAGTCTATCGACTAGTGGGTACTTTGAAGTGACACACGAGTACAACTAAAAAGTCGCCACAAGTGCGCGAGCACTGTAGCGCGAGGGTAGGTAGGTAGGTACGGACGGGCAGGGCGTTCGGCGAGCGGCCGCGCGCCTGGCGTAGCAGTTCGGATAAGCGGTCGTTCGGTTGATCGACGTTCGGATAATCGACGCTCCACTGTAGTTATATCTGTAACTACAGCAGCATTACCATCTACAACAATACAAAAGGTAGTAAAATCGTTGTTGTTTTAAAAATCTAAAAACGGTACTGGCTTTTACGCTACTGATACTCATTGATAGTTGTTTGGTATTATATTTTCAAAAAAAAATTTTCTTAATTTTTTTTTGAAGTTTTGATGACCAGTCACCATATCACCCAGGTGAATGTCACAAAAAAAATTATAATAAACTAAATACAATACAAATACACTCTCGAAACTAAGTGGTACGACTTTTAATTTCAACGGTTTTTAATGCCCATTATTACCAGTTTGTAAAGCATCCTTGCTTCCTCAGTTATCGGAAAAGCAAGGATGCTATTAAATAACACAATACAACGCAATTAATTATTAATTCTATCTTACAGAACATATCTATCAGGTTAGTTTCGCACACATTCTACGATTATGTGTTAAGCATCTTCTATACTATTGCACAATTCACAGTTTGGAGACTTAAACATAAAAAGCTATTCAATGGAATGTTTCCTGAACGTAGTTGAAAGGCAGTTACTAATTCAGGGCGACTAATTTTGAATTTATCAAACCAAGTAAAGCGCAACAAAGTTGGCTGTATGGTTTTGTACCATATACCTTTATTAATTGATCGCTCAATTAAAAATGGTAATACAGGTAATAAAAATGTCTAGGTACTGCAATACTGTGGTTACATAATCATATTTTCCTTAATTGAAAGTTCGGAATTATAAATTAAATATGGCATAGGTCGAAACAGTTACCAAACACTGTCATACTAATAACTAGTCTAAAGGAATTTCTAATGGTAAAGAAATGACATATACTGTAAGTAAACCACCTTCATAACTTCATAATTCAAACTAAACCATTATACCTATATGTATACACCTGAATATTATATATATATATATATCTATACATATTATAAAACTCAATGTCTCTGTCTTTAATGTACAACTTATAGATGTTAAACAAACAAAAAATGTGCAATAATATATGTCTATCTTCTAAAAATCACCTACATGCAATAAGCATTTTGTCTTTAAAATATATATGGCGGGCGATCGTACTCGACTGACAACATTTTGTGGTCCATCGAGCAAAGCTTCGAGCATAGTTGGTAATATAATAAAAATTCATTTTATATAGTAAATGTTTGACTAACTTTTACATTCACACGAAAACGAAGGAGAGTATAAAAATGAACGGTCATTTTATACTATTCCTATATTTAAATCAAACAATAAAATATGATACATACTAAATTTCAAATTGACAATAGTTTAATAAAGTTTACACTTAATTTACATAATATATTTAAACATCGTTGATTTTAAAATCTATCCAATCCTGTTAATAATAAAGTCTATATTCAAATAAATAAGACTTTACATACTCACACGGTTCTAGTAGGTCATAAGATAATCGTGAAATCATTGACTAATTTAAAATGAAAATTGTAGAATAGGTAGTGACATTAAAAATGATGTGAAAGTCAATTAAAGATTTGAATAGTCTTCATATTTATATTTCTGATTATAATAATAAATCATATACACTATATTTTATATTATAAATGCGAAAGTATCTCTGACTACTCCGGTTCAGTGGCAGCGTGTATAGACACTGCGTCGATCGACGTGAGTTCGAATCCCTGCAATGAGCTTGAACTTTACTTGAAGGAAAACATCGTGATGAAAGCATAGCATGGTGGTAGGGCTTTTTCTAATGCACGCCTGATTAGCTACCACCCTTAAGTTGAAAATCTGTCATCAAGCACATATAGGTGTGTTACGGCAACTACACTTGAGAGACAGCTCCTCCACTAAGTAAAGTGTGTTAACCATATTGGGCAACATCGTTACTTAACATCACGTGAGATTGTGGGCTAAGCAAGTACTTTGTAGATCTACCTATAAAGTACTTAAGAAGCCTATTTTTGACCTATACACGACTAAACCTCTGAACCGATCGCATTGATATTTGGCATTAAGGTACCTTGGACCCGAAAATTGACATAGTTTGAAAAATAATCAAAGAAGATACGAGAAAAGACTAGTATTCTGATATATTCATACACACATTTATAACAAATATTATTTGTATATGACTTCCGCGTCTGTCATGAGTTTTTTGTTAAGTTAGAAAGTGAAGATGAGGCCACAGATAAAAAGCGCTTTTCATTTCATTGGCTACTTTTGATATATACTTATATCATCCAACCAATTAGTTTGATAATCAGCGTAGAAACGCAAGACCGATGTAGGGAACGCAAGTTTAACAATGAAATTTTTTTTATTGAAAATCATTATATTGAACTAATGATAAATAATTGCCTCGTTAGCCTAGTGGTCGTAAGCGCGACTGCTATGAGTGAGGTCCTGGGTTCGAATCCCAGGTCGAACAAAGTGTTATTGGGTTTTTCCTACGAAATTCTCAGTAGCAGCTCGGAGTTTGGTTTCGTGCCCGATTAATGGCAATAGGCTCGCCCCCTATTACATGGGACCTAAAAACATACTCGGCGAACTGTGGGTGTACATTAGTACACCTCTGCCTAACCCTTCGGGGAATACAGGCGTCATGATATGTTATGTTATAAATAATTATCATTGATACTACAAAACACGGTCGTATGAAATTATCACAAATTGTCGAAAATCATATATTGATTTAATAATAAATAATTATAATTAACTATCATTGAAGCTGCAATAGATCACCATAAGTACTCACCATAAATTGATACATTTAAAAACAAAATAAAAACTTAGATGTATTTATTTCCAGAAAACAACTAAACAAATAGTTAGTGGAGTTTAATCTTAAATTCTCTAATGATATGAAACAATTATTTTGTATTTCTATATTTTATCATTAACTATTTCTAATGTTATAATAATTTCATTAAATTACTCCTCTAATCAACTAAACAATTTAAGTATATTTCATTCGTTAATTAGTATTAAATAGAATACATTATTTTTCTCTACGAAATAATTATTAAAATTTAATAATAACAAAAAATAACTGACCTATTACAAACAGTCAATAGTTTTACAAACCATTACAATATTTTTAAAACGAATATTGATGAAACATAAACTGATTTACATATTTAAAACTATACACCACCCGTTGGCAACACACATTCAGTGAGAAAGGCGACAAATTACACTATATTATCCTCCGTGATTGACTTTCGGAAGGCCATTTTGTTTTGATCTCCCACAATGTTGTCACTTCGTCCAGTTTCCTTAAACTCAAGAGATCAATACCAGTTGGGTTATGAGTGGATAGTAAAACAAATGAATAATAAGCATAAGCGATAGGGGGCCTTTAATTAAATAATTCCGTAGCCTATACGAATGCACTTATTTATGTTTACTATACAAATCGTTTTAACTAATGATGATTATCGTTCGAGTCGCGGTGGCCCATGACATTTGAAATCTGATACGGAATTAAAGAAATATTTTATAAAATGTTCTTCATAAAATGTATATTCAACAACCAATATTAATAACAATGAATACATTTATAGTCGTAGTGCTTTGTATGTACATATTTAACTCGATCGTAGGGCACGTCAATTAATGCGACTGGATCGCGAACACTATACATATTTAGCGGAGGTGAGGAACAGAGAGTAAAGTTCCTCATCCACCATAGAAAAGGGAGGATCCTCCTACCAGACGGGTGTTATGTCTGGCGGGCAGCTACCCAACGGTTGTAGTCGGGTTCTTGTATATATACTCAATTGTTGAGTTAATTTCTATAACGCGATGTAGGATGCATCTCTCGCCATACACACAAGGCGAAACATACAGTTCAAACAGTTTTATATTTTTCTCACATGTAATAACACTACAAGAACAATTCTCAAGCGTTCAGTTTTCCTCACGATGTTTTTCTTCACCACCAGACGACAGTGTATACCAATTACAATTAGTTACCGTACGCAAATTAAATAAAATTTCTTACTATATGCCACTGTTCGAATCTGCAGACATCGAATTAATGTTCTTTCCTGTCCAACTCTACCATGACGAGTTAGTGCTTATATGATACTCGCTAGACGCATACGATTTGCTGGTGCTAATCCAGTAACCAGGGGGATGGTAGATATCGACTAAGTCGCAACTAGTATGCACTTGCTGATGAGACTGTCATGATGTATCTCTTTTGGTTTGTTGCGTTTCGGGATCGGCCAGTGTGCATCCAATTGTCAAGAGGCATACAGGCAGGGCTGACAACGATGAACAGCGATAGATTGTTGATATCTCGGTGGTGACCGTTGTTTTTGGATTGTATTATGCTAACCAGGCATATTACTATTACATTCCTTGCTACAATAAAAAAGGAGTCATAAATGCAGTGGTCCAGAGTGGAACTCAAAGGAAACACGCATGATTTCCTTTGCCTCCCTTCTCTATCAGCTTTTATAAGCATATAATTTTTCACACAATACATCCATACCTTCTTCGGTCTTCCTTTACTCCTATATCCGTTTACCTTACAATCTGCGAAGACAATATGATCATTTATCATTCTCGATAAAACTAATTTCTGTATTTTGCTGGTACTCAAAATTTTTATTGTGTCTATCCTACTACAAAGATCTACAAATTATTCTACATCTGTGCTTATATTTATTAAAGGAAGCTTTCATTTTATTAAACATAACCAAAATTCCATCTTGTTCTTCAAAGAAATGCGTCAATTTATATTGGACTATATACAAGTGACAAAAAATTAAGAAAGTACCATATGACAAAATCAAAAGCTCTTCCCGGCGTTAAAGAACACAATAACATATCTATAAATATTTGCAACCTGACTCTGTCAATATTAAAATGAAAACTATTTATCTGCCTTTCTATTAGCCCCTAAACCCTTCGATCCAGAAAATAATGGATTTCCAAAATAACCGGAAAGTACCCGACGCCCATCCGGAAGGGCGTTCAGACAGGAAATAGATTTTTGAAAGTTCCTGACGTTGGAAAAATGGCATACTGTAACTTTGTTTGTGCTAGATAATTCCTGCTCTATAGTTTAAACTTTCAGACGATAAGTTTAACAAGTTAGAAAATTGTGGTGGAATAGGATTTTTAGATTGCACTAAAAACAATACCGACAATGCGGTCAACGTTTCTATTAAACAGTTGCTCTTATCCGGCAAGTAACTTATTATTGAAGTACTTATAGTTTCCATTCAAAATCAAACATACTTTATTCCATTTAGGTCCTAAGATGGCACTTATTAATATCAAAGTAGTACTACTACCGGTCCTAAAAATATCTAGAAAATAGGTGAGAAACTCAATCGAGTTTATCGCTTTGTTTATTTATTTATTATACAAGTATTGTTTACCGTCATTCATTGTAGTTTTAGACGTGCACAAAGAGAGTCACTTCCAGGCAACACGTAGCGAAACTTTCGATAATAAAATTTGATCAGCATGACTCATGAACTTATTATCTGGCAATTTGATAATTTTTTGGAAGCTTACTAGATGTAACTAATCTCTTATAAACTTTTGTCTTACTAAGTCTAAAGCTTGGGATAACTATTTTATATTTATTTCTAGTATTGAAATTGAGCCATTCATTTTATCGGTGGTCGCCGATATCACAACAGTGTATACTTATCTCAACAAAATCCAGAAACAAGCACCCCCCACCTCATAAACACTAAGTTATTAAGGGTCGCAACCTAATAACTCAGTATACTGCATTTTTAAATCTCACGAAGCTAATTGATTATTACTAAATATCAAACTTGAAAATAACGTTTCCACATTTCTTTTTATCGTTTTCGTAAGATTTTAAATACTGAATTGAGGGTTTTTATTAATTAATTAAAATATTACGTGTTATTCAACGATAATTTAATATTATCATTGCATAAATAAGGATAGTATAACATGTATATATGGCGAACAGACTACAAATCTAAAAAATAACTTTTTGGTTGGCCCACGAGAGACGTAATTTTGTCTCCTTTATTCAGCTTTCACTTAAGGAGGGTGAAATATTTGTTGTTTTTTTTTTCAGAAATCTAGTATATTTTTACTGTTAGTTTCGTTTGGTGACATTTTGAAAACACAATAAACTAGCAACACATGTAGTATCATTTTACTGTGTGGGAATAAAAAAAACGCACTATAGTAGGTACGCTATAGTCTCCTAAATGACTTTAAATTGGAAACATCTACTCTGGATTTACGAATTTATAATTGTAAGACATAAAAATATCTTCGTAGGTTCCATTATTGAATAAAGGAATAAATAAATTAATTCACTCTGCTTTTGTATCAACTTAGTAAATGCACATTTTTGAATTGTAATGCAACGACATATAGATGTAACTACATTACAATTCAAAAATGTACATTTTCTCCCCAAAAGGGAAACCGTTGAAGTAAAAAAACAATTAATCACTTCATTCCGTCTTAAAGTGCGAATACCTTTTAAACGTAAGTATGTGTGTCAGTCAATACGCACTATAATATTTTATTACTCGTTAACAATGGTTTTCAAAAATCTTATACGGTAGAAAACATTCATGTACCTTGAAGTCTGCGATGGAGAGTTACTTGTGATTTTAAAGTTGGTTCTATCTGATATTGGAAAAATTCCTCACATATCCTGTCATTCAGTGAAATAAAGAAATTCTATGCAAATTTCTCTGGGATTTTGTTTGTTCAAAAAAAGTGGATGCATGTAGAAGTAAAGTTCCTTAACCCTTACATAAAAAGTACGTTAAAATGGTCATATATGTCATCCTCGGGAGCAGAGGAATTAAATAGTAGCACTAAATGACGCATAACATCGAGTTTGACTATCTTCATAACAATAAAACAAGAGGTATATATAGCAAGCGAATTCATTGTGTACACTTTTTTTACTTGAAAAAATCACTCTCACTATTTCTTCATTATTCAATTATTAAATTTTTTATGAATAAAGGTACAGGACAATCCCCCACCCCCCCCCCCCATCCCTCATCTCATCTTTGCGGGAGTTTTGTAATGGCAACACGAGCTCACTCGGTTAGATGCTGCAGAAATGATCATCTTGCGAAATGGGAATCTTTGATCACTGATCAGAAACGCAGGCAAGACATACTAAATGAAAATTACATAAACTTAAAATTTCTTTAAAGGCTTTTGAGGCTTCAGTTTAAACTGAACGCCTCAAGTTTATAAAGACAACAATGCAGCCAGCATATACCCGAGTGAGCCCGTGCTGCCATTACAAAACTCACACAATGATGTATTATTATTATATAAGTTTTTATCTATTTCAATTCTTGTAACTCGTATATTTTGTACCTGATCCACAATAATTAGTACAGTTGTGTATTTATAGCACAGTCTATGGCCTAATGTGCGATTTTTACATAATATAGATTGCTTCAAAAAATAATTCAAAATTAGAGTACTCGAAGGTTTCATACAATGACAATGACTTTGAAAAGCGTTAATTCATTGGAACTACGTAGATACTGTCCATTTAATTATAGCAACTGAGAAATATCTTTATGTGAATAGTCAAAGGTATTAAAACAATACAATCCACCCCACGTAAATTCTAAGGTGCATACGCTCCCAATTGTCCCTTAATGACTGGGGCCATAAGTGTTAATCGTTGAAATTAATAACGGTATAAGTAATAAGCGAAACCGGTTAATAATATTATCATAAATTATTTTATTTTAGTATTAGTCTGTATTTATAATCAAATAATACGTATGATTATTATGTGGTAGAACACCACAATTATGTTCTAAATCTGCAATACGACCATAGAGGGATATAATATAAGTGCGGCCACTGTAGTGTACATCATTATAGTGAGTTTGTTTGAATTTCGTTTCACTGGGTACGAATAAATTATATACGTAAAATGGCATTTTCACTGCCCACAAGTAATCTATTATAGTGTATAAATGAAACTATTATTGAGGAATATGCGAATTCATTACTATATAATATAATATATAGACACGACCTAAATATTCACAAACAAACACACGACACAGGAAACGCAACGCGTCGCGTGGCGCTTCAGCGTTTGGCTACTAAATACAGGCGCGCGCTCGCCCATGGACATGCCTTAATACACTTTGACCTATATAACGATGGAGAACGTCGAGTTGAGTTGAATTAAGTCAAGGAAGTTGAGCTTCCGTGGGAGCTGGAGGCGGAAGTGCTCGCCGCCGTATATAGGGTCACGGCGGCGAGGAGGGAAAGAAGGGAGCCACCAGCTCCCACAGAGGTGGCCAATATTAGGAATGCCCTAAAGGAGGATGCGATAAAGAGATGGGGGGAGGACCTGGCGGACGCGCGATATTGTAAATATACCATAGACGCCGTCCGCCCGGTCCTAAAAGAATGGTGTAAGAGGGAGCGTGGCTCCCTCACGTTCCGACTGGTGCAGGTGCTGCCCGGACAAGGTTGTTTCGGATGATATCTGCACCGGATCGCAAGGAGGGAGCCGACCAATGCGTGTCAGGAGTGCGGTGCTGACAGTGATACTGCGCATCACACTCTTTCTGAGTGTGCTGTGTGGGAGAGCCAGCGCCGGGCTTTGACCGCAGTGGTTGGAGGGGACCTCTCGCTCCCGAGTGTGATTCGCGCCATGTTCGGCAGCGAGAGGTCGTGGGAAGCTATGGCCTCCTTCTGCGAGGAAGTGATGTCGCAGAAGGAGGCCGCGGAGAGGGCACGAGAAGAGGATCCTTTGAGTGGTCCTCTCCGCCAAAGACGAACGGGCGGCAGGAGGAGGCGATTCATCCGTCAACTCCCGCCGCCCTAGCCAAGCCAGGGAAGACGGGGGGGACGCGTCTTTCCATTGCACCGGTTTGATGGCTGTGGGAGACAGTTATGGTTGTACCGGATTGTCTCCCGTTTCGGTGGCCCGGCAGTAGTAGCCGGGTCTGCCTTCGGGGTGACGTGGTTGAATGCAACCACGAGCCCATGTAGTCCCTCTATGACGGCTGAGGTACATCGTGGAGTTTTAGTGAGTAAGAGTCTCACATAACCACTTGTCCCCCCCGCCGGGCGAGTGTGTACCCAAGCCGGGTTTCTCCACGTTAAAAAAGGAAGTTGAGCTTGGCGCTGAGCGGATGAGGATGAGGGAGGCGGTAGTACTTCTCTCTTGACCTCGTACTATTATGATTATTATTATGATGGAGAAGAAAAGATCTTCGAATATTTCTAAAAAATACACACAAAATGATGATATATATTTTATATAGGTTTAAAAACCATAAAAAAGTGCTAGGTACAATGTAATAAAAAACAATAAACGTAAAATAGGGTACAAAACGACCGTGTCATATATTTAACAATACTAAATACTTCTAAAACGCCAAACGCTCCTCACCGAAACCGTACATTTAATCGTTAAAATAAATCTTGGTACGATAATGCCAGACTAACGAGTGACGATACAATGCCGCGACAATCGGCGGCGGGCCCTTTCATCGTGGCACTTTGTCTCTTACACTGACATCGGCGAGGATTGGCAAGCTGCATTTAATTGAACGAAATTATTACGGCTATTAAACTATTTTTAATCGCTCTACTAAGGGATAACAAAAATTATATTTAAATATATTTCCATACATAAATATTAAATTTTTAAAAAATATATTCACTTTTTTTCTCATTTTATTAATTTTGTTTGACGTTATAAATATGATTAATAAATTTTTATTCTGTAAACATTACCATTAGTGAAGCTAAAGTCATCAATTATTAAAAAATTCTGTCTTTTCCACTTCATTATTTTGAAAATGTTTATTATACAACCATAAACATTAGACGCATAAGTTTCATAGTAATTACTATTCTTATGCTAAAGTGGATCAATATGCAGTTATGTATCTATGTCTGCTTCACAAGTCATGTTTTATATGTAGAAAGTAAAAAGAAATAGAAACTAAGTACTTACTTTTCTTATTTTGTGAAAATAGCTTCTGTGTAAGCAAACACTTAGCAACTGACAATAAGTAAGAATTGTTTATTCTCTAATTTTATTCTATTAATTTCATAGATTTTGTTCAATCTAAAAGTCATAATTAAAAAATATATTTGTATTTTAATCAGTTTATCCTATGAAAGAGGAATTGCAGAATGTCTCTTATATTTTTACATTATATTTTTTATGAGGCCGAGGTTTTCTGAGAAATAACCCCTAAAATTAAAAGCCATCTCATTATTGTGAATATAATAAACTTACAAAGTAAACATTTTATAGCACCATTTGTGACGTTCTAAAAACTATATCTTAATAAAACTACCAACTACAACATATCGGTTACTACCAACTACATATCGGTTATCGTTTTTTTGGAAAGTAACTTTATTTTCATTCGTGATTTTGATAAAGAAACACAAATTACACAAAAAAGGTCATTTATCAACTATTAGCAACTGTGTTATGTTTATACATATATATAACCATATTATTTTATCTTAAACAAGCTTTAATTGTCACTTTCGTAAAGATATTTCAACTATATTTTGTAAAATTATTTTCCATATTGACACTCATCTGCTTTTCTTAAATAGAACAGAATTGTAACACGTCTTTCTTCTTAATGGAAGTAGACATTTATTTCACTTTTTAAGTTATAAAAAAAACTTTTCATAATATTAATTAAAAATAACGAAACAAATAAATTGAGGCCAGTCTTCGATGGTGTGACCGCTCGGTATTGGCTTATCGAATGCCGGGTTAATCTGCGAATTTCTCCGCGGCGGCTACCTTTGTTCTCGGATGTTTTTTTTTCAATTCATTTTATAAAATAAACTTTGTTGAACCGATTGCTGTGCCCGCTGGACCGATCAGAATTCTCACGGTAAATCTCAAAGGATAACTTGAGTGATTGCCGGGATAATGTATTTCATTTATTTTGTATGCTCATTCCAAGATATATTCGTCGTTACTTTTGTATGTACTTTATATTGCTTTTAAGATTTGATCACAATGTATAGTCATGTACGCCAGGTATTATTAAGACATAATTATTGTGTCTGACTGGATTGCGACCCTCCATAAATCCATAAATTTTGGGTTTTTGTTAGAACTGACTATGCTGTTAGCCATAGCCCCAAATTCTTGTTTTGAGTTCTTCCGCGGATAACACAGGCGAGACCTCGTAAACTAGGGATTTCACGTGACTCCAGACATAGAAATCAACCTGTGTTAAGTCGTTAAGCCAATGGTACAAGGGTAAACATGATATACCAACAAGACGGATGTTCTGCACATTTTTGTGTCAATGTTAGGCGATACCTTCTAGTTATAAATGCAGCAAATGCGATGCGGAATAATTTAAATACTTTGGTAGTTAGATCACAATTCAGAAAAAGAGTGCGACTTTGCGTACATAATAGGAGAAGTCACTTGGAGCAAGAACTTTAATTAGGCTAAATTACAAAATGTCTTAATTGTTACTTATTATTATTTGTTAATTGTTATTACTACTAAACTGCTACTGGTTCTAAATTTTTATTTTTTGTTTATTTACATTGGGTATTGTTTTCAATTAATTTTATGGGAAATTTAAAGAACAACCTTAAGTTTAGTTCGAATACGAATTTCCGCCTGCTTCCTTTGTGATCAATTTTATTTCAGTTTCTTTGAAATAAATTTCTAGTTGTTATGCATTGTTGGAGAGCTAAGAAAACGGTTATATTTTTAAAATAATCTGCAAGTTAAGTTTCATAAATATTTTTTTGTTTTTAAGGCAATTTATTGGAAAAGTTCTCAACAAATATTAAAATAAAATCATTTGCAACTCGCATTTTTAAATTTGGTACCTATAATTGTTGTTTTAATATATAAATAACTAGTCTTTAATCATTGTTATAAATCAGAAAAAAAATTAGATTTAAATTGTTATTTTTTTTAAATAAATTTTTGATGTTGGATTTTTGACTTATTTTGAAAAAAGCTACAAAACATGATAACTCAAAAACGGTTCACTTTTCACAATGCGTGCGGGGATCAAAATTATCACAAATAGTCACCCCTATCACCTCCTAACGGGAATACGGCGAATTACCAATAATCCTGTATAAATGCGACGAAACGCATAGAACAATATAAGCAAACTGGTTTTTTTGCTGACTATACTGTTAGCCTTAGAGGCCTTTAAAACTAGAGGTTCTGTCGGCTTTTACAACCTCACCGTGGCTTGGGGGCGAGCGCTTAAGGCACTCAGCTGCAGAAACAAACTGTGAACGTTAGATATCAATGGCACTCAGTATTAAAAGTAGGCAATTTATATTAAAAATATTGCCAAATGCGTGTTGGACCACGTGCAATGTAGCGTTCCGTAGTTACCAGTCACTATATTCCGACTTAGAGAGGGGACTATAAGTAACTTTTCCATAGAATTTGTACGTTACTACCGCAAGTACATTTTATAAGCTCATTGACTATTACTCGTTAACTTGTAAAGCCTGCTTCCCTCTAATTGTTTTTCTTTGAACTTCATTATTTACACTACTACAGTAAATTATTTCACATATCCAAATCCAAAAACAACCGTTTAGCTGGTTGGAGCTTAATTTTTCGCAAACGAATCCCTGAATCGAAAAATGGCATATACACCCGCAATATTTTTGAACGACCTATTCAACGACCCCTCACGCGATCGGATAGAAAAAAAAGTAATTCCAAATTTACGTGTAGAGGACTTTGTATTAATATGTATACATTAATATGTAGGTATAGCCATACCAAATTACAGCTTTCTAGTACTAAGAATCTCTGAGCTATGCCGCAGATAAACAGACGGATATAGCAAAACTATAAGAGTTCCTTGTTGACTTTGGAACCCTAAAAATTGTTATACGTAAGATTTTAAAACTATTTTCTTTTTTTTCAGTTGTACAATGCAAGATTGATGAGCTGCTTCGTAATGAGTTAGAAGGTATATTGTATTTATTATTTTTTATACTTGTTTTCTTCACTTATTTCATTTTTAATCCATTTTTAAACTATACATACATACCAAAAACGTTTATACTAATATTATAAATGCGAAAGTAGCTCTGTCTGTCTGTTATATTTTCATGCCTAAACTGCTGAACCAATTTTGATGAATTTTGCTATAGAGATAGATACATCTTGGGAAAGTACATAGGGTACTTTTTGTAGCGAAAATAAAACTTTAAGGGTAAAAAATATGGGGATGAAAGTATGTAAGAGGGAAATATCAACTTCCATGACAACCGTTTTGTTGATTTGAAATGACAGTATATATTGTAAAAAAAAGTAATTCAAAAAGAGTAATTTTCATCGTGTAGACGGGAAACATACATCATACTATAATTGAGAGGCTATAAGAATTGTTAATAATGCATTAGAAATTGTACACTAGAATAATAGTTTTCTGGTCGAATTTTCATGAAAATTGTACACGGAAAATACGTGCCACTCTTCAATTGATACGTCATATGAATTTGTCAACAATATGCGTAAAGTAAAGGGATTTAAATAATTATAGCGTATTAAGAAACGCGTGCGGAGCCGCGGGCACACCGCTAGTAATGTATATTTCTTTTTCTAAAACATTTTTTTTTAACTGACATCAAGAAAAGACGGGTTACTTAATTCCATAGAGTAATAAAGTCCTCTCACTGTACCTAGAGAGTGCAAAACTTGTTAAAAGTATCGAAACAATGCGATTCATTTACGCGGGTGTAAGGAAAGGCACAGGGGTAGAGCGTGGTTTGTCCCTTATCTCTAACGTGATGTGCGTTGTCCGCCGGTACGGACATTGTATCGATATATTCGTTGGTGTTAAAAATAACTTCGACAAATGTTTATTTTACTTCTTTATTATAATAATGATAACATAATTATCTTAACCACTAAATACATAATATACATAATAACAAAAAGTTAAAACGTTTTTCAAGAACCTTCAAATAAAATTAATTAATTGTAAGTCTGTCTCTTTTCCTAAGATTTTCCGAGTATTTCTTTTCTTTGGGAAGATTTTTACTTTTAATAAACTGTCTCTTAATTATTTCAGCACTTGAGATATTGATTCCGCTTAATATATGGACATCGGTTTTGTTCATTAAATCTTTCTTTTTCAAATCTTGAAGTAAATCCTCCATGCGAAATAATTTACGCTTCAAACGCCTTTGATGGCACTGTAGGCGTTTTATTTTTAATAAACGTTGATGCGATATACGTTCCAGGCATTCTATACGTGATTTTAGTTTTTTTTTTGCGAGGAGAATCAACAATCATATCTGGTACAAAACTAGCAGTGACTTCAACATCCATTTCATTTTTATTTTCTTGTACAGTTTCCTCAATCTAAAATAAATACAATGAAAATTAAAGTAAGTATAGTTTTATAGTGACACTAACCATGAACAATTAATGACAATATAAATTATAGAATATTTTTATAAAATTTCTCACATCAAGTTTTAACGTAGGTACTGCATTTGGTAATAAATATTGCCTTTTCTTGCTCAAATCAAAACATGATTCCTCTAAGTGCTGAGAACATATTGTAGTTCGAGGCCCTGGAAACCGTCCATCTTTACGAACTACATCTATCCATTTCTCTTTTGTCTTTGGGTCTTTAGGAAAGCTACATGATCACAAAAATTCTCACTGAGTAAATTTCTAAAAATATATAAGTAAATAAATTATATTCATACTAATTCAAATAACATAAATATCATATATTATCGAAAATATTATATTAGGTACTAAATATTGTGATAGGACAAATTAATATTCATTACTAATGAATATTTAGAAATAAATTATATTTAGAATCATACTTAAAAGAAACAATATTAATTAAATAACATAGGACCTAGTCTATATTCATAAAATGCGGTAATAGTCACTCGATACAATCAAGAGTAGGCACAACACTACAGCGTCTTGAGTAAACTGAACTGCCATGGCGGCGTGTCATGTAATTAATAATTATTTTGCCGCAAAATAATATTCCATCAGTACTTACACATGAAAAGAGATACCACTGGATTTCAGGTTTTTCTTTCTATAATGGTTTTTACAAGTTTTCACTGCACAATTATACATTTTGCTTCGTAAAAGTATTATTTTGTATTTTGTCAGAGATAAGCACTGGACGAAACGCGTGAACAGACTGAGCGTAGGTACAGGCGTCGGGGAAGACATACATGAAAAATTCATGTATAGGTGGTAAGACAGGCGAGACCGTTGTTCTGGTTCTATACTCTAACACGCCGAGTTCATAATTCTATGCTCAATTCGAATGTATTTTTTATTGACGTACAGCTATAACTTCTTAGCCTAAGAACCGTTTTAGACGATTCGTTTTTTGTTGGATAGGGGAGGGGTATCTAGGTGGATAGGGGTAGGATATCTCAGAATGGGACAACAATTTAATTTCATTAGCATTGGACCTTCAACTTCGAAGAAGCACAAGGAAACTCTTCAAAATCATTGAAGTTGATTTTCTTTTTTATTATAAATTGTATGATTGTATGATAGTTTTGCATATAACTAATGGCAGAAAGATGTTTACTTATTTAGGCTACCAATTCAAATAATGTTGCCAATAATTAATCTATTTTAAGTAATTATTATAATAACTTTAACTGTCATCTGTTAGTGGTCGTAAGAGCGACTGCTATGCTCGAGGTCCTGGGTTTTTTTTTTCAGGTCGAGCAAAGTATTATAGGATTTTTCTATGAACTTCTGAGTAGTTGCTCGAAGTTTGGCTTTGTATCCGATTAATGGCAATAGGCTCGCCCCCTATTAAATGGAACCTAAAAACATACACGGTGAACTGTGGGTGTACATTAGTACTCCTCTACCTAACCCATCGGGGATACATGATTGATGGTATTTTGTTTTAAGTTATTATAATGTAATTCATGTAAATATAGGAATATATAATAATAAATCAATATACAGGTTTCAGAATCCTTTTCAAAATGTTAGTCCGATTTTTTACTGTTTTTTTGTTTATCTCCCTCAAAATCCATGCGTGGATTGTATTGGAAAGGAGCTATTCGAATAGTGGAAACCGGAGCTAAAACATTAAAAAAAAAAAACATTTAAGCCGATATCAGCAGCCGATCTTTGACTATTTGCTAATTACTACGGCGCGCTCGCCCTTGTGGTTGTCTGTAGATGTAGCCAATAAGAATTTTTCTCGTTTTTCATTAATAGTATGTCTGCTTGCATGCTGATACTGTATTTTTAAGAGCTCGCCTTAATATCTACCAAGTCAAAAGTGAGTGCACTCCAGTGGCAGTCTTCTTAAGGTGTGTTATGAAAAACACATTAGAGTGAATTTAAACCAAAAAAGGCACGAACTAAAATGTTCTTTAGGTCTTTTCTTTATCGTACTGTGAAGCTGTGGAACACCTCCCTGCCGATGTGTTCCTTCTTTCTTATGACATGGATCCTTCAAGCGTAACCTAATACCAAATTTCTCACTAATTTGCAGTAGAGATGAATGAATAAATGAATAGGTTACTTGTGTCGAAGGTTTCTTAAATTTTCGATATACCTTTTACTTATTGGTGTCGTGCTTAAGACCAGGTACATCGCCTTGGCATTGCCATATTTCTATAAAAAAAATACAAAACAACATAGAATGTAAACTCGTTGACTATTTGAAGTCAAATTTAATAAAGTCAACGACGCTATGGAAATTAAAACCGCAGACGATCCGACGCCACGTCGACCTTCGTGAGAAAAAGAAAGATATGCCGGACGGTCACGCCTGTATTAACATAATCATGTTTTATCTTCATAAGTTTATAACCTGTATATAATCTTCAGGTCATTGAACTGGCATTTAGAATTTTCCTAATCATTTATGCTCGCTTATCCGCTGCTGGCATTTAAGTTTTAATTATTACCTACTTTTAAAAAGAAATACGGGTAGCGTTTAGTCCATAGGTATTCCTCTGTTTTGTCACTAGATACTCGTACTAGATCGAACATTGCTATTACCTATATATTACTTCTTAAAGATATTTTTGTGGTAAACACCATATCTCCCTTAATTCTTTACCAAGATTCATGATTAAAAAATCATCATAAGGCTGATGTTTCCACTGTTGACAAAAATGAGATAAATATAGCTGGTCAATTAGATAAACATACAAATATAAGATAAGCAATAAATACAGAGGTATGCAAAGTTTCAGCTCAATCGGTCGAGGATAAATGATTTAAAATTCAGTTGCAATATTTGGCTCATACTAACAAGGCAATTTAAATATAATCAAAGCTTGTAATAAAAATAGTATTAATTAATACAAATATAATAGACATTTTAACATGTCTAAATAAATTTCGGTTTTGGCCGAAACTGAGACCAAGACCGAAGATTCAGTTTTGGTTTCGGCTGAAACTAAAAATCTTCTTACGGTCGAACATTAGTTATAATATACCTACCAAGATTTAGCGTGTTTGATACTAGGATCATTCTTCTTTACAGCTTAGTACATAAAGATTATGTTATTATAAAGTTGCTAGATTGATATAAATAATATCTGGGCGACAGAACTTTGCTTGGTGTCTTAAAATACAAAACGCCTATCTAGGTATACTTGGAATGTAAAACATTATCTAAATACAAAGTTACACCCAAATCGTTGGAGCCGTTTCCGAGAAACCAATTAAATATATATATATACAAGAATTGCTCACTTAATATAATTATAATATTGTATGAAAGATCCTTTTTCTCCTTTTGTAATTATTCCGGCCACTATCGTCGACATATCTTGCTAATATAATACAGACAGGGCACTTTTTATCCCGGTAAAAGTCATAGATTAACCAGTATTATCCTACAGATATAATAAAATGGATAGTTTCTATGTTTGTTACTCAATCACGCAAAAACAGCGAAACGGAATTAGATGAAATTTGGCACACAGATAGTAATATCCAATAATACGCAGACGAAGTCGCGGGTACCAGCTAGTTATACAATATACTTACAATAGCAGTCCGTTTTAAAGAGTTTTTGTTAATCTTGATTTCAATTAATGTTATTTTAATTAACAATGTGGTTGAAGATGATAAATCTCTATGCGTAGAGAGAACTGGCTCTCTAGTGCAGCTGCCGGAACACACTGGAGGATTTTCGACGGCACATTTGAAATTTAAAATGGCTGTTCTCTATTAGGCCAGCTGCGAAGAGGCCTTTTATTTGTAACATAGAAAATTTAGATACGACTATTGAATGATTGAGATTTTTCATTTTGTTATTGCGTTTCAGAATCAGTAACACAATTGGAATTTGATACAAAATCTTTTTCACAATTACGCAGTAATTGGCTATTGGGGTACACGGGCAAGGACGCAATAACGTAGATTTTTGATAGCACTACTCGCACTAATACAACTTTATTAAAGAGTAATCAAAACAGGAATACTAAAATATCTTCATAGTAACAATACATTTTATGTATAATACTGTTTTGAGACTAATTTACTCACTACCGGACGGAAAACAGTAATTTATTATTGTGGCAAAAATATCAATGATTCCTTTTTCATAAAAAATAATAATCAAAAATATCGTCCAAGGTTACAAAACAAAAAAAAATTGTTTCAGTTTCAGACGTTAATATTTATGAGGAATTAATCACTATTATCTATTTTCCATACAATTAAAATATGGGTTTTTACTTGGTGAGTTTTGGAAATTTATCTTATTTAAATTCCCATAAATTACTTAACTATTATGTTTCTGAAACGATTTATATTTAAATTGGAATGGCCTTTTCGACATGTATACGATACTCGGAGGATCGACAAGCTCGGAAACGGGTCAATTTATTATTATATGTAGTTGTTTGTAAATCGAACCCAGTGTTTCCAGAACGAGTTATGATTAATAGAAATAGCTTTTGTTTCTCAAATACTAAATTAAGTTACTGTTTCTATAGCCGCTTTCGCTTTACTATTTGACTAATGCACCATCTGAAGACGATGATCAGGTATTTTTACTTCTTAATTGAAGTTGTGCGTTTTGAAAAATTGATGACAGGGAGGGATATACGACACGCGCGCACGTAACAAAAATTCTACTATATCAAAATTTATTTTGAAGATTACCTACGGTAACGAGCAAACTATTGAACAATAAAAATATATATGAAGTGCAGTGCACACACGGTAGAAATGAAACCTTCAGAAAACATAACCATAAACAATACACCACGCTGGCTATGACGCCTTATCTCAAGGCTGACCGAGGTAATAGAATGAAGTTTAAAATATATTATCTATCGCAGACTAAATCTTATAAATAAATGTGTTTTATTTGATGTGTGTGATTGTTTTCGACTCACAAACTCATACATATTTTGTAGTCTCAAGAGAGATAATAGTCTACACTAAATAGAAATCTAAAGTAAATACAATTGTGTTTTTTTTTTGTAAAATAAAACATTCCATCACCTAGCAGAAACACGTTTTGATGTGAGAATTGTGAAACCTCGCACCTGAATGGATTGCCAATGTAGAGTAAGCAACATCCCCGAACGTCAATAAACCGTGGATCAGAACATATTGTGACTTGAATGATGTCTACTGCCTGCTTCATAGAGTAAGAAAATTATTTGTCTTCTTTTTCTGTACTTTTCCTGTCAATATCACTACTTTTGGATGGGCAATTTTTATCTTCTCCATTTAGTTCCAAGTTTCCATTTTAGTTCAACAAAACAACTTCAAAACAACTATAGGTTCTACGTACATTAAAATACTGTGAGAACAATGCATATACTTTATATTGTTTCGACCTGTGTAAAAATATCACTATTTGCGAAATATATGGAATCGTAAAGAATGTACTCGAAACATCGAGCAAAGTTTATCTGTCCGATTAAGTATAAATGTCCAACAAAACACACTTCCCCTTTTTTAAACAATAACTTAAAATCCCAGGTCGTTCTTGTGATTTCGACCCTGGTTTTATTTAAGTATATACGTGAGCCATGTTCCGGGCCAGGACAGTTCTATTTTGGACAAGGAAGTGGAAAGAAATTTGCAAGAGCACCGTCGAGAGAGATTGCTGTAAGTACGACTACAGTATAGTGAGTTTGCTTAAATTCTGTTTCACTGAGTACACATAAATTTGTAACGTAATATCTAACGGGATTTATACAATATTTAGGAAAAAATCGCTTAGTGACAATTTTTTTTAAATATTTGCCTAATTATTGTCATCAATTTAAAATTTGTCCCTATGTCCTATACTGTTTGTCACAGCTTGTTAAGGTGATACTTGAGATTTAGAATGAAAATCTATCTAGTTTCGGTAAACAGTATGTAAAATTTACCTAGATAAAAAAACATCCAGATACAAGTTAGAGATAAGTTGGTAGACACAATTACAATAAAGACATTAGATATAACATATAAAATTGAAAAACATCGTCGGTTTATGCTCCAGATAAAATGTCACAATGTTTTTTTTTTATTATGGAATACATAATAAGCAAATGTGAAAGAATATTACGCCATCGAATTTTATTGAAAGATACAAAAAAAAAAATATTCAGATTTATTCAAATACAAGAACATAAAACAATTTTGCATAATAATATGAAATGTTTTAATACTTTCTTTATTTTATGTATTTACTTCTAACAAACGTATGTTTCGAATTTGATTTTAAATGCCCGTGATTAATATACTTCGTTTAAAATGCATACGTGTTGTCAGAAAGTTTTACAATTTCAAAATTACTTTTGCGTTCATTATTTGTTCAGGGGCAAATTGAAAGTATGTTCTCCTCTTCGATTCACAACAATAATATAAGTTCATACTGTTTAAATCGGATTATGAGATATTATTATCGCATAATTTAGTAAAATACGGATCAATTAGAATTATAACCAATATCCCGATATAAGAGGTTATTATTCCTATAAAGGCCTAATTAGTTCTATTATGTTTTTTACACAAGCAGTTTTTTGGTTAGGTTTGAAAAGTTTTGCTTTCAATTTTATGGTCTGGACATCCATGTAGGTACTAATAATATATGATTATCTATACCAATATTATAAAGAGGAAAGATTTGATTTTTTTAGAGTTTTTTTTTTCTTTTTTTGTAATGGATAACCTCAAAAACTACTGGACTGATTTTAAAAATTATTTCACCAATATAAAACTACAGTATTAGAGAGTAACATAGGCTATATTATAACTTGAAAAAAAAATTCATTCCTCATAAAAATGTCGATAGTTTTACACAAAGTATAAAAAATTGCGTACACAGGTGCGTTGGCATTGTTTATTGTATAAAATTAACACGGGTGAAACCGTGGGGAACAGCTAGTAAGAAATAAACCATTCGAAAAAAATTGTGGATAATGATCAGAATAATGCTGCAATAACACAGATGGAAAATCCAGAAATGTAAGGTAAAATAAAATCCATTATTGTACAGTCGAAAATTGAATGGACCTCAATACTTTGAACTTAAGTCTATCACTAAGCTGTCTTGAAATACCTATCTATCAACTAAAATATTTTATTATAAATAATGAATATTCTAATTTGTTTCAGTGGTAAAAATGTAACTTTATGTAACTTAAAAGTGGTAACTTTATGTAGAAGTATCTGATAAATTTATTTGCAATCTCATATTTATTTTCAGAATAGCAATAGAGAAATGAAATAACTGAGAACGTGTTGACTGTTATTATTTACAATGCACGCAACAATGTCTATCATATTTATAATAAGTTTTTATATATAAATGAACAACCAATAACAATGCTGTAAAACAGACTTTTTTAAATTTCTTGATATGATTTACTTAAGACTTATTGACTATAAGAGTAAATTATTGTTTTTGTTTCTATATGACTCAGTTCTAAGTTTGTTGACTTTTGTCTCATCTGAGTATAATGTATGTATGAGTATATTCTTTGACGCAGCTCTACTGGAGTATTGGTAGGCATTCTTTGTGAATTATAGCGGGCTCCGTAGTGTGGGCCGTGGGGCTGGACGCACCCGCGTCAATACTCTAATGGCGAGTCATGTTTCTACACACAAACTGTAAAGAGTAAAAAATAGTGGTGGCTCGATTCGAATAGTTGCCTAGGTTTAGGTTTGACATATTTATCTTCTTTAGGGACGATTTTTCAATGGTCAGGTTACATTTATTTCATGAATAATTCTGATGTTTTGACATATAATATATACATACAATATCCATAGAAAACCTGTCAACCACTCAGGTACGTATGTTAAAGAAACTATTTCTATAAGGGACCTTTCTTCTTTTTTGGCTAGTTAGACTTAAACCAAATTGACAGATTACCAAATGCATATACGCATGTCTCTTCGTTCCTCCCAAACACAACACAACACGTTTATATGTATAGTTAGTTAGATCGCGACTTATTTGCATGCACGGCAACGGTTCAAGCCAAGGTTCGGTCACTTTAGCACTCTTAAGCCTGTTGCCACGCTTTTGCGGTTGAGTGCCTTCCGCGTTCGCCCAAAAACCCAGCGACGCTGTCAAAGCCTTTAATGGTTCCAGGGCCCTTAAGGCTAACAATACAGTCAGTTGAGTTGAAACTTACTAATACAGTTGTTGTCTCTTACATGACACAATGCCATCGAGAGGCCTTGTGACGTAGTGGTAGTAAGCTCTATCATTGAGCAGAGACAGGGCGCAGGTTCGAGGCCCGCACGTGACTATGTTTTGTGTCATGAGAATAATTGTCAATTGTGTGTCCTAGGTGTTAAATATCTATATATGTATGATGTATGCTGTTTAGTTTAGCAGGAATTAAATGGCCGTGTCGGAAATTGTATCTTTTTATTTATTATTATTATATTTTTATAGTTGGAGCGCGAGTCTTTTAAAAATTAATGAGTATCTATTTTGCTTGACTACGAAAAAGGAGGGTTATGTTTTTCGAGAATATGTAGATATGTATGTCTATTTCTTTGGCATGCTCTGTAGGCTGTAGAGGCTTTGTGGATTTTAGCATACGAGGTGTCGTTAGATTCGTATTAATTGTGGGAATAACAAAATTGATGTACGACATCTGGGAATGAAATAAAAAGCAAAAATAGAAAATCAAATTTTGTCGTATTTTTGTAGCAGTCGTATTTTTTGTTTTCTTTTGAATAATTTAGCTTGTTCATATAATTTTAAGAAAGTTCTTAGGTTTTCAGATTAATATAGTACTTACATAAATCTGAGGAAGGATCTATACTTTTCCTTATTATCAATTCGTATCTTTTTACGATGGTGTCTGGTCTACAACTGACTGTTGCGTTCCGCTGTTGCTGCTTGCTCTTCCTCGCTTTCATTACTCTTACCCCTATAGTTTTGTTAACATTCTAAGTAGTAAATAAAAAAAATACAAGTAAACGAAACAAAAGCCAGTCCAGATTCGACACGTAGTTCTCGCTAAACATAAAAAAAAATATTGAAATGTGTTAAACTATAAATTCTGTGTAATGACCTAATGAGGTCTGGTATCTACGTGATGGCAGCATGGTAGTTAATCATTTTGTGATTTTCGCGTTCTAGATACCGGTCTAAAGTAGAATATTTTCGGTAATTATAATGCCTGATCCACACGATTGCCAAGCCTCGGTAAATTGAAACATATATATAGCGAGCTACGTTGTTATTTCAAATCAAATAGGAGCTTGTGGCTAGTGCTTACGATACGTTCACACGTTTGTGTATAGTTAGTACCTATCACTTGCGCGATCTAAACAATCGTGAATAATTGAATAAATGTGATACGGTTTCTGTGAAATCTGAGCTATCTTCGTTACAGAAATTTCCGTATCCTATTATTTTTCTTGGTTCAATTTTGCTTCTTATTACAATAAAAATAGGTTAAACCAAATATTATAAACGACACAAGGTCGACATTCGTGATGCTTTCTTATACAAAACACACTAACACACTTGCTTTTTTTTATAGTACGAGTCAATAGTAAAGTCAATAGTACGAATACTAAGTACATAATTAGTATAAATTCCATAATCACATTGACGCGATTCTCAGATATATTATATTAATTAGTATTATATTTTAATTAATATGACATGTTGGTACAACAAAACCGGTCTTTTTAAAATTCGTGAATAATTATAGATTTTCTTTTTTTAATATCCCGAAATAGCGAAGATAATTATACTACCCCGAAAAAGTCTGTTTATTTTTGTCAGTCATTTATAAAAGAAAGAAACGCGATCTTTTCTGCATGCAGGGGTTAAACATCGGACGCCACATAAATCTGCTGAAAAAGGGTTGTAAATCGCGCACCCCAACCAGAGATAGTGATGTACGGTTACCATTAAACTTCAAACCCTCCCCCGCTCTCGGACCTACTTAAAACATTACAAAAGGGGGTTAGGCAGTACATTACGAGGGGTCAAAATGGATTGGATAAAGTTTAAATTCGAATGAAATTTTCAAGAAGCTCTTACGATATGTTACGTTTCACCCTTTTTAGTTTATTTTGTAAATTGATATTCGTTTTCTATACATAAGTCTTGGGGATGTTGTAAAAAATTAATTTGCTTTTGTATAAATAACTTTCTTTTTGGTTCGGAGTTTTAATGTTACACTGGGGAATCGACAGGAAAATAAAATACAGTAAATCTTTTTACAGACAGGCGCTTTTAAACCGCGAGTTAAAAAAAAAAACATCATTGGAACAAACTGCATACCGAGTATCTGATCAAAAAAGGCGCTTTTCTGACGCAAGGTTTCCTTTGTTAACCACTGGCTTTAAATGCGTATCTGCCTCATTAGCCTAGTGGTCCTAAACTCTACTGCTATACTCCTTTGTGCCCTATTATTGTCAATAACCTCGCTCCTTATTACATGGGACCTAAAAAATATATCCAGCGAACTGTGGGTGTACATTAGAACTCCTCTGCCTAACCCTTCGTGGTATGCAGGCGTGTTGGTATGTTATGTTTAAATACGCTCGTGCGAATGAGCTATCAGACAGAGGGCATAATCTATACGTACCAGAAAGTTTTACTTCATAGTTACGGCTTCGTTCTTTAAGATTAGCGTGAATGTACTTATAACCTTTCTCAATAAATTGGCTTTAAAATTCAAAAAGATTTTCTTCAATCCGGCTGATAGTTTCAGAAACTAGCGCGATCAAGCTGTCTATGTTTGATCTTTGTCGTATCGTGAAACTGGATATTGGCTCCTTCAAGCGTAATGTGACAAGATACACTGGGAGGTCCAAAAGTTCGTGGAATTGAGAGGATGGAGTGGGGATAGAGGCGCTCGCTTAGTGTCATACTAATTGGGGACTCATCGTTAATATATAAATTGAGTTTCAGCCCTATTGCGTCATTCCTTTACGAACAGTAAACATTCGCCTGCTGAACAAGTCAATCTGGAAGAAAACTGACCCTATGGAGAAAATTGAACACCGTGCTGTGATAAAATTCTTTATTAAGTAAGGAAAGAATGCTCAGACCATTTTGAATGAAATGGAAACCGTTTATGGGGAACAGTGCCCTAGTACATCAATGATTTACAAGTAGCGTGGTCTTTTTAAACATGGCCAGTTGAGGCCACCACATCAGACATCGTCGAAAAAGTGGAAGGAATTGTACTGGAACACCCCCTTTTCATGAAAAAAACAGTTATCTGCATTAGTTGGAGTATCAGATACCACCATTTTTCGAATTCTACATGAACACCTGGGTATGACAAAAGTCAGTGCAATATGGGTACCGAGAATGCTCACGCCGCTTCAGATACAGCAACGCGTCGATGCGTCAAAACAACTTTTGGAGTTGTGTGGAGACTCGCCTGCACAGATTTTGGTGCAGATTGTTACCGGAAATCAAACATGGGTTCATTACTTTGAGCCTGATTCCAAACGAGTCCATGCAATGGCATAAAAATGGATCACCACTGCCAAATAAATTCAAAGTGTCGGGAGTCGGCTGGAAAGATGATGGCTATTGTGTTTTTGGGTTGTGAGGGGATAATACTGATTGCTTACAAAAAAAGGGAATGTCCATAACCGCAGAATACTACGCAACGATACTAGAAAAATTAAAGGAGGCCATCAAGGAAAAACTTCAAGGAAAATTGACTAAGGGAGTGTAGCTCTTGCAAAACAACGAGCCGGTTCACAAAAGCAGAGTTGCAATGGCTGCTCTGCACACGCATGGATTTGAATCACTAGTCCACGCACCCTACAGTCCAGATCTGGCCCAAAGAGATTTTTATTTGTTTCCTAATATAAAAAAGACTTAAGGGAAAGAAATTTTTCCGATAACAATGGGGTACAGGAGGCAATTTTGGCTCATTTTGAGGCTTACGGGTGATTATATTGAAAAAGAAAATTACGATTTATTGTTTCATTTTATTTAAAACCCTTCTATTCCACGAACTTTTGGACCTCCTCTCGTATATTATGCAGGCCGGCATCGGTCGCCGAAGTATTTAGATTTTACTACGCTTACTAGGGTAATAACGGATAATTAACCGAGCTACTATACACATAGTATTGATAACTCGTTAAAATAGTGGAAAAATGGTCGTGTTTTACCACTCTGATTACAGTGGCGTGCACTAAAACTTGGATATCTCGTCTCATTATGTTCACCGTGCATCTACATCGGGCGGCGAGGCGTGTTCACCGTATCGATGTCATTTAATTTTCCACCAAGTGCAATTACCATGCATCGCTTTGTTTTTGCTGCCAACTTTATTTGCATACCGGAGCAGGAGATTCCCATGTGATCGGACTAACTATTCAATGGAGTCGAATTATTAATACAAATTTTAAAAGGTTTATTTATGGTTTATTGTGTTAGGATGTATAGTAAAGTTCCCAAGCACGTTACGTATTTTCTAGACGATAGGTCCAAGAACCATGTAAAGCAAGATTTATTGTCGAAAAACTATATTAATGCGTGGATCATTACATGAATTACATTGATGTTTAGAATGAACAGCCAATGCCTTATCATGAATTTTATTTAAAAAAATCGTTTGTTTATTAATATATATGATATATATAATACAATATAATATTAAAGTGGTAGTTAACTGATACAATTGCGTTCATCTGAATCGCGACCACCATACAACAGGCTTAATACCCATCATATTGTCGTACGTTTATTTATATTGGTAATTTATCTCAATATTCAAAAATATATTTATTACGTATATTTTAAAATAATTGAGTTGAAAGTCGACTGCGCGGTCGACAGCATCTTGATACAGCCCCCAGAACAACCTAATAGAGACATTGTTGGTGCGCTCGTTAGCTGGAGCGAAAAGTGTGCGCTGCGGAGGTCCAATAAGCTGCGCGAGCGCATAAGGCTTTGGTTAGCCTTACCTTGTGATTTAAAATGATAATACTAGTCATTTATGAATTTTAAATTGATATAACTCATTTCCAATGAAAAATTTACAGTTATTCTGTTGTAATTTAATAAAATCTCTGATGTCTATTAAAATAAAATCAATGTGAAAAATCAACATAAAAAATACTATATTCAATTTAGGCATTTACGAACGTTAGCACTAACGTTGATTTTCCAAACATCCCAGTCATCGACAAAAGCCGGCGAAAGAAAATTGATCGAATTTTCCAACGTTTTTTTTTAATGGTAAATATTTTTTACAGATACATATGTATCTAATCAACTATTTTTGTGAATTTATGGAGAGGAACTCATTTCCAGATATCACTATCATTCACTTAATCATCCACCCTATAACAACCTTTTGACAGTAAAACCGGCTTGACATGATCCTTGAGCTTACCCTCCGGCAAATTAGTAATCTACGTACGGATCTTATTAAATAACTTAATAATTACCTAAAAAACGTTATTGGCCTTACTGAGCCTAAAACACGAAATAAATAATTTATGTTTATTTCTAGTTTTAAAACTATACCGGTCATTTACATAATTAGTTTGTCAAATGTTTTACTAACATACAAACATTAAATTCTCAAGAACGTGTAACTTTTACAGTTAAGATATTAAATTTACCTGGAACTTGTCCTTTAGTGATTCGCCAGTTCCCATGTTGTTGGTTGTTCGAATTGCCCGTGCTTTTAATATAAATTTGCTATCTATCTCAGCTGCTGTCCTCGATGACGAAAATATCACTTAAGAAAGTGGTTCAAACCTACACCTAATAAACGTTTGTTTACTATGGCGACTATTGTGTAGTATTGCGGTGTGAATGGTAAAATTCGCCAGTTTTAACGATTATTCTTTTCTTTATTATCGGGTGCTTTAGCTAAAGTGACAAAAGTTGAATCTGACCCATAATCTTAGAACAAGCTCTCAAGAGGAAGGTAACTTTTGACTCTAGATCACCGTTTGTTACTGGTAAGAGTTATTTATTGACGTGATCCTATCTATAACTAATTCAGGCACTTCTGACACTTATAGGTTTCCACTAACACATCAGTCAGGTCTATAAAATAATAAATGTCGTTATATTACGCGTCTGATTGTCGACCGCCGCGTTTACATTAGCATTCTGACAAACGCTTTTCAATCGCGATCAGTTCCAGATAGTATTTACATGCATGCATATAAGCCTTAATTCTAGACTTATCACGCATTGAACACACGTTAAAATATTTAAAACACGACTACTATTTAATAATGTACAATTTTCATTGTTTTTTTAATGGCAGCATAACAAAATGACTTCACTGACGACGTGATGTTAAACACAGTACAAACTTAAAAAAATACTGACCACCAAAAGATCGGCATGCACAACGGTCGTTGTTGCTATGCGAGCCTGCAAGGCTTTTGGCAGCTAGAAATACAATGGCTGATCCCGAAACGCGATAAACTAAAGGAGAGTTACTGTGAGACGGGCCTATCACCATGTGTGTGGTGGTTGCGACTCGGTCGGGTATAAATCCCTACCCATCCGTCTTGTTCATTGGATATAAACCGGCTAATTCTGGAAAGCAACACGTCTAAGAGTAGGAACCTACCAATATGACAGGTCTTACGCCCACTGTGTGGTGGTTGCGATATGTCCCACCACATAGCGTTTATCCATACTAATTATAAATGCAAAAGTAACTTTGTCTGTCAATTACGTTTTTACGCTTACACCGCTGAATCAATTTTGCTGAATTTTGGTATAGAGACAGATTGGACCTTGAAGGGAGGAAAATAGGGGATGAAAGTTTGTAAGAAGAACCCGAGAAAATTTTGTCGTGTTCCGAAATCAGCCGGTGTATACGCATCAATATAGCGTGGTGCGACCACCATACACAATGATAAACCCATCTATGATTTTTTTCGGTTTGTCGTGTTTCGTGAACCGTCTGTGTATATTCAATAATACGTAGATGATGTCGCGGGTACCCAGCTAGTATCATTATGACCACTAATAGATAGTATTTTTATTATCAATAACTCTCAAAAAAGAAATTTTTGTTTTGTTAGCTATTAAATAAAATGTATTTGCAAAAAACTGCACACATGGCATAGAAAAAATTTCTTTGTAGATTTCGCTCTACTTGGAGCAAAAATCGCATCCGAATATATTTATGGTGTGTTCCTGTGGAGAGTAGGGTTTTCAGAGCTCTTTGGAGTAGAGACTATAGACTACGGTAGCCGTTTACCATCAGTCGAGCCAGATACTTGTTTGTCACTTTACTTGTATAAAAGAAAGATTTCAGTGTAAACTCTGTGTTAGACAAAATTAGTCAAGAGTGCAATAAAAAACAAAACAAAAAACTATTTATTACTTACTTACTTACCTTTTTCGCTTAAATATTGAAACCGTAACGATAATTCGCGAAAGTGACTCCCATACATCATCCAACCCAACCCCTTCAGTATTCTATTTCAGTGTTATTTAAGCTCCGCCGTCTGTCACAAAACATAATACGACAATAACCATATTTCGCTCCATAACGTCACTGTTTCTTTTTGACAGTTGAATGGCGTTAGTTATTTTATTTCTTATCGCCTCTCTATTTCTGGACGATGCACACAACGCTCTGAAAGACTTCGTCGTGTTTTTTAACCGTCTGTAGAATTATTTACTGCCAAATGAGATTGACAGAAGATATACTAGTTCATTTTTATTTCAATAGATGGCGCTATATTTAAATATAAAAGTTCCCTTAATACCAATTTTCCTAAGAATATAAAATTAATTTCATAAAATAATTACGTTAACTTCTTTGCTAATATATAAAATTTCTTAAAATATAACTTTATACTATAATAAATAGGTATATATTTCTGCCGAGAGGACGAACTAGATAATATGCAAGTTATAACAAAATCAGATTTGCGACAAAACTTTTTCGAAAAAAGCAGCAGTAAAAGATAAAACTTTTACCTAAGTGCGACAAAAATTTTTTTCGTATTTTGTATTTTGTTGTATAATTCGTCCGGATATATCTTTCCTTTTCTGGCGCTTTTAAATTTAGATTTTTAAAATATTTTTAAGATTAAAATATTACTTATCATAGTAAGACCAAATAAGACCAGAAGACGTAACGTGCTGAATATTGACGTTATGTCAAAGAAATAATGTTCATAGGCGACGGCAACCATTTACCATCAAGTGGGCCGCCTGGTTGTTTGTTGCCCTTTGACATAAAAAAATTAATAAAAAAGTCAATTTCAATAAATGCATAGTTATGTAATTTTTTCTCTACGATAGAGATATGAATTAATGTTTATGCTGATTAGTAATGAATTGTTCTGATGTAACGGTTAATTTCTACCATTTTTATATTTATTCCATATTTAATGTATTTTGTTCTACGCAGTTGGTTTCGAAATTCGTAATATTTTCCAAGAACTTAAAGATTACATTTATAATAATCAGTAGTTATTAATATTAAAAAAAAACAGTACCTACTGTTAAAGCCGAAATAGATTTTAATAGTTTAGCTCTCTTAGATAACAGAAATGTACGTGAATTTGGCAAATTTGCCAACCAAGGGTGCTGAGAAGTGAATAGATACGTTTTTGTAATTTTGACCGAATTAAATTAAATGTTCACTTAGAATTATGATTTTATAGGCAAAATAGTTTATATTATCCGAGTAAAGTTATATAACAGCGGAGAAACTAAATCCCCCTCTAAGCTCCGATGTACGCTTAAACTTCCTTAAGAAGTGGGTCGAATAGCAAACAGGAAGATATTGGAAAATCTTACTATATTGCAAATTTTAAAGTTTCATATTTTATTCTACGAAAGATATGGATCTTGGATTCTAGAATATGATGGTAATTGTAAAAATAAGCTGTTGAGAGAAAAAATAAAGTTTTTCTTTAGTGTGTTTAGCTCAGTAGTAACATATACGGACACCGCGTCCATTGACGTGAGTTCGAATCCCTACAGTGAGTCTGAGAGGTTTTAAGGAAAAATTTATGATGAAACCATAGCATAGAGTATTTTCTAATGGTTTATCTACCACCCTCAAGTTGAAACTTGTCAAGCACCTATAGGTGTGTTCCGAGAGCTGTACTTGAGAACCAGTTACTATTCTAAGCTAAGCGTGTTACCATCTTGGGCCACATCGTCACTTAATACCAGGTGAGATTGTGGCTGAACTGACTATCTGATTGTAGAGAGATTGGCATCTTTCATCCTTTGGTTTTGAATTTAAGATTGTTTTTAAGGAAAAAAAACATAGTTAGATATTAATAATTACTAGCGGTCGCCCAATGATCAAAATTCGACCAGCGATTTTTTAATCATAGACTATATTCTGTTTGACATTTGCTGTATAAACCTAAACAATGAATATTATATCACTTGCTGTCACTTTTCATTGAGTGACAATGTCAATATTTTGGGGGGGTCTAAGTTCAATGGCACTGGTCGTGTTAGGATTCGCAGAATTAATTAATTTAGTTGAATATATTAGTAATAGATATTATACATAAATTTTAGCTTTCTGCACTCCTTCTCCATATAAACTTTAACCATGCCGAAATCTCAGTCTTCCGTGCACGCAATATGCTTAAAAAGGGGTATAAAGTTTTTGCTTCATGTATTAATAAAATGATTATAATGTTGTCTAAATAGTCATCGTTCTTTAACCCCCGATTAAAATAGAGAGGTGTTATAATTCTAGTATATGTATCTGTGTGTCTGTCTGTGGTATTGTAGATCCCAAGGATCAGTGAAACAAGGGTAGCTCCCAAATGGCTGAACCGATTTTGATTTAGTTTTCTCTTCTTTCAAAGGTGACATGACCTAGAGTGATCGTAGCTATGATTCAAGAAAATTTGTTCAGCCGTTTGAAGATTATCAGCTATTGTCCAGTTTATAAATGGATATGAGCATCTTTCACAGATCTGATCGAATCTAAATTTGGAATTCTGTTACTTCCTTGGCTTGATGCAGCAGCATTATCTGAAATTTGTCCAAATCCTCACCGACTTACAACAGAGATATCTGCCGTGTTTGTGCTCATTGGAATGGTTACAATGAATGGGTTATTTATGTCTGGAGTTTATAATAATTGTAAAACTTTGTGTATAATGTGCTATACACACGTGATATTAGAGTAAATAGCCAATAAAAAAAATACTCAAATCTAACATTTTAAATATAATTAGATAAAATGAAGGCACTGCAAAAACGTACATGTTTTGTACGATATTCGTCGACATAATTGCCGAAGTAGCGCGAGATTAAAATACCTTAACCGTAAAAGGGTGTATAAACGTTGTAACACTCCAATAAATTACTCAATTAAAGGGTAATTTTAACAAAAAACATCGCGTAAAATATTCCCAGAGCGGTGAGATTGAAAATAAGATCGGCCGTTAAAAACGAAACGCTGCCGGTTAATTGAGCCACAATGACATAAGAGGAACGTGTTTGGGATGAACGTAAATAGATACAATAACAAACAGATGGTTTGGTTTTAAACAAGAAAAAAAACAACGTCCCGTTAAAGGAGTATGAAGTGTTCTGAAGTTTGTTTATTGATGGGGTTTTCTGTTTTAATATCAAAACCCGAATATAATATTCAACTTGTTCAAAACACTACCAACGGTGCGGAAAATATTATGAGTATAAGATGGGAACAAATTAAAAAAAAAAAAATTATGTGTGGTACACTATGGGCACTACATAATACGAATTTCCCATTTTGAAATCAATGATAAATAAATAATAATAAATAGTTATATTTATAAAGCAATAGTTTTCTTTTAGTTTTTTTAGTTACCTAAACTATTTTGACGCGTTTTGTACTTAATTTCAAAAAACCACTAAAATGACTTTACATTGATGGCTAACTTCATGTCCCACTTCCGTGACGTCACATGATGAGCGCTCAGCTATCAATTTTACACGCAAAAAAGTACAACTTCGATCAAATAAAAACACATGCACTATGACGGATTATTAACATGTATGTGGTGGTTATTTCCCACTAAGTCGGGCACTAGTTCCTTATCACCCCCCTTTCGGCATTCCCTCCGCTACTAGCAGGATGTAGAGCGTCCAAGCGAGACTGAGTTTGTTTACCATTCAGAATGTAAAGCCCATTTGAAATGTCACTTTGAATTTATTGTTTCAGAAGGTTACTTAAATTACTTCACTATTGTAAATAAAACAAACTCAAATTTCAAATCCAGTAGGAAGGGTTTATAATTATCCCCAAACCGCCACCGATTTGTTAATTGTTAGGGTTGAGCTTTCACGGGGTTTTTTTTACACATAAGAATTTATTTATGATTTTAAATGGCCGCCTGAGATGGAGGGTTGACGCTAATTTGAATTTTACGAACTTTATTTTTACTACTTTAAAAAGGGGACGAGTTGTCCCGCGAGACGACAATAAGAATGCATAGATTTTAATTTATTTATAATTCGTTTTTGATTTTCATGTAAATATATAATTTAAGTTTTATTTTATCTGACTCCTACCAAAAAAAGTTGATGCTTGTACTTTTGTACGGGCGTTAGAAATTATACCTACTTCTTTTAAGGAAAACAAAGTTATTAGATGTTAAAGACACATACATATCAACCTAATTACAAGCAAGAAATTACAATAGGTTGGAGTAATATTCATAATATTTATAACGCTGCTACTTTGCAAAACAAAAGCCTCATTCGATATTGAAAAGGACCCAGCTCAGAATGTGCTATGGTCACTTTCCGATCACTAAATACACATACACATGTTTCCCTCCTTCCTCCCAGGAGGAGGGGAACATGCATATGAGTTTAAGTTAGTTAGTTCGAATTTTGTAGGAGTATGGAAATTAGCCAGATCGCGACCTATTTGCATGCACGACGGCCGCCCGAGCTGAGTGCCCTAAGCACTCGCCCCCAAGTTCGGTGAAGCTGTAAAAGCCGCAGCCGGCTAATAGTTCAGGTTTTCAGTTGAACCCACACTAATGGCCTTAGATTAAATATAGAAAGGTATAAAGCCTAGATACTGATTGTTGTTTTATGATGCAATACTTGTGCCCCACGGTTTCATCTGTATTAATTTTATACGACAAACATCACCAACGCACCCGTGTAGGCAATTTTTTATACTTTGTGTAAAATTATCGTCATTTTTTATGAGTAATAAATTAATTTTTCAACTTATAATATAGCCTATGCTACTCACTGATACTGTAGCTTTATATTTGTGAAAGAATTTTCAAAATCGGTCTTATACAAACAAAAAATCGAAGTCTTTCCTCTTTATAATATTGGTATAGATAAAATATCGAGTGTCACTATCTTCACTACAATAAAACAAGAGGCTTAGCAAGCAACTTCTTAGAGTACACTTTTTCGTATAATTTAATCCGCCAAGTCCGCGGTAACTCAAGCCTAGGACCGTTCCCTCGGTGTGGAGCCCTTTGAGTCTAGCAGCCACTCGCGCGATTCAATGACTTTGTACTTGCATTCACTACCGACCAAAAGACATCTGTAAGGGACCATTTTTTTTCATGTCCAAGTTTGACTAAAATTAACAGATCGCTAAATACATACACATGATATTTCTACTTTCCTCCCAGTAGGCATGTTATAGTCAGCTCGAATTTCTATGGATAGGGGAATTAGTTCGCGACATTACATCTAATGCCTATTTTCAATAACCTATCTATCCGTTGTTTCAGTTACTATAGATAGACAAATATAACCTTTTGTCCTTGCTTTTTTTTCAATAACCTATCAATGGATAGTTTTTCGTATCTACATAATATATATATCCATATCCTATAGCTTGATTAGATAAAAGCGAAGCCTATATCTGATTTAAGTTAAATATAGTACTTATTATAAACTAGCTGTACCTGTGGCTTCACTCACGTGGTATACAGAATGCAAGCGCAGAACTTACTCCCCCGCTCCCGGCTATTTTAAAGATAAAAATGCTTATTGTGGGTGTTCTTTAGAAGATAGATGTATACTTTCCCGGACATTTTTGTAGATATTTTTGCTTTACATTAATTTGCTATATCTCTTATGGTTTTCTTAAAATAAGCCATTTAAGCACCCAAATTGATTCACCATGACCAGTTTTTTTTTATTTGTGCGGAACCCTAATTCTTTTTCTAAAATAAAAGTAGCCTAAGTTACTCCCTATATCATCAGTTATCTATCAGTGGAAATTCCGTCAAAATCGGTCCAATGGTTTTGGAGATTACCCGAAACAAACATACAGACAGACAAACAAAAATTTAAAAAATGGTCTTTTTGTTATAGGTATCGTATACACTTTCATAAGTATTTAGTAAAAAACTATTATTTTTACATTACAAACAGACCATTCAATTTTATTAATTGTATAGATAGATATGTACTAATCGGGTATAGTAAACCCAGATATGTTATTGAAAACGGCAGTAAGACAACAGCCTAAGCCGAGGTTCGGCCACTTAGCACCCTTCAACTTGTTACTACGCTTTCGCAGAGGGTACCTTAAGCGCTCGCCCCCAAGCCATGGTGAAGCTGTAAAACCGTCCAAGGCTCCAGGACTTCATTAGATAATAATATAATCAGATAGAAACAAAAGTTATAATGTATATATGTATCGTAAAAATTCACTGTCATTATTTTTCCATATCTCGCCTAATAAGTATAACTTCAAAAATTTTCTTCGGAAAGCCCTAGTACAATTTTTTTATTGTATTCCGACCCCGAACAAAAGTTTCGTTTTATGACATAATATGGCGAAATCATCTGTCTAATACATCAAAACATAATTCTCTAGATAATATTGCTAGTAGGTTCGAAGCTCATTCTCTCATACAAACTTCCCAAGTATAATCCGACAAAATAACAAAGTCCGTTAGCCCCCGTAGCCCGTGAAACTGTTGTACAACCGCACAACTTTGATTGGATAGCCAACATAATCCAGAATTGACTGTGCAATATGAACCAGAGATTATAGTATCAGACAAAACTTATTAACTTATTTATAAGGCGTAGACAATAATGATGTATTTTAATATAACTATTGTTGTAATAATAATGTAACAGTGCAGCTGTCTGAGTCTTATGTCTTAAGATGTAGTAAACTGTACTACTGAGTCGAAAGGTCCTAGGTTCGATTCCTGTTCATGACTGACCTTTGATTAGCGTTGTAGTATTTTTATAACGTAAATAAAACTACTCCGTGTGATCTCTTAGACGCAACTGATTTATTTCAAAGTAGGTATCTACATCATAATAAGTAATTATATACTATCTTATATAACAAACATAATTGTCAGTTTTGTCTGTGTGTTAAATGTCTATGTATATATAAATGTATATCAGCTGTTTAGTTACAATAATACAAAATATTTCCTTATTTTGAAATTATTTGGCCCTCTGTGAAATCGTGTCCCCGAATAAAAAATTAAAATGTTGACTAATCAAAATCGATCTTTAGTTTTACATTTTTTGTGTAGGTAGGTACTTAGATCCATTATAATCACTTACTAAAAGAAAAAGTAAGTAAAGTTGAAAAATAGTCTTTTTCCCAATTATTAATCATTGATTAATATTCATGTCGACACATTAAAAGACTTTTCATAGGCAAGAAAAAAACATTCTACATTAATTAACCTCGCCACGGCATAGCCACTTCCTGTCCAATAGACAGATGTCGCCACTGGACAACTCTATGGGTCACGCAGCTGTTTAGTAAAGACACTAATCGCTTATTATTCAATGTAATATGTGTACATTGAAATAAAATCACAAAATTAATTCTCTAATTTGAAAAAGCGTCTTAGAATAACATCAAAGGAATTCCTCGGAATTCGCTTTTAATGATAATACTTAGTTATTAATTACAGTATACAAAACATTTTGATGGTTCCGTAGAAAATTTATAATATTTCATTTTTGAATTGAAAAAGTATTTAGCCGCGTTGAGCGATTTTTAGTAGGAGAAAAAAAAATGGGTTCGCGTAACCTTCGCGTCACCGATGACCCTGACATGCTCGTGACGTATTGCGCTTGCGTCAGAATAGCGACGCCTAGTACAGCGGCCTGTGTACATGTATACGCATATATACGCTAATACATTGTTATACCTACTCGACTGTATCACATGCATGTTGTGATTTGTGTGATCTTGTGATTTCGCGTTACGGACATGCTCTGAAATAAATTTGGACTATAATATCAAAATTGAGTTTTCACTTCTGTCATTTAGTCCTTATAACTGCCTCATTTATTTTTATTCGCTCTTTCTTTCTATATTATTATCATTAACACCCATAGATTTAGTATACTTAGTTACAGATCGGCAATAGGTTAACCAAGACGAGATCAAAAATGGATATGCGTATAATTTTGTTGATTTTCTATGTTATACGATCTCGTACACGTAATGACAATTAAACACGTCTATTTAGGATTAAATTTGACTTAAAACCTTAAAATTCCGTTTACTTATTTTAACATGTATTGGTTACTTTTGGCAAGGCATACACTTCACTTAATTAAAAATACAAAACATGCTTAAATTAGAATCTAATTTTGCCTTAATTAAAGGTTGCCTATGAAATGTTAAAAATAAGTAGTGTAAATAAGTTTAAATGTACATAAGGTCAAGAGAATATAGATAAATAATTACTTAGTCACTACTCGTGTGTTTTAAAACATTGTTTCTGTACCATATTTTGCATTGTTTTTGGATTCTATTCACGTAGGAGAAGTGCCCCAATTTATGTCAAAATGTATGTAACAGCCAATATTTAGTCCTCTTTAACGATTTAATGATGATTTAAAGATGATAATGGTTTTGTGCAGCCACCCTTAGATTCTGTAAAAATAAGCGGGATTAGTTTTGATCACAATTTACGTACCTAATTAAATCTAAGTTAACACCGTACTCGTAATGTGATTAAACGTTGAATCATTATATGAATTATATTTATGACGTTCGAGAATGATTCCTCTATTGTACGTGTTAAGTTTTTATTAACATTAATATTTTAAATATTAACAAAACTGGTTTTTATTTAATCTATTAGGTAATTAGTTAAAATTCAAGGGAATTTCTGTTATTTTAAAATAAAGGCTTTGTCTTATACTCATGCGCATTTTTGTATCTGTTTGTCCGGGTTAATCTCCGGAACAGCCGCGCCAATTTTGGTAGGACTATTCAGAAAGTAACCTCAACTATATATCATTACTTTTTCTTGCTTAGCTCCTAAGCCTTAATGATAAAAAACAATTATCTATAAAATAACAACCAGACACTTTTAATACAGATAAGTCGTCATACCTGTAGAACATCATTTTCAAGCAAACGAAATCCCAGTAATACATAAAAATAAATATTTTTATTTTGTTTGAAAATGTTTAACTGGTTTTGATAGATATCTAAAAATTATTTTAATTCATTCAGGAATTCATCAACATTTTTCCCATGAACCCTAAAATATTTTATTTATAGGTAACGGAAACATAATGTAAAATGGACAATAAATCGCAGTGGGAACCCGCCTTTTCTTAATAATACGTTCTCAGAGAAAAAATCCAATAAAACTATCAAATTATTGCAAGTTGCGTCTTGAAGATTGTGGCATAAACAAGAGGTTTTTATTTTATATGAATTATTTTGCTGTCGACTACAATAAAATCTTTGTGCATTTATACTTGGATGAAGTCATTTTAATATTTGAAATTAATTAATTTCCAAATAAAGTCGTATTAAACTTGTTAACGGCTAATTTTTCAAATAAAAATACGGCTCATGAAAACAAGATTTCGCTAACTGCAAATTTTTTTTTTAATAATTTATATTTTTATTGTTAAAACCAATATTTTGCTAGTATAAAAACCAATGCAGTGAATCAAACTAAACCTTAAACATGCTGTTTATTTATTTATTAAAGAACCGCCAACAGCGAGTATATTATACTTGACCTTGACCCATTTTTATAATTAATTCTAATATTGTGAACCTATTATACGCGCTCACTACATTGACAAAATACAAAATTGTAAATGTAATTAAAAAACATTAAATAAAATTTAGATAAGTACAAGTAAGTTATTAAAATAGATATGTATATGAAATACTATTAATAACAAAATAACAATAATTTAAATTAGTACTAATATAAATAACAGAACACAAATGTAATTAACACTGTAACATTAAAATAATACATTGAAAAGTTCAATATATTTCAATTAATAATGGAAGTATAATAATAGTGAGACCAGTGATTCTGAATATCGATTATTGTAAATTAAACTAAGTTTCTGAAGTGAAATAAGTTTTAATCTTGGTAATATTATAATATTCGGTAATGTCTGTGCAAATATATCAAAATTCTCTATTAATCCATGAAACTCATTGTAAATTCATATAAATTAAAGAGTTCTCAAATGGCGAAGAAAAGCAATGGCGAACAACGAGAAATTAGTACTCCATTATCGGTCATCGATATTGTAGCGGTCTGCAAGTCTTCTGGCGAGCTGATCTTAAAACACTGTAAAGTAGAGAGAGAGGTTTACAGAGGTAGGGCACAGAGACATTTCTTTGGATATTGCTCTCTACTTGGGGCATCCGAAAGCACGGTGTCCATAGTAGAACTGTAGGGCACAGAAGATCGCAGACAAATAAACTAGCGTTGTGTTTCTGCGGTGAGTAGGGTTTAGGGTGCTCTTTAGAATAAAGGGGCTTAAGGTCGGCAGCGTGTTTGTGATACCTATGGTATTACAAACGTTCATAGGCTACGGTAAACGTTTACCATCAGTCCTCTTATTACGTATTTAGCAATAGCAAAGCGATATCTGCTATCGCTGAAAATTTGCTTAAAAATCGCAAATTCGTATTATATAACACCTATATGTACCAAACACAATCTCATTTTGCCATTTTGAAGCAAATATTTAGAGATTTCTGCTATCGCTTTGCTATTGCGAAATATGTAATAACGGTGCCGGTTTGCCACAATTGTTATTTTTAAATGGCGATTGCACCCAGTTGTACACAACGGTCCTGTATCCCACCACCCACTAAAATACAAATAAACGTATAATTTAAACATTTATCTAAACACTTGAGAAATTACAAACTGTCATAAAAATATAAATCAAGTATCAAGCAGTATCGGTTCTCACAAACAGAATTATGAGTTACGGCGGCTGCGTGTGCGCACACGACACGAAATAAAATTATATACAGTCACTAAACTATTTATAATATTATAATAATTTTCCGGCCCAATTATTGCGTCGCCGACACGTTTTATTAGTATATATACGATTGTTATGCTTAACCCAGTGATAAATTATACTTTTATAAATTTCGCTTTTTGACATATTATTATAAATATAATTTGTGCCGACATAGTCCTCATGAATAATAATGTAAATGGATATTTTCTATCGAAACTATTTAATTACTGAATGAACTTCATATTTAACTTGCTTGCATTTTAACTGACTTGTTCACGAAGAGAATATATTTCTAGAAAATTATGTCTAAATAAAGCCTAAAAATGTTACCGAACGCCTAATTCTTAGAAAATACTTATATTTCAACAATTTTACAAATAAAGCTTACATTTGAAAATAAAAATAATTGATTGAAACAATTGCTAAATTGGAAATCGATGTTTTGATCTGTAGAACATATAATTTGAGGGTTCATATTATTTTTGTTACTACTTTTGTAATATATTATTTGTATACTTTTGTTTTGTTGTCATCTGAATATATATAAATAAATAAAATGTAAAGTTCATAAATCATAAAATCCTTAAATATTGCTGAATAATTTCATAGTCCCATTTGTTTTTCTCTTTACACCTTTTTATGTTTTTGGCCACAATACACGAGATGTTAAGGGACGTGTGGCCCAAGATGATCCTAGCGGGAGGATTGGCTCTCGAGTACAGCTGCCGGAACACACCTATATGTGCTCAACGACAGATTTTCAACTTGAAATTACTTGGTGATAGCTAGCCAGCTTGGTATTATATTGCAGGGTTTTGAACTTGCGTCGATCGACGCGGTGTCCCTAACTGCTACAACTGAACCACCTTCTAATATGCTTGCTTTAATCTTGCTTTCTTCCTGTTAAAGTAGATGGGGAATGATAAAATCGTTTCATACAAGCGTCTTTTAGAAAAGCTTTGTTATATTCTAAAATGTATTCTGTGTATAGGTACTATAAATAAATTAAATAAACATAGGGACATCATTTCATACACGGCCTTTTATATCAAAATTAAACATAACATAGCATGGTGGTGGGGCTTTGTCTACCACCCTCGAGCTAAAAATCTGTCTCCAAACACCGATAAGTGTTTTCCGGCTGCTACACTTGATAGCCAGTCTTCCACAAGGCTTAGCGTGCTACCATCTTTAGCCTCATCGTCACTTAAGTTCATTTGGGATTGTGGCCACAAAACTAAACTTATAACGATAAAAAAATATGACTAAACAGCTAATATACATAGGTACATATTTATAGGTATTTAATACCCAGACACTAATTGACAATTTTATTATGTTCATACACCAAAAGTCATGTGCGGAGATCGAACACGCAACCTATCGGCTTACTACTACTGTGCCATGAGGCTTGTGTTTGCATTTGTTAGCCATTTATACTTTGTAAGGATTATATATACAAGGCAATCCGGGTTCACAGTGACAATATTTTCACATAAAAAGATTAAAATATCAAAATTTTTGGTTACGACCCGTCACATTTGGAACGAAAATATGATTCGTCGTAAATAATGTTATATTCATATTAACTTGCGACAAGAACATGTATGTTTATATAACAAATATCCCGTTTATACGCGTAGATTTACATTTATTTGATTCTCTCTTGTTAATTTGGATATTGTAGTTTTGGAAATGTGTTGCAAACTGCTCAGTAAAATGAACTGCTCAAATGTTTGATCACAACGAATAATTTGTCTTAGCACATACGTACATACAGGGATTACATGTTATGCCATTACTAGATTTATAACAACGAATCCACCCGTTTAAAAAAAAATGGTTTATCTATTATTATTGTTCCTGGTCGTAAGCAAAGTACAATACAACAAAGGTGACCGCCGAGAAATCGCAATCTCTTGGTGGTCAGCGTCGTTATGCCGATGTACAAGGGATTTATACAGGTTGATCCCCAAACGCGACAAATCAAAAGAGTGTCACTGCAACGGGTTAATCACAATGAATATGTTACTGTTTAGGTACTTGACGGTCGGTTTCAAACAATAAATATATTATAATATTTGTGTTTATTTTATTTCTTATCAATATTCTTGCGCATCCAAAACATCGATGTATAGATCTTAAATTTTAAAACGTCGATGTTGTTTTCGACATAATGCATCCCTAGTGGTTACTACCCCGTTCTTGGGTCGTAGCGTGAAGTTGTACAACTTTCCTTCTTCGATATTAATTAGCTTTATAACGTTAGTAAAGATAATGTACAATTAGATTTTGCGTTTTTTATTCCCACGGAGTAAATTGACATTCCATGTGTTGCTAGTTTATTAACCCTCAAAGGTGCAGGCCGAATAAGGTACACAAAGTCGTGTCTCTCGTGGGACAATCGAAACATATTTTTTTACTGCTTCTATAAGTTGTTTAATAAATAAACATTTTATAGTTTCCTGAATTATATAATGAAAATAGTAAATTTTCCGGAAAGTTGAATAACACACAATATTTCAATTAATAAATTAAAACCAAACAATTATTAATTACTTATTACAAAACAACAACCAAACAATTAATAAAATAAACGTGACAACATTATTTTCGCATTTGACATTAAATATTGTCAATTTACTCCGTAGAATTAAAAAAAAAAAAGCACTATAGTATCTAAAAACAATTAGCCAATTTTTCATTGACAACCCTACTTCCTTATAGGACGTTAATTTGTTAGGGCTTCCTTATAGATCTACTGCCGTTTTCAATAACCTATCTATCTGTTGTTTCAATTATTAAAGATAGACAAATATAAACTTTTGTCCTTACTTTTTTTTAATAACCTATCAATGGATAGTTTTTCGTATCTACATAATATATACCCATATCGTATAGCTTGAATCGATAAAAAGGAAGCTGATATCTGTCTTAAGTTAAAGATAGTACTTATTACAAATATGTACTAATCGGAGATAGTAATCTCAGATATGTTATTGAAAACAGCCGTTAATCGTCTAATTATTATTTGGCACAGAGATGATATACATTTGAATAATATAATTTAAGATAATTTATTGACTTTCAGTAAAAATGCTCTAACACTATGCAATAATTTCATCACGATGTTTTCCTTCACCGAAAGCTCAGGCTCATTGCAGGGATTCGAATTGAGGTCCATTGACGCGGAGTCCGTCTATCAACTGTGCCATCAATGCTTCAAATTGTACGTTAAGGGGTGTAATAGTACCAGTTTAAGTTCTCATAAATATAATCTTAGATGCTAATATTATTGTAGTAAGTAGACGGCAAACACCCACACGAAAGGAGAAAGGGGAAGCCGTCATAATCCCCTAATATTCGCCGGCTCTCGATCATAACGCGGACTCGAACCACAAAGGTGACGTAATAACGACCGCTAATCCCCTATTGTGGCGCCATCTCTTGACAGATTGCCGTCGACTTGAATGGAGATTACACGCCGTTTCACTAGGGGCGCTTTGTTCGGTCCGTTATTATGGGAAAGCTTATTGTAAGAAAGAATGTTAGGGATAATTTGTTTTTGGATATGGCTTTACAAATGTTACGAGTTAGGTATTTTTACTCTTATTGAAGTGAAATTAACTGATGTTAATACGTATATTACTTTTAATATTAATAAATATTTTATAGTAGCTCGGAAAATTGTCGATACTGTCCCTGGTAGTAAGCACATTGCAATCCTAACACAACGGTGACCACCACGAGATCATAATCCATCAACAGTTTCCGCTGTCAGGCCTGCCTGAATTAATTTAATTGGTTAATTATAGACTGATCCCGAAACGCGACACGCAAAAGCAAATCACTATGACGGATTTTTCACCACATGCATGGTAGTCGTGACGTAGTCGAGCAAAACAGCCCTAGCACCCCGCTATCGCCATTTCCTCGTTCGATGCTCAGCAGGGTGAACTTAGTGCAGGTGAGGTTGTCTTGGCCGTCTCAGAGATGAAGATGTAATTCGACACCCCTTACATCCCCATACTCATTAATTTATCACCAAATATAAATAAATGGCTTATCCCATAACGCGATAAACCAAAAAACCAGCCAATTAGCCACTTCGCTTCATTTTTGGATATACACCATACTGATCCCGGAACGCAATATGATGTATGGTGTATGGTGGTCGGAATCCAGTCGGTTACTATTGTCATTTCCTACCACCCATCATAACCTATATCTATCTATCTATACAATTAATAACATTTAAGTGTCTGTTTGTATATCAAAATGATAGCTTTATACTAAACGTATATGAAGGTATATTTATTTCCATAGCTTTAAATTTTTAATATACTATGTATATACGAAACTTATAACAAAAAACCCATTTCTGAAATTTTGTCTGTCTGTCTGTTTGTTTCGGGTAGTAGTTGGACCGATTTTGGTGGGAATTTCACGGGCAGATAGTTGATGTTATGTGATATAGCCTAGGCTACTTTTATTTTAGAAAAAGAGTTAGGCTTTCACGCATGTAAAGTAATAAGCAAAGTCACATTTAAGTCACACTTAAAGAGCGTAACGAGTTTATAAGGGGTAATTTTAAGGTAGCGCCCGTTATTGAAAAAGTTTTTGAGTCCAGGCTTAGATGGTATGGATACGTAATGAGAAGATCCACTGACCACACCACGTTGTGAGGAACTGCTTTTCCATGGCTACGGGAAAGAGATGAAAGGCAGGCCGGAGAATACATGGATGACGAATGTCCACAAGGATATGAAGCTTCTCGGCCTGTGAAACGAAGATATTCTACAAAGATCCAAAAATTGACGCCTCTTGATTAGGAAATCTGACCCCGTGTAACGAGAAGATGCGAGGAGAAAGAAGAAGAACTGGTGGACGACCTCCGTAGTTGGAAGCGGGGTCACCACAATACCGACATCATTATATAGCCAACGAAAGCGGAGCCGCGGGCACTGATAGTTAAAATTAAATACTGAAACGCGGGTGGAGACGCAGACATATGCTAGCGTATACGATTTTTGTTCCACGCCCTTAGAATTAAATGTTTTAACCCTAAATTATTTAGTTGTGTCCTACGTCAGACCTGATGATGGATCGGGCCAATAATTGCGAAACATTTGACAAGCGAGAAGTAATTTGACGGAAATGGAGGGGCGCCGGAGTTATTGATGAGTTTCCCGAAGGCAGGTCGCTTTTGTATTGTTTTTGGATAGTTAACAGAAGGTAAATTCATATCGCTAAAGATGTCTCTGGAAGCGGCAAACACAAGTTCAATACTAGAAATCGTTTTATATATTTCAAGCAATGTATAGAATCCAGGCATTCTATAGAATGCCAAATGAGAATCTAGCAAAGTATAAAATACATTTTGGATTCGATTCGAATATTACGTGACAGTTTTGGCGGGTTCGTGTGTTAATACTTTCATAATTAGATTTAAAAAATTAATGCTACTCTTATAATTTTTTTCAGATTTACTTTTGTATTTTTAAGATATACTCGTCATTTGAAATATTTCCTAGGCATTTTATAGAGATATACTTATTCGTCATTTGAAACATTTTCTAGGCATTCTATAGTAATGTAGTCGTCGTTTGAAACATTTCCTAGGCATTTTATAGAATGCTAAATGAGAAACCAGCAAAGTATGAGGTGGTGGCGCTCGCTAGCCGGCCGTCTCGCTAGTACTTGCTAATGAGAAACCAGCAAAGTATGAGGTGGTGGCGCTCGCTAGCCGGCCGTCTCGCTAGTACTTGCTAATGAGAAACCAGCAAAGTATGAGGTGGTGGCGCTCGCCAGCCGGCCGTCTCGCTAGTACTTGCTCAAAAGTCCAAACTAACGTAACCAAGCATAATTTATTGTTGTTGAACAGGCGATAGTAATCGGTGTGTTCGAACAAATAATCCATGAATTGATTTTCTATCGAATGTTTTTGTACGGAATATGTGAGCTAAAAAGAAAAAAAAGATTAGTCGCGGAAATGTTCCCTGTTTTCACAAAGAACCTCCAGATTCTGTTTTAGAAAACAACAATCGATTGTTTTGATTTCAATAATAGATTGTTAGTCGATGATTGCCAAGACTTTGATCATTGATCCGAGGCGCAGGCAGTAATACATACTAAATGAAATTAACATAATCTTTTAAAATTTTGCCATTACCTACCATTTTCCATCTGGAAGTTCCAGTCCCTATATCCCGGCTCTATCATCATATCAGCTCCATGGTACCATTATGTTACATAGTCATGGAACTTACATACATATGCCAAATTTCATCTGAATCATATACCAGAAAGTGGTTGAATAATGTTTATCAAATTTTGATGTTATATAAATACATACATATTTATTTGCATTGTATACGTAAGATGTAATGTAAATTGTAATGTGAAAGCTTTAAATGTAAATACAAAATAGAATAAAAAGGATTATTGTTAAAATATTTACACAAAATAAATTTTAAAAATTAAATATTTAAATTATGTTTTCATAGCTCGCAAATATTGAAATATAATTACACTTTGCGATACATAAAGAATGTATATTAGTAAAAATTAAATGATTTAGTATGTGTTAACAATTTAAATCGTTAAAGTGAAATTATATTATTATCACGACCACATCGTTTTGTGTGTTTAAAAATAAATTAAATATTTATGAAGATTTTAAAGAAATAGAAATAGTTGGACTATTATACGATATACAGCGCTTTGAATTAATAAAGCTTATGTATATTATAAAATGTGGGAAAAAATTGTATCTCATATTAATTTGGATTGCATCAGGTGTCTTAAGGCGAAGATAACCAATAATGAAGGAAAATATTCTGGTATTAATATTTGTTACTATCATATAAAAAATGAGATGCGTGTACTTATGTATGCGCGTTAAAGGTTATAACAACCTATTTATATTTGACGCATAACATCGACTGTGACTATCTTAATCTTAAACTTCATAGCGTAAACTTTTTGCTACAATGTGCGCGTGCATCGTAAAAAGTCACTCACATTAGTCACATTATTTTTTCAAAGCATGCCTAAAAAAGTACAGCTTCAAAAAAAAAATGGCAACAACATCATCGACATGAAACTACTGTTAAGTCATTTACAATGTGAGCCAGTTCGGTTCCTTTAAGGTTGTCTTTTATGGTACAAGACTTTTTAATGAATATGTCTATTCAAATCTCTAACATCACAGATTTTACAGTTTCATACAATAATTTAATACCCTTTTTCAGCTGTGTAATCCTATTTCTAAATATCCTATCTTCAATATTATAAATCAGAAAATAAAAAAGAGTTTTTTTTCAAATGTCTCTTATTTTATTGTATTGAAAATAGTGTTACATTCGATATTATTCGTCACATAGATACCATTCAACCAAGCTAAGCAAATAAGTAAAATTCCTACAATCATTTACTTTTTTAGTATATTCAAACATGAAAATTAACGTACGTACTTCCTCTTAATATAAAATCTTTATGTCACATTACAAAAGATATACAACGAGAAAGTTGCTAACGAAAATATAATAGAACACTTGTTTGACGTCAGCAGAATTTAGAAATTTATAGCTTGTAGTCACATATTAATTGGTCGTTGGATACGATTGATACGATGTTTATTATGTTCGGGTTTATTTTGTTTTGTACGTGTGGTATTTTTTAGTAACTAACATAAGTTGACCCACGGTACTAATGAATTTAGGAAATCATTTTATAGTTTGGTACAGCGTAAGTAATATAACTGGACCAATGTGATATCGAATACGAAAAGGAAAACGAATTATTTACCTACCATGTAAAGTCATACTCAATATATTTTATTCTGCAAATTATTTAATTTAAAATAAATATATTTAATAGTAACTCATTTTTCTTTCATCGTGTTTCAAACAAAAAAGATATTAAGAAAATTTTCACTTTAAAAATTCATGATTTATACCTACTTATTATTTAATACTGAGTTCTTAACAGTATTATTAATAATTAATGTTTTTCACAAAAAATACATTTCTTTTCTATTACTGAATCGTTTTTGTATTTGTGTTAGTTTGTTATCTAAATTTTAATTCACAAGAAAAATTCTTAACAAAAAATAAAACCTTTGATGAGTTTCCTCGTATATCATCGAAGTTGATGGTCCAGTGACAATGAAATTAAAATGGGACCACCCTTGAGGTATCCCCTATCCAACAAAAAAAGATTCATCAAAATCGGTTTATAAACAAATAAGTTCTGACTGAACATTCATAAAAGAAATATACATTCGATTTGAGTAACTTCTCGTCTTTTGTTGAAGTCTGTTAATAAATAATATTTAACACCATACAACTATATACATCTAAAAATAATAGTTCATCGAATGTAACGCGAAAATAGAAACATAAACAAATCCTAACAGATGACAATCGTATGTAGTTATTGTAACGAAAGAGAAAAAAAATCACAAGGAATTATAAACTTTAAAACATAAATGTTAAGATAGAATATATTTTTGAAGTGATATTCAATATTTCATCGCAGGGCTAGTGATGTCTCCAGTGTAAACACATACCGGTCACGTATTCGTGGACGTGTCGTAGAGTATACTTTAGCCGTCATGACATACGCGTTGACACGATAATCTCGGTTAAACGAGTGGCATTTTCTTAAAAGATCGTCGGTCATTGTCTGATGGAGTGTATTGTAAAAAAAAAAACACAAACATTTCAAGGAAAGCGTCGTCACGTCTCTCTATGTAATTTTTTTCCGGATATTGTATTATTTTCACAGTTATAAAATATAATTTCTGATTTTTTGTGGCTATAGTGTCTGCCTGTTTTCAGATTCTTTTCTCGTTTATGACTAAGCTTACAGGTCACACTTATACTGAGAAGCCACTTAGTACACGTTAATTTTACAATAACTATAGCATGAATTAACAATAAAAATTATTTATATCACTCAGGGATTGTGTAAGAAATATTTTTTAGAATAAGACCAGTAGTTACGGAGCTCTTACGACATAAAAAATTAACCACTATCACCACTTTTCATTAATAAAATATTAAATAACAAATCGACGGTTTGATCTAAAAAAATTGGTCCTTACAAAACCTTGTAAAGAAGACGTACTCGTAGGACTTAGACATAGAATATGTAAAAATAGCACATCTAAATAAAAAATATATATATTTTCAAATAAAATACTTAAATGAATCCGATCTCTGTATAACAAAATTATTTACACGAACAAAATCGCTGAACTTCACTGATAATTAATTTTGTAAAAATGTCGACAGAAAATCATATTTTTTACTCCCAAATGCAGCACACTCATAAAACCGAAATATTACGTTTCCACGTTAAACAAAAGCAGTAAATATTAAAATTAAAAGTCGCTTTGGCTCAACGAGTCACGCAAATTACAATGAAATAATATGCGAATAAATCATATCACTTTAACACCGGCCGTAAATAAAATAAATATGGGAATTAAAATGGCATGCCGTCTAACAATGCGCCAAGATAAACGAACCACAAATTTATATACACTCGACCACTCAATTTGTCACTCATTTTAGACAATGCCGAAAATTCCATTGTATTCCTTAAGACTGTCGTCGATAATCAGCTGTCGACGCTTCCAACACTATTGTCAGCGAGACAACAATGTTTTCAATAGAAACAAAAAACGAAAATGCGTTATGTCACAAAAGAATTATACGAATTTGTTACCTAAACTTAAAAGAAATAAAGTATAGTTTCAAAAAGCTAGTTCTGTGGTTTATGACAAAACAATATGGCCGAAGCCATTAAAATCACGCTTTAAAATAGCGCGGGAATTATTTTTTTAAAGTGGAGATTGAATTGTTTTCTAGTTTTTTTAAAACAATGGCGCACTTATTTCTGGATTTGTTAACGAAACTGACAGGTGCTGATTTGTTAGTGATTCCCCGAATACCAGAATAGAGTGGACGTCAAAACATGAGCGTTAAACGAAAAGGAATGGCTTTTGTTGTTCTATAATGCGAGCCGCTAATTTTCCTACAAATAGCTACGTGTCCATTATACGGATTCTTTATATCAATTTGTGTGTGGATTTAATATACTTGTTTCCAGTCGCGTCTTTTTTTTTTTTTTTTCGTCATACCATTTCTCTTAACAATAATGCACATACAACATTACATACTAACAAATAGATTTCGAAACATCGAAAATACATATATTTGGCGGTAGCACAAGACAATAGTGTCCAACTGAATCGCGACCACCATACAGTATATCTAAAAGCCGCCGTAGTGTACATACATATCAGTGTATATTCAGGCTTGCAGGTCCGCATGATGTTGGCGATTGTCGGTGGAATATTGATTTCTCGGTGGTGGCAGTTGTTTTAGGATTGTACAGTGCTAACCATTAGGCACAATGTCGTCACTTTGCAATGTTACTCTAAAAAATTCTATACATTTATTATTAACTAGCTATGCCCGCGACTTCGTCCGCGTCGTACATTTCGTGTATGAAAAACGGCAACTAAACAAAAATCTCCCCTCAACTCAATCTCACCTTACGGTATTTGATCGGTATAAGATTTGAGAATACCCATTAACCGTTCTTTATGAAAAGCTGACTTTATTTAATAACTTTGTTTTTATAAGCCGTTAATATTCAGTGAATAATAAATATGTCCGTTTAGTGTAATTTAATAAAAATCTTGGTAGAGAAAGCACCAAACAACGATATTTTTCGTAGAAAATTAAGATTGAATAGATATTTTTAATTATTTGAAAACATTTAAAAATAACCTTAAAATACATTTGAAAATAATAATAAAAGCCCAGTCCTAAATTATTAATATAAGTGCTTACATAAAATATAATTTAGTATGTCAATAAATATAAAATCGATTTCATGATAATTGAAACCAAGCCACGCAGCGCCATCTATGAATACTCTTGGAAAATAAAAATAAAACACGTTTCGATTTATTACATAATTACATATACATAGATTATTTTTCATATGTACATAACCTGAACGCAATTTATAAACCATACTAATGTTCATAAGTGAAAAAATTTATCCGGAATATACCTACAGACTATAAACTACAATCATACCAAATTTCATGATATTCGGTCCAGTAGTTTTCGCAAGATTGGCGTTCAAACATACCAGACACACAGAGATAAAATATTAAAAACTTTCGAAATGTTTTCTGTCCATGATTATAAACCCACAGTACTATTTTTTCTCAAATAACTTTCAATATACAGATTTCGACTCTACTCTCTTCATACGAGTATAGATTATTAAATAATTCTGTTATCTTCTATTCAAACAGACTTGTATTGCATGGTTCACTGGTAAATATATTCTTGGTATCCAATAAAATATTAAATATATTATTATTAAAAAAAAACCATTTAAAAAAAAAACAAACACATAAAAATATTAATATAAACTTTTTATCTTACTATTCGATAAAAAATATAACCCTCTATATATCATATAGTGACTTAATCAATTTTCTTTTTTTTTGTTCCATTATTTAATCATATATTTAAGTTTCATATCACAAAATATTGTCGCCATTCTGCTATAATTTACGATGATCGCTCGAAAAGAATGAATTTACAACTCGTCTCGGGCACGTTTCACTTGCTTTTAAAACAATAAAGCTAAATCTTATTCGCTGGATCTACGATATTATTTTCGTTTTCATCTTTTAAACTAATAATAAATTTGTAAACTTCAAAAAGTATGTTCATTGTAAATCTTTTGAAAGTGACCTCTAATGTTAGCCAATAAGTTTAATTAAATAATATCTATGGAGCTATGCGGTTAACGAATTAAGTAGAAACTATGTAATATATTCTGGAATCTATTAATCTAAATTATATAACATTATAAAGATCAAGAGATTTTTTTTGTTTGATCGTGCTAATTTCTGGAAGTATTAGTCGGGTTTAGAAAAACTCTTTATGCATTTTATAGCCAACTAGCTGTGCCTGCGGCTTCGCTCACGTGGACTACAGAATGCCATCGATTCAGCACACGCGTGAATCTTGTTCCCTCGCTCCCGGCTATTTTAAATACCTAAATGCTTATTGTGGGTGTTCCTTAGAAGATAGATAAATATTCTTGTACCTTTTTTGTAGGTCTTTTCAATGTCTTAAATTATGTAGTAGATACATTAATTTCCTGTGTCTCTTATGGTTTACTCAGTGTAAGCCATTTAAGCGCCCGAATTGATTCACCATGGTCGCTTTTTTCATTTGCGCGGAACCCTAACTTTTTTTTCTATAATAAAAGTAGCCTAAGTTACTCCTTATAAAATCAGCTATCTACCAGTGAAAATCACGTCGAAAGCGATTCAGCCGTTTCGGAGATTACACGAAAGAAACAGACAGAAATTTAAAAAAAAAAAAATTTTTTTTTTTTTAAATAGGTATTGTATATACTTTCATATGCATTTAGTAAAAAGCTGTTATTTTGATATTAAAAACAGACACTTCAATTTTATTTATTCTATAGATTTATTAGGGAAGGTTATGTGCTGCATAACTTCACGCTACAAGCCTAAGGAGTGCAGCAATAACCATGAAAGTCAAGCAGTCGGGCAAGTATGGGAAGTCAAAACAACTATACGGGTGCGTTCGCGGCGACACGATGATAAGTAAATCAATTAGTTTTAACTCAGTTGAAATCGTAAGGCATTATGTTAAAATTAAAGATCGATAAAAATTGGTAACACTACCGAAGTCGCTGGTAGAGACAAGTTTCTGTAGTAAAAATAGATTTTGTATCACAGGTGGTGAGACCGCGCATTTTATGATCATTAAAAACTTTACTACAGTAAAATGTGTCTAGTTATTGTTTAAATAAACAATAGCCGAGTGACAATAAAGATACAGTAGAATTGACCGCATAACGATGTTGTGAGTGACGTGTGTGACTCAGACTAAGTATTTACAGACGTGCAATTTGATAGTTACTCGTTGAAGTAAAATTTCTTTAGGCGCAACTTAATAGTAACTAAGGCATTTTTTTTCAGATGGACATAACGTTCATTAAAATCTATAGTGAAAGTTTCCATAATTCAATAATAATAATAATCATTTAATTTTATTAACAATTTAAATTCAATCATTCATAATTTAATCAGTATTTTTAATAAATCAAAAATAATAACTAATAAATTGTTTGTGTAGCCTTTAAACACGTTTAAAATAAAACTTTTTTGACCTTGTAGCAGATATTACAATCAAACTAAAAACTAAATCATCATCAAATCATGTTTGAATTTTGAATTATTTATTAGTATTACATTAATAATGAATGTAATTTTTCTTTTAATTAATAATAAATAATATCCGTTACAAGATCAAAGAAAGATTATTTCAAACGCGTGTAAAGGTTACATGCATAATTTAATTTTCTAAATTTGTTCCAAGATAATCACAGTTATCAATGTCAAAAGTTGGACAATCCAAATGATGATTCATTCCAAAACCTAGACAGCTGAGTGTTCGATTTGGATAGTTTTTTTTACAAATTGCTCGAGGTTGGCGATCCATTGGAGTTCGCGACTGAACTATAGTAACTAATTATAAAGAATAGCGCAATTATTGTGCTGAGTCACTATATAAAAATATTTTTTCCTATCTGGAACCGACCCATTATAGTAAGAGCCATACACCATGATACGATTAGGTCCGATTCTCCAGCAAGGCTACCCTGCTGGCACAATGGTTCTCTATTGCAGCTGCCGAAATACAACTATAGATGCTTATCAACAGATTTTCAATTCAAGAATTATAGCTAACCAAACGAGCATAGGAAATGCTCCAACATCATGCTATGTTTCATCACATGTTTTTCTTCCCCGAAAGCAAAGATATGGCTCATTGCAGGAGTTCGAACTCATGTCGGTCCTCACAATGTCTCTACATGCTGCCACTTAGCTATCATTGCTTCATTTTCTAGGTATCATAGGCAAAATTACCACAACAACGTTTACAACTAACACGTCTGTTTAATATTTGATCTATGATGGAACTGAGGCGGTCGCAGAGCAAGAATAACCGTTCTAAAATATTGAAGAGCGTTGAAAAATATACGTCAAACAAATATGTGATAAATAGAAGTCGACGACAAACACTCAATATTCAGGCCAGAGTTACGTTTAGCGAAAGAATTGTTGCTTAATTTTTACTGTTATATCGGTAGAAGAGCAGCCAGTCAGTTTTTATTCGAAAGAAAAAACCTTTTTAGTTCGATAATGAGATATTGAAGAAACGTTGGTGGATTTTATTATTCTAAAAAACTTAAATGTGTTTTCTTACCAAACGAAACTATTGAACTGGCAATATTGAATGTTATAAAAAGATTTATTTGTTATCATTATGTAAATGAATCGTTTTTAGATAAGTTTATTTTACTGTTGTTAAGTAAAAATGCTTTACATAATACATTTGACTTTATAGTGGAAATAAAACAATTTTTTTCGTCATAATCAAAAAATAGTCAAAATCATACGAATTAAATTCTTAGGAAGGTGATTATATTATCTTTAATGATAAGCCATGATGTTTTTAGGAAAGTTGTTTATGTACTTAATATTTGGGTAATGAGATAAATTTGAAAAAAAAAAACAAAATTTCGTCAATTGATTGGATAGGTACGTCGTGTTTTTGAAAATAAACTTGCGTTATTTTACCCTTTTGGTAATAACAATATAATTTTGATTGCATTCTATATTATGTTAAGGTCTTATTATTTGACCAAGTAAATTTGTATTTGAATTGAAATAAGGGTATATGTTTCGAATTCTCTCTAAATCCATTGATAATTATTATAAATTTTCCACCACATTACTAAAACAGAGTCGACTGCGAAATGTACTTACTGGCACGGTGGCTTCAAATATGTGAAAAAAAAATTAGAACAACATCGAAATAAAATTATTAATATGACAGTGGTCAATGCTTCCGCTTCAGCCGACTGAAGGAAAAATGTGTTAATTATTAAAAATGTAGTAAATTCTTAACATTTTGATGCCTTTCTAAATGTAACCTAAATGTAAAAATCGTATTTAACTAATTTCAAAATAATATAATCAAAGAGAAAAAATGTACAGTGAAAAATGACATTAATTGAAATTAAAATTAATCATTGCCGACAACGAAAGTGATAGCATTTTTTTAAAGATAATCTAATTAAAATTATCCGATGGAAATATTGTTAAATTATTTTATTATAATTAATGCATAGTTACGCTGACAAATTATTTATTTCCTGATGTCATCAGTCATGGTGGAGTGAGACAGAGCGCCCACACGTACCCATTATTTATGACGCACTGAGCGGCATTGTGGGTTCCGACAGTTTTACTCGACGCACTTGCTAATTACAAAGGTAATTTTGCTAATTTATAGCAACTAACACAGATATTATGTGAAAATAAATAAAACAAAAACAATAAATCTATGTTTAAATTTGTTTTAGTGCTCCGTCTTATGTTAAACTATCTGACCCGTGCAACTTCATCTGCGTCATATAAAAGAGAGAGAGGGTCCTAGGCACTGTATTAATAAAAAAATGCGCTCGCGATACTTGATCATTATTTTGCTGCCGAGTTATTTTAAAACTGTTATATCTCATAAGATATTCATTTCAATCAATTACTGTAAAGGGCAATTTTGTTTCAACATTAAATACTTCTGATGAATAACGTATTTATTTCGATAACCTTCGCAAATAAATCATTATTTTAGAACAAATTTTATTACTATAAAAAAAGTTTTATTGAGTAAACCTTAAAAAATAACTATATGCTGTCGTGGACATTTTTTTAGAACTTTGTAAAATAAACATTTTCGTTACACATCATTGTTGCGTAACTTCAACCATTCACGCAGCGCACGCAGTGGAAGCTCTCAAAAGGAATAAATTTCCCCCGATTTTGCAACATTTTTCATTGATGCTCCGTTGTAGCGTAATGTTATATAGCCTACAGCCTTCCTCAATAAATTGATTTTTTCAATTCAAAGCAGTAGTTCCTGAGATTAGCGTGTTCAATCAAACAAACAAACTCTTCAACTTTATAATGTTAGTATAGGTTCAGTGGCATTTGTGAAAATAACTTTTAATTATTTAAATACCACTTTTATATGATAGCATGATAGAATTTGTGGTTAGTATGGAGACGTTATTTGTTAAAGTTTAAAAAAATTCTTTCTACATTCATCATTGTTATTTTCGGCCCATAATTGCAAGCCTCTTTTCTTGTACACCTCTCACACCGATCTTGAGCTAATCTCATCAGTGTTTCGACCCGCTTTTTTAACAATACCGTCCACTCAATGAACTGGTGAGCGTCTGACTCCTCGTTTACCCATATGTGGCCACGAATCCGTCAACGTTTTAATCCACCTACCGTCACTCTGCCTGGTAACATGTCCTGTCCAATTCCATTATAGTTTTGTGATAATCTCTCTAACGTCGCGGACCTCGAAATGTCACATGGATAGAATATTTTTCCAATCTTCAGAGTTGATAGTCCAGAGAGTTTTTGTGGCAACTTAAAATTCATGCTTCTAGTTACCAATTAATAACATTAAATATTAACAATATCTTCTACACATAATTATTATATAACTCAACATCTCTCTGTCTATCTGTCCGCCTATGTTCTTTTCAAGCGAAAACCATTTTCCATGTTTTTTTTATTTCATAACTACGAGTATGTTATCTGGCCAGGTCATAGAATATATTTCGTTAAACCATTAGTGATTCTTTTTCTTTTTTGGTTTAGCCTTTGACCGCAATCTCACCTGATGTTAAGTGACGATGTGGCCCAAGATGGTAACGTGCTAAAAGCTAAATCATGTAGGAGGACTGGCTCTCAAGTGCAGCAGCCGGAACACACCTATAGGTGTTTGGCGACAGATTTTCAACTTAAGGGTGGTAGGTAGCCATGCGGGGATTAGGAATTCCCTGCCACCATGCTTATGACTTCATCACGATGTTTTCTGTCACCGAAAGCTCAGGCTCATTGCAGTGGATTCGAACTCACATCGATCGACGCAGTTTCCGTATATACTACCAATGAGCCAAAAAAAATTACTGAAAATATTTTTTCTTTCTAATGGTGCCATATAAAGAATGTGTACAAAAATTCCAAAAAATATATTTTTATATAGTACTCATAAAATTACGTCCGACTCAAATCGAATCCGGGATCCCCAACGCCAACGAATGTAGTATTAATTTAGTTTTTTTTTTTTTCTAAAATAAGAATCTTAATTCCTAATAACATACCATACGTGTTTTTTACCCTAAACCGTCACTAACGGCGCGTGTGCAGCCCCATTTATCTTCTACGCGTGCGCAACCAGTTTGTTTATAGATATGTTAACTGTAGTTATTTCTACGATTCTCATACTTAGATACGGTATAAGGAGGGTTCTGTATATTTAATCATACTAGCGATCGCCCTGAGCTCTAAATTTGACCAGCGCCTTTTTAATCATAGACTATTTTATGTTTGATATTTGCAGTATTCATGAACCTAAATAATGAGTATTATCTACATCACTTGCTGTCACTTGTCGTTGAGTGACAATGTCAATATTTTTGGGTGTCTAAGTTCAATGGCACTAGTCTGGTTAGGATTCGAGTATTAATTAATTTAATTTAATATATTAGTAATAGATAAATTTTAGCTTTCTGCACTCCTTTTCCATATAAACTTTAACCATGCCAAATCTCACAGTCTTCCGTGCACGCAATACACTTAAAATGGTACCGAAAGCTTTTGCTTCACGTATTAATATATAGATTATCACGTTAAATTCATTTTACAGGTAAGAAAAAATCTTTAAATGGTAATCATTTTTATAAACAAAAAATATACGTTTATTTGTTATTTATAACGGATGGTTACGGTAACCAATTCGATAACATAAAAAAGAAGGAGACCTAGACAAGGTTTTTCCAGCAAGTTAAGGATAAACTAGGAATCGTTACTTAACATGAAGTCTAAAGAAAGGCAAAGGATAGGCAATTGATCCACCGACAAAAGCCGAGCTCTTAAATTAAAGAAGAAGACACTTATGTAGGCAGTAGGCACCCAAGAATCTGAAACTGTTTGACGTAACAAAAGTAAAAAAAAAAAAATCATCACCATTATGAATTTAGGATTAATGACAATAATGTAAATTCACTTTACTGACTTTCTTATTGACCTAAAAATAATTTAACGTTATGAAAATTAACATTATTTTGATCGATTTTTTATATTATTCATCTAAAATTTCGGCTTTTACCTTAGCTTAATCACAGAGGCAATGCCATTATACGTTTAAAAACTTTAAGACAAGTTTCGCATCGGCTCCAATTAATTACTGGGTTGTGTTTAGTGCAGTTTATTTTCTTAACACCCTGTACGTATAGACGTAGAGACGTAATATCTTGATAAATACAGGGCGCTGCGTGACAAACGGCAACAGACTGTTTTTATGTATTTTTGGATACAACGCGCCGCGCCCCGGTGTGGCCGCGCGTTACTAATTGGACACACAATACGTCTTCGCTTCTTGTTTATGTTAGTGATGGTTTTTTTTTTCTTTTACCAATGAGTGGAATTATGTATTTACTTTGTATCATCAGTTTTTGTTTAATAGATAGACTGTAATAATTGAATTTGATTGACGAAGGCGTTAGTTACTCTGCGAAAATCTATCGTAAATAATTTAACCAAAAATTTTTTTTGGTACGTCTACCTGAAATATATTAACAGCTGCTTCGTCTTTCAGCAACAAAAAACGTTTGTTATTAATTGTGAATGTGAACGTGTAATAATTATTGAAAAGAAAAAAAAAGTATAATGTTAGCAATGAAACAATAAAATAAATTATTATTAATCTATAAGGAATAAATATGTTTAAAAAAAGACAAAGCAGTCATGAGGATTGAAGACAGAAGTGAAAACTTCAAATTATGTATGAACAAAAAATTGTTATTTTTGGACATCCAAAATTAATGTTTTTTTTTTTGTTTAATTTTTAGATTATATTGCTACAAAGACTCCGTTTAGCGTTAAAACGTCACGTAACCATGTCGATGACGACTTACATGAATTTACCTACTCCTTATCCAAACCTCCCTATAGAAGTTATCACTTCAACAAATAATAATAATAATTAAAACTATATAGCATTAACAGATGAAACGACCACAATCAATTACATGATTCTCTCTTGATAATTTAAGTGTCATAGTGTTTCACTATAACTATGTAACTAAAATTTCACTTTATGTTTTAACTTCTCTACTTTCAGAATTAAACTACGCAAGAAAACTAATTTATAGCAAATAACTAGATAACTTTATAATCTATAGCCCGACTACAAAAACATCACGCTCTGAAAAGTACGATAATTATAAATTTTTGAAAATTGTTGATTCTGCCTTTTCATTATGGGTAAACACAGCAGATTACATAAAAATAATTAATACAAGACTTTATGAACTCTAAATGACGCCATTTTTAATTCAGTTTGCCGTTGTCTTCTATACAATTAATAAAATTGAAGTGTCTGTTTGTAATGTCAAAATAACAGCTTTTTAATAAATGCATATGAAAGTATATACGATATCTATAACAAAACACCCATTTTTAAAATTTTTGTCTGTCTCTCTGTTTGTTCCGAGTAATTTCCAAAACAGTTGGTCCAATTTTAATGAAAATTTCAATGGTAGATAATTGACGTTATAAGAAGTAACTTGGGCTACTTTTAATTTAGAAAAAGAATTAGGGTGACACGCAAATTAAAAAAAAACTCGTCATGATGAATCAATTCGGGCGCTTAAATGACTTATGCCAAGTAAGCCAAGTAAATTATAGTATTACATAATTATAGGCATTAAAAGACCTACAAAAAAGTCAGGGAGAGTATACATCTATCTTCTAAGGAACACCCACAATAAGCATTTTTGTCTTTAAAATAACCGGGAGCGGGAGAGCAAGATTCGCGCAAGAATTCTGTAGTCCACGTGAGCAAAGCGATGGGCACAGCTAGTATAACCTTAACGATAGGTACCACATTTGCAAATTACGATATAGGTTATAAGATATGCTGGAACAGATGAACATAGATAGATACATACATAGCATGCTGATATCATATCCCTCCTTTTGGTTTTGCAGTATTCGGGAAAAAATATAAGTGATACCTATAGGCAATTGTACGAAAAGTATTCTATAATTTCAACAGCCTAAATAAAATAATCCAATCGTATCTCATTTCACGTGTTATTAATTTGCCCACGTATAAATGTCAGATATATAAAAAAAACCTAAGTGATTTCCCAAGCGTTTGACAATATATTAAAGATATAAAACAAACATAATATTCTATGTCCACGACAAAAAACTAAACAGAATTTCCTGTATACAACAACTTTTAGCAGCCGGAAACATATTAATATTAGACAATTTGCCTTATTCTGTCAAGATAAATGTCAAATTGGACAAAGAATATTCCTCGAAATAGAACAAACCATTTTAAACCTTAACCATTTACAATAAGAAGTTTTTGGAAACTATATGCACCGTATAAACTTTATAATTATTTACGAATGATACTAATGGCGTAGAAATGGATTATGTGGTTTAAGTTTTCATCCTAATCTCACATTTTATGTGACGCATATTGTTCCTTAGGCTAAGAACGATTAAAGAAAGAAACTTTGAATATAATATTTGTCACTCAGTTTGAAAAATTCTCGATATTATCTCTTAAAATATAGACTACACAAAAAATGTAATATGAATCTTCGTAATAAATTATCGACAGCAATTTGTTTGATAAAATAAATATTATTTGCAGAAGTGACCATTTTTGCTTAGAATCGATTATTTGATTCTTGTATCTTGTCTACATCGATCGTGAATTTTGTGGATTTTGTAGGTAAACTTATAAAGAAAAAAAAAATTAATCTAAAACTGCTCCCGTGTCTCTGAGTATAAAAAAAAATTCAAACTAAGATGTGACTACACCTCAAAACGTTCTAAATAATCCGGAACCTACGAAAAAAAATCTCGGAATTTAAATCCTTTACCTAAACATTTTAAAATATAAACGGAAAATCTTTTTCGGTTCCAACATAAGCTGCACATGTTAACTGAAAAAAAAAATACAAAACTAAAACGATAACACCGACGGTCAATGGCCTTAAACAGTCTATAAAATAATAATGACAAAAAAAAACATAATACAATATACAAAATGAAAACGTATCCTAAACAAACGTTACACGATTCCAAAAATAACCATAAAACCTATCTAATGACAGATCAAGAAAGCTTCTATTATTAATTGTCCGAAAAGTAGTTATTTATGTCGAGTTAGTTTTGTCTGCCGGAGACGAGAATAGACAATCAGCCCACCCATAGTGAGATCACAATAAAATTAAGTGATTTCTTTAGTATTTTTATGTTTCCAAATGCTTCTGTTATCTATACTTATCATGTTATGGGCTATGTACCATTTAATTGATGTACATCGGTATTCAGTATTAACTTTATACAAATTGTTTTTTGTAATTGACTTCTAAACAGATTTCCTCCTACGAGTGACAAGCTTTTTTTCGAAAGAGATAAATTTGCCCAATTGCGAGGCCTGTGGATCTATTAAAGACGTGCAACATTTGTTGACAGAATGTGGCCGGAATAATCTTCAACAAAAATGTTTTATAAGTTAGTGTAACCTAAATTTAATGGACCAAGGCATCTTTCACAAAATCTTGACTATACCTGCAAGCGAGGAAGCCAAAACTTTGTGGAATCTTGTCATTAATGCACTAAGCTAGTTGCATAAATATTATGTTTAGGTTATATTAACATGTTCTTTTTGAACCTACCCTAAATTAAAAATAGATTTAAATAAATGTATCGATGGATATAGACAAGGTAGAAATTAAAATCATTACTGACTATACGCTCAAAACTGTTATTTATTTCTTTAAGTAATAAAAGTACATAATGGACTTCCGATGCATGTATTTGTTTATTATTGCATCCCATGGCTATCTTTATGCAACTCCATGTAATGCTATATCCCAGTTTGAGAACAGCTATCAAGCACACCTTTCACCTAGTTTTAGTAATAAATTTGACATTGTTGCTTCTTGGGTTGAAAAGAGCAAAATTTTTAATTCACAATAACTTTCCTAATAAACCTTTTATTTTTCCATTAATAGAGTGCAACATTGTTTAGTGCTAAGAAGAAAACTACGTAGAAGACTAATTAGTCAAGACCTAAAAATACGTAGGTACCTACCTACATAATTATATAACTATTATAACTTCCGTATAGTTTGTTAGTGGCCATTTAGGCTATCGGACAAGAATCAACGTAGTAAAATGCATAGCACAGTTTTATTCATGTACAAAGTTGAAACAACAAGAAAGTTTTACAAAATTCATCATCAGCGCGTAGGACGATCGATGGTTTAAGATTTTTAAATTTAGATATTGTTCATTTTTATTTGGACTTAAAACCCTAATACAGAATTTGGAATTTAACAACTTACGCCTACCATTACCTTCAGCTTATTTTCATCAATGTATTACAATGTTTACATGAACATTTTTCATTTTGAGAGAAATTGAAATAGTTCACGATTTCGTAACAGTAGTAGAAAAAAATATAACTCTGAAATATAAACTTTGGTTTATTTTTGTTTATTATTTAGGTACAAACTTTACAGAACATATTGTAATAAATTAATTGTTTAAATCGACAAAATTAGTGCTGAGTTTTTGAATACAATCGACTTTTTATAAATAAATAACAATAAAAAGCCCACATAAATATATACATATACATACTTATATATTTCGTACAAGGATATCGATTACTATACAGAAACCGTCGTAGGGACTCATTTCGGTACGTTATGCGATGGATCTACCTCTAAACAGTTGTTTAGTGGCTTAGTCAGTATGAAGAAATTATAAAAATGAAGCTCCAATAAAACACTTACTTTAAACTACACTATACTATACAGTTCGACCGCATATAATGAAAATTCCGGCGATTTAAATTACTGGCGTTGAATTGTTAATCTCGGTGCTTGTTACTATTTAGATTGTACTGGTAAAGATAAACAAAAGGATCAGGTTTAACTGATCTATTAATTGTTAAGCAGCTTTTTAGTGCAAATCATTTCATATTTTTTCTCTTTTAAACCAATAACAAAATTATTTTACCTCATCACCCAAAAAAAATAATAAAGAGTACTCTAAACCGACGAGCACGCATGAAAAGACTGATGAATATTGAAGAAGTGAAAAATGTATGCCAGGATCGTAGCAAGTGGAAGGACGTGGTCTCTGCCTACTCCGTTGGGAAAAGGCATGATTTATAAAGGTACATAAATACGTATGGCCCAAATCAGTTTCAAAATATGCTGTTATATACTACTTATATGTAGTTATTGATAATTATTATATTAATAATTGTATATAATAATTTCCACTTCCATAAATGTTTAAAAAAGTAACCACACAAATATATAGGTATGATCAAACATAGGGCCTATGAATGATCCTTGTACAAAACTCGTTGTGACCAAAAAGTGTCGAGCAAGCTTTATTGATTAGTTAGACTTTTATTACAGCTAATAAGCTATTTCTCTAGTTGCCACAAGTTCTGGTAAGGTACAGTGAACTCGATAATAGAAACAAATTAACCGTTTCCTATTAACCGGTAAACTCCAGCAAACTTTGTACAAGGTAGATTTAATTAGTTGGAATGATTTGCAAATATATTGCCTAAAGCCAGTACTTTTCAATTATTGGTCAATAAATGAAGTTTAAGAGATTCGCCTTTCAACGGAAATGTAATAGGTGAAGCTTTGAAGTATTTTGATTACTTCGATATTGTTCGATAAAGGAATAAAACCAAATGCTTAGATCGTGAAATTTTATACGAATAAAAATATATTATTAAATACAGGTGAATAATTTTAATGTTAAAATCGTTTAAGATATAATAAAATAGATTTAGATGACGTGCTAATTTATTTTATAATTTTATTCGTCTTTTACAAACAATTTCCAATAATTTGAAATATAGTTTGAAAAAGAATAATTAGTTATCAAAAAGTAAAATGAAAAAATCATCTTGTGGAATATTAAAATGGTAAATATTTCGTAGTTAAAAATAAAAATAATATCATTTTTTTTTAAATATACATTATACATAATTATTCTTATAAATATTTTTATAGGTATAATTCAACTCTACACATTTTCTAAAGCTTCTTTAGAACAATAATATTAAGAGCATGATTTGCGGAAAACGTAAGAATTTCACCTTAAAAACACTTTCGACACTTATTAAAGCGCTGTGTAAACAATTGATTGATGTACGTATTTAACATAGCAGTTTTTGAACACTTGTTAATTTGAACTGTTGTTCAGCTAGAAGACTCGCTTGTTGAATATAGTAAATTATTAGTTTACGTAAATAAGTCACAATTTAGAACAAGACTGTCCAATTCATTTTGGAGATGATAGACTATAATTTCGACTCCATGTCAACCCGTAGATCACCTCACAAGAAGTATTATTATTTTGTAGGCCATTATTTTATTATTCAAATGATAAAATATTCAGAATAATAAAATAAATCAGAAAAGTTTTTCTTAGCTACCTTTAAGTATTGTTAAGTGAATCGGAAGTGAAAGCCGTTCTGAGATGCTTTATCCGCGTGCGCTGATGTAATTGTTAATGATACGTACATATGTACTATAAAAATAAATTATTCCTTAGTATGTCAAAAAAGTCAGTGATACCTTATATGCCTATCTCTTATACATAAGCCACAATAAGGTATTTTGTGTTAAGAATATGTTGAAAATTGAAAAGTGATTTATTAGCATTATTTTTAGGAATGCCTATTTAATCATACCATCTTACCATCACGCCTGTATTCTCCGAAGGATTAGGCAGATGTGTACTAATGTACACACACAATTCGCAGAGAATTTTTTTAGGTCCCATGTAATAGGGGGCGAGCCTATTGCCATTAATCGGGCACAAATCCAAACTCCGAGCTACTACTGAGAATTTCATAGGAAAAACCCAGTAACAGTTTGCTCGACCTGGGATTCGAACCTAGGACCTCGCTCATAGCAGTCGCGCTTACGACCACTAAGCTAACGAGGCAGTCAATTCGAGTCATTCGAGGCTATTTAATCCGTACGAACAAAAGTTACTTCATCATAAAAAAGACAATTTTATGATGTTAAACTTTGCCCTTTATAGTATGTTATTTGAAAACACAGTTATGGTGATAATGGAAAATTAAAATAATTTAACACTCGGGTCTATGACTATATTCCCAATATTACTGCGCGAAAGAGTCGTGTGGCTTATAACATTAACCGAGCGCTAACCGAGCATAAAGTTATTTTTGTATTTTATAGAATTTATTGAGGAAGGTATAGGCTATATAACTTCACGCTAAGACCCTAAGAAGTGGAGCAGTAACCATGAATTCCAAACAATCTGGTAAGTTTCAGGAAAGTACGGGATGTGAGAACAATAATTATGATAAGCTATTTAAATGGGTACGTTGGCGGTGCGCTCTTTGTCGGATAAAATTAACACAGCTAGTACTGAATAATTCTTGTTTACAATTATAACATAACATATATAAAATAACATACACGCCTGTAACCTCGTAGAGTTAGGCAGAGGTGTACTAATATACGCCCACAGTTCGCCGAGTATGATTTTAGGTCCCATGTAATAGGGGGCGAGCCTAATGCCATTAATCGGGCACGAAACCAAACTCCGAGCTGGTACTGAGAATTTAGCCTAGTGGTCGTAAGCGCGACTGCTGTGATCGAGGTCCTGGCTTCAATTCCCGGGTCTAGCAAAGTCTTATTGAGTTTTTCTATGAAATTCTGAGCAGTAGCTCGGAGTACGGCTTTATGCCCGATTAATGGCAATAGGCTCGCCCCCTATTACATGGGACCTTAATAATATAAATAGATTAAATATTTACAGTGAACAAACGTTTCACTTACGCATAGTTTAATAATAATCAAAAAAGTAAAACCATGACACTAAACGCGTTGTGGCAGCCGTCTGGTCGTGTTGATGGGCAAATTTAAACGCCTTAACAGGCCACTATATGGCTTGCGGACCTGGTTTTAGGCAACTTTGATTTAGGAAAAGGAAATTCCAAGTTAATATAATCGGAGTTAGTTACTTGCCGTATGGTTTCTCTAAATAAAAACTTTTGAAACTAGTGGCTTTAATATATATACAAACTTATATTACTACCGAGAATAACTTATTTAAATATAAATAAAACAACATATTTTAATCAGTTCTGGGAAATTAAAAAAAAAGCACTAAGAAGTCTATTAATTATATTATTTCGCGACAGATTTCAAAATATGTATGATGAAGAGTGACAAGGACAATAAATATTATAATCTTTTGCAACTCAAAATATCAGGTTAATACATAATTATATAGAGCTTGACTCGTGCAGTAAGTTTTGTATTCACTTTTCTGTATTGAATACAATTTTTATACTCAATAATCCAGTATACATAAAATAAAAGAAATACTAGATAATTTATTAGAGACGAATTATTTGTGGTATCTAGTTTCATCTACCAATCTGTAGTAATATTATAAAGTTATATAGAGTGTTTTTTTTTGTTTGATTGTTTGAATGCGCTATGCTCCGGAACTACCAGGCAGACTTGCATTCTATAGTCTATTTATTGATGAAGGCTTCATTAACTTCAGCCTATGACTCTATGGAGTGTAACAGTACCCATGAATGTCAAACATAAAGTGCGAAAATGTACTCGATCGAACATGCACACGGTTAAAACCGTAGGCCATAATTAGTAAATATATTTCAATTAGTGGTCCTAAAAATAACAAATGAATGTCAATTAACAAATGTAAATAAAGCAACATGTAAACATAAAGGAGGAGGTAATAAAAGCAGTATTTACATAACGCGTGCGCGTAGCAGGAGCTAAATAACCTTAAAATGCAACAAGTAACGAGACGCCGAGCCGAGCCGAGCCGAGAAACGCGCGCGCATCTCATAAATCAGACCCCAAACAACTGCCAAATGATTTCTTGAAATTTTATTATAACAATAAAGTGTTGCGAGACATTTTAAAACCGCAAATTTGCCGCGCTCAAAACAAAAAAATCCTTGTGGACTTTTACACTGGAAAGTTTTACTGGGAAACGGGCGTATTAACTGATGTTGATTAATTTTTATTAAGCCATTTTGTTGAATCTGTTGAATTTCTTGCTGAATGCATTATTGTCCTGCTAATATTTTTCTCAAATTTCAGTATTGGCTATTTATACAAATAAATAAGAAAAATATATCTGTTTGTAATGTCAGAATGACAGTGTTTTACTAAATACATATGAAAATATAAACGGTAATTAAAACAAAAAACAAATACATTTTTTCTTTCTGCTTGTTCCGGGTAATCTCCGAAATGGTTTAACCGATTATCAAGTGGCTTTCACTGGCATATAATTAATGTTATAAGATATAACTTAGGCTACTTTAATTTTAGGAAAAGAGTTAAAGTTTCGCGCAAATAAAAATCAATTCGGAAAAACGACGGTTTTGGGCGTATAAATGGTTTACTCTGAGTAAATCATAAGAGATATTATATATCGAATTAATGTAGTACATAATTGTAAATCTTACAAATATGTACCTACAAAAATTCAGCCTTTTAAGTATCACCCGCAATAAGCGTTTTTGTCTTTAAAATAACCGGGAGCGAGGATAGCACGAGTCACACGTATGCCCGATCGACGGCATTCTATATTCCACGCGAACGCAGCCGCAGGCTCAACTAGTTAATAATATAAATATTCAATATTAATTTATCTAGTATTTCATTGTTTCAAAATTAAACTCCGCAAAAAATAAAAATTGTGTAACAGACAATGAAAAAACACTCTTCAAAAACTCGTAAGTATTGTTCATGTACAACCAGATAATTATAAACCAGTCTACAATTATTGCAGTCGTAACGTTTTCTCCGTGTACTGGGAACATTTATCCCGCGACGTATGTTTAGGGTTAATTAGAGGCACGGTTAGTACGATGATATTTATGTAGGACTCGCTCAGGACAATTGATTGCCAACTTGAAGAAGAAGGGTTTGGTGTAAAATATTTGACCCAACATTTATTTAGTGATTGTTATAATGTCTTGCAAAATTATATTGGGTAAATTTTTACCACTTGGTTTTATCAGTGGTTGCCCGTCGAGTATAGCGGAAGTATTGCGCATTGTGATGCTGGGAACACCGTGGGGATTTTTTGTGAGTGTTCTTGGTAATTTTTATGTTTCCTTGCAAATCTCACATACCCTTTCGGCTACCCGGGCTGTTAGTGGATACGTAAATAAATTTACCCATGTTAAAAACAGGATCTTCGCTCATATTGTTTTAATGAGAGCACTGCAAAATGACGGTATTGTGTCTGATTAAAACACAGTAGGTACAATTGTAAAACCGTGGTGACCACTGAGAGATCCACAACCTATCTTCAGTTGGCACTGTCATACAGGCATTCGTAAATTATGCCTTTTCACGTTACGCTTGTAGAATCCGATGTCAAAGGAAAATGAGAATACACTGGTTTCGACAATGTTCCAGAGCTTCACAGTTGTTACAGAAATGGTACAACATTGTTGTTCGAGCCGATAAGGAGGCTACCAAAGCTCTAGAATCCATCACGTGTGCCTCTGTTAACGAAGGGAGAAGAGGGAATTATGTTGAATACAATTTTTTGAAATACTACCTACAATTTTTTTTATTTATTGACAGCTGTGTTTATCTGCAACTCTGCCGACGTCTAATACAATATTTTTCTACTTAATTTTTAATTACTCTCATGTTAAAATTTTTTAGGGAGTTTTTGTGGCAATTTCAAATGCATATTCATATGACATAGCCTCCATATGTCACACCCACGATACAGACGAATCTAACGACACCTCGTATGCTAAAATCCATCACGCCGTTCAGGCTACATAGCGTGCTAAATAAATAGACATACATAAATACGCTCGAAAATCATAACCCTCCTTTTTAGCAATCGGGTAATTAAAACTACCAGATGACAGTTCATAATTCCACCAAAAACTATTAATTCTTTATAATATCGACATTTTTCTTACTCATTTTTATATAAGAATATACCTAAATATTACATTATTTATTTCATTTACAAAAATATATTTAAAATAAATACGCAAATTATTTTAAAGTAGAAAGAACTTTATGCTAAATCGCAAGCCCAAATGAAATCGCATAATAGTTATGTGTAACCCTGAATTAGATAATCAATACATAAAATTAATTTAGGTACTGGCAACTACATACAATACATATAAAAATTGCTCTATGGTATTATGATACATTTAGATTTTAGATCATAAATATTAATTATTGAGTAAGTAAAAAAACAATGTTAAATATATCGTAGTGTTGATATACTGAGGAAGAAATATTCGTTCAAAGTCACGCTCCGAAGATATTATTCATATGAAATTATATCAACTAAATCCCATTATGACAGTTTGCATGATGAAGTGCTTTCGTTTAGACGTATGCTATTTTTGTTCATATTATTATGTATCTTCACGCTTTTAATATTAGAGGGTAAATTGGTAATGCAAGTTAAAATTTTATTGTTTCTCTTTTCATCAAGGTATCATAATTTTTTTTTGTCAAAAATGTCTATAAGTATAAGTTTTAATAAAGTCACAGTTTTGAGATAGCTACGGCCAACTAAGCTCTTGATAGAATTAAGTAAATCAGCTGCAAATGAATCATCTAAGCCAAAAAAATAATTAATTAATATTTTTTAAAGATTAGATATAGGTACTTAATAATTTAATCAAACCAAATGATCTTTATTTCTAATAAAAAATATTGCTACTCATAGATTACCAACATGCTGACTGATAGTATTAAATAAATCAAACTCTGAATACATTATGTTGACATAGAACCGAATGTTCGGATACAAAGAACATCTTCAGTGTAAATTCTCAAATCGATTGACATAATATTAAAGAGAAGCGGCCATGAAATTTGCGTTTTAATGCCGTAAAAATATTATTTACTTTAACTTTTATAGTAGCAAGGAAAATGACGGCAATGCGCCTGGTGGTAACCACAGTGCAATCCAAAAACAGTAGCGACCACCAGAGATCAATATTAGATTGCCAGTTGTTGCTTTCTGCAAGTTTTCGGCAGCTGTATATACACTGGTTGATCATGAAACGTGATAAAACAAAATGAGTAATAGGCTTATCACTATGTGCATGATGGTCGTGACTTAGTTAAGTAATGACACTCAATCTATCTGCATGCTTGATTATTTCATATAGGTACATCAGCTAATAAGCCACTGTTCAAGTGTTATGGTGTATGGTAAATTAATGATTCTTCCTTTGTTCTGTTGATGATTTAAACTGACTGTGACTCGTCCGTCACTTTTGAGCATTTAGAGAAACTACCGAAAGTTTAGCTTCTGTGAAAGAATTTGAACTTCATCGTGTCGGAGGTCGTATTTTAAGCAAATATAACTCGTGCCGTGCAGAAATTTGGCCAGTCAGTGAAATTGAAGTTGGGACCACCGAAAGGTGCCCCGGACGTACTTGCATATCGTCCATCGCTGAGGCTTTTTTCTTGTGCTTCTAGTTTGAACTCAGAGAACACTATAATATGTATATGTGTCTTTGTATACCTGTCACTGTAGTTGCATAGAGCTTCGCGTTATATCTGAAGACCTAATTAACTTTATTAACGTGATCTAAGATCGGCCAGGCTTTACAGACTGTGGCTAAACCTGGGTTAACTCGAAATAAGGTGATGCTGTGTGTATGGTGGGACTGGAAGGGCATTGTTCATTATGAGCTTTTACCGCCCGGCAAAACCATCGATTTGGATCTCTACTGCCAACAACTGATGAGATTAAAGGAAGCAGTTGAGAGAAAGCCGCCGGAATTGATCAACAGGAAGGGTGTGGTCTTTCATCACGATAACGCTAGACCATAGACTACACACATTTTTAGCCACTCAGCAAAAATTAAGAGAGTTTGGCTGGGAGGTGTTAGTAAATACACCATATAGCCTTGACCTTGCGCCTTCAGATTTTCACCTGTTTCGGTCTCTTCAGAATTCTTTAGGTTCTGTAAGGTTAACATCAAGAGAGGACTGCCAAAACTATTTGTCGCGTTAATTTTTATCAGAAGTCCCATAGTTTCTACAACAGGATCATGCCTCTACCTACAAAATGGCAGAAAGTCATCGAACAAAACGGCACATATATACTGTAAATAAACTTTGAAAAAAAAAACTTGAGTTTTCATATAAAAATGGGAAGAAACTTTTTCACCGACCTATGATAAGAACTCCGGTATGGAAATTTTATGAAGAGTGAAATTAATACAAACGTTACATCAATAGCGTTACGATTTTTGTGCAGCGTACCTTGCGCAATTTTGATTTTGAAATCATCTGTTTGTATTCTTGTATACAGAATCGTACTTATGAAGTAAACTCTGGTTCGTGCATCGGAGTTGATACCCAGTTATTTTTTTAGTTGAACCATGACGTCACTTTTAAAGAAAATTAACTGTGGCAAAAAATGGCTGTAAAATGAATATAAAAAAATTGTTATGATCTAATAATGATAACATAGCAGTTAATTTACCGCTGTTTTCATGGACCGACCAATACCTCCGCAATCGCCCCACAGCATCCCCGAAGGGGTGGCTACACGACCTAATGTGAGAACGCATTAATCATTCAGTTTTATACAAGTCTGACTTTGGTTTTGTTAGGGCGTGAGCGGAGGGAGAATGAAGAGGTCAGATGAATATAGCATATGAAGTATGTACCCGTAGATTCTATAGTTGTGTAAATATCTGCAAACAATAACAGAAATACCTTGTCCAGGATTCAATAATATATTTTTTTTTTTTTGTTTACACTAGATTTAAAAAAATTATTCCGCGTGACACAAAATTATGACGTTAGCAAGCCGTCAACGACAGTAATGCGAACTAATTTTACAAATATTTTTATTGCATAAAAATACTTTAACTTTGTGTTATTTGCAACATTATTTTAATCAATGGCTAATTCTCAATTTTAATTTTCTACTATACGAGACAAGAGAAGTAAAACTTTGTAACTTTTCTTATTATCTTTGTTAAGGTCTAAATATTTTACATTATTTAGCTTTTTGACACCCACGGAGGTCGCCCGCCGGTTATTTTAAAGATAAAGTTCTCTTTCTAAAATGTAAGTATCCTAAGTTACTTCTTATAATATCAGCTATCTGCCAGTGAAAGTCCCGTCAAAATCGGTGCAACTGTTTCGGAGATTACCCTGAACAAACAGACTGTCTGTCAGAAACCAATTTTAAAAATTGGTCTTTTATTATTTATATGCCGTATACCTATACTTTCATATGCATTCAGACACTCCAATTTTATTAATTTTATAGATCACCATTGTAATGGCATTATATGTTACGATTTAACCTTTTGTTATAATTTATTTTTTTATTTTTTATTGATTGGTAAGATGGTTGGACATACATTAGTAAAAAAAATGACAATCAAAAATAGGAATTATCCTACCAAGCACTAAAAAAATACCTACATCTATGTCATTATATGCAGCCAGTATTCAATAAATACCATTATTACGTTTGTATATATAAAAGTATCATACAAAAGAAATAATAATTATAAAAAATATATTTACTACATAACATTTTTGTCTCCAACAACTGTCTACATCGGAAGGGTGTCTCATTAATTTGTCTTTTTTTTTCAAGACACATTGTGAGGTCCTATTGAGGGCGCATCGTAATTACGACACCACAAAGTGTGGTTGACATCATCTCCAGTGTTTAAGAGAGTGTAAATTCTATACAACACCCACAATACCTTTGAAGCGACTTTGTCTCGTACAATTATAAGGCCCTTGGTACACCAACAAAGTTTATTTTGCTGTTTCGAAATATAATTACATAAGTAATTGCTTCGTTAATGAATTGATTATTGAATTATCTGACTTTTAATTATTTTTGTCGCTTTACTTCGACATTAAAATATTTTTCAGTACAACATAATATAATGTATTCATTTATTATTTCACAAATTTAAACGTTAATTATTACCTACTCAGTTGATGGTAGACTATTATAACTTGTTTAATATGATATTCTCGAATAACTAGTAAGGAGATAAATACAAAATTAAATTACGTGTGTAGATAGAAATGAAGGTATGACCAAATTTTTTCTTAAGCTTACAAATAGTAGCAGTAACTTAACACAAAAATGTTATACAAAGAAATGGTAAGTGGAACTTAAAAGTTTATCGAATAAATCAATGTTCAGATCAATAACTAACTAATTTATTTGTAGATACTGTTGCCTAGAAATTTTGTCTGTATGTAGCTTCAAAGTGTTGCTTATAAACTACTGTTAGGTTTTCTACTACGACTAATACAATTGAAAGTAGTATACTGTGAAAATTTTATCAAACGAGTGGTAATTAACTTTTATTTAGGTAACAAAGTATTTGAACGCGTTATTTGCACATATTGTTTATATGAAAAACATGACTATATCTGTATTAAACAACAAAAGCAACCCTTATTATATTATACTTTACAAAAAATAGACTTCAAACATAAAATTAAAGTTGCATAAAACCACCCAAAACAATGATATAATAAAACATGTCATCAAAAATTTAAACCGCTGACCGATCCAATACAGAAGCAATATCGATAAAGAAAAAAATAGTGGACCGCATCCAACTAAAAATTTACCGTTAGTAATGAGAGAATCGCATACATATTTAATTGGCAGTTGCGTTGCCCATGTACTAGTTTATAGCCCCTGTGGGCTTGAAGGGTGATTTTACATTTTTTTTTTTCAAATGCCCGATGGCTCAAGTGGTATTGTGGAGAGGACAGTGCGAGTGTTTGCATAACATTGATACGACTAATATACTTTTTTTAGTTATAAATATTTTGACTTTTACAATTAGTGGACTGTTTAGTTTAGTCCGTCTATGATGTATAAACGTATCTAATTGAACTAACGATACTTATATCGAACTATGTGAAATATCAGAACCCATGTTCGTTATAGCTGTCGGTATACCCAGAATTTATCCTTTAAATTCATCTGCTTTTTTATCGTTTATACATATATAGGTATAGCGTTATGGAACAATCTCACTTATTCTTAAATGATGATATGGCCCAAGATGGTAACATGCTAAGCCTAGTGGAAGACTGGTTCATAAGTACAGCTGCCGGAACACACCACTTAAGGATTGTAGCTAGGCATTATAAAAATCCCTACCACCATGCTATTGTTTCATCGCGACGTTTTCCTTCACCGAAAGCTGAGGCTCATTGCAGGGATTCGAACTCATGTCAATCGAAACGATGTCAGTACACGCTACCACTGAGCCATCCTAGCTTTAACTCACTGCTGATTGACTTTGGCTATATTAATTGCATCCAGGTAAGTTAGAATAGTCTTTCATCACTTTTTTCTTTGCAATACAGTGTTTGATGGAAAGTAAAGTATGGTTCAGAAGCAAAGGTGATCGCAGATGTCAAATTACATGAGCAGTCGTCGCCCTCATGGCGAACTGTAAAAATGCTTCTTTACGCCTTTTCTGCAGCCGATATCGGAACACGTCGACCGGGAGGTGATTCTATACCTACAAAATACGGAAAACGTAAGCATTTTCAAACTTTTTTGTACTTCCCGATATGTATACTACTGTGGCTTGAAATTCCAGGCCACATGGTTCTGTCGTGGAAGGATACCTAATATAAAGTACACCAGTTGAATTTCTTATAATAATATTAAAGAAACTGAGTGTATGATAATTTTAATACCTAAACACAGTTTATTATAAATTCGATTTCAATATAATATTTATTGGTTATAAAATCACATCCACTCTATTCCAAACGTGCCACGTAAACGAGAAGCGGTAGCCGGCAACGAAAAAAAAATGCGCAAAATAATATCGAAAAGCCATAAAACGGAGAGCAGTACCGCTATAAAACACAAACAAATACAGGAGATAATCGGAGCGAGTGGTACGAAAGTTATTGTGGACTCTTTATGTGCATCGTAATATTTTACTATGAGTTTCTTTGGTAAAAGCTTTTACGGGAGTACTTTATTCCTTTCTGCTATTCTGATATGGTATCAATTTCTTGATAGGTAAATTTTATCTCTTACAATATTTTTCAATAAAATAAAAGATATTATGGCTGTACTTATTAACGTATATCGGGATAATAAATCCAGAAATATCTTGAAAACAATGACTTAGCTGTGCATACAATTTTCAATACCTACTCTAAAGTAATAACCACTTCTATTATTTCTATTGCTGCTTTAATTTCTCATGAATAATATTCACATATTTCTTTTATTGATACACAGTTTCTTAAATCAGTTTTCACTTCCTTTGGAGCAATTTGTAATACATTTTAGGTATATAATTTTTTTATTTATCATATCTTTTCTTAGGTAGTAAATTTATTATTATGATTGTTATACTAGAACGACAAAGTGTCTGGTCTGTACTCTGTCTGATGGTAAGCGCAGTACAATCCAAAAGTGGCAGTCATCGAAAAAATCGACATTCCTTCGCCAATCGGTGCTGTCATGCTTGTAAAAATGCGTCTTCACGTTTTGCTGAAAGGATCCGACTTTATAGGAGAGAGGGGATTCATTGGAAAATGTTCTACAGCTTCACGGTACAGCAAAAATACGATATTAACAACGTTTTTGTTTGGCCGGAGATGGAGGCTACCGTAAATCTCTGGAGCTCATTGCGTGTGGTAATGTAATAAAAAGAAGTAGAAATAAGTTAAGTACTTCAGAACATTCGTCAAGATATAGATGATCAGTGAGGCAACGCAGTTGACGCGGCTCGATGTTATTAGTGACGTCTCTGCTACATGTCCAGAGCATCGAGAAAGTATTTCGCAGATACATCCTAGAGATGTGAACAGTTTTCCATCACATTCTTTGACGAGTCAGTGATACCGCACTTGATCCCACGGTCGACGTTCAAATTCTTATCGAGTCTGAGCTTTCAGTGAAGGAAATTATAGAGACTAGCAGTCGCCCAATAATAGAAATTCGACCAGCGTCTTTATAATCATAGACTATTTTCTGTTTGACATTTCACGTATGAACCTAAACAATGAATATTATATCACTTGCTGTCACTTTTTATTCAGTGACAATGTCAATATTTTAGGGGGTCCAAGTTCAATGGCAATGGTCACGTTAGGATTCGCAGTATTAATTTATTTCATGTATTATATTAGTAACAGATATAATAGATAAATTTTAGCTTTCTGCACTTTTTCTCCATATAAACTCTAACAATGCCAAATCTCACAGTCTTCCGTGCACGCAAATCGCTTAAATAGGGGTACAAAGTCTTTGCTTCACGTATTAATATAATGATAACAGCATAGCGAGGTGGATAGATATATTTTTAATGATAGCCTGATTAGTAGCCATCTTCTGGTTCATGCACTTATAAACCAGCCAATCTAGGCAGTATGCTTAACGTACTGGCATTTTTAATTACATAAACAGGTAATCAAAGACTAGCGTATAAGATGTTAAATTAATCCTAATGATTTTTCCATTAACATTTAAAAAACAACATTTTTATTGCAAGTTGACGACTGACCACCAATAAACAAATAAAGAAAAAAACAACAAGGACAACAACAATTTTCAAATTCAATTTAGATTACGAATCTGTCAACAGTACGATCCAAAGCAATCTATCCGCCATTAGAACAGGTTTTATACAACAAAATGTTCCAACACATCTCTAAAATCCCCATAAATAACATATAATCCTTACACCATTTGAACTAGCGATCGACAGTGTAAAATACTGTCCCTTGTATTATAACATACACAATAAAGCGACATCTCACACAATACAGCATACATCGAAAGGTTCCACAAGTAAGTACTGATTTAGATAATACAAATAAATCCATGGATTGTGAAGTATCTATTACCGTTGCAACGCTTTGAGATGATAAAGGCTTCGAACGTACAGCATCGGACAAAAGCACAAGCGTACTAATCCTTGTATTGTTAACAGGAATCCAATTTAAAATTCCATGGAGAAGTCAGACAAAGCTTGATTGATTATACCTTAAAATGTATTTGAGAAGAGCACGCAACTTGTTACGTTAAACCTTTTTGTACTAATGTTTACGGATATAGTGTAGGTACTATTGTCTTTTATTTTTACTCAGTAAACAATATGAAATTACCAATAGGAATCATTAACATTTGCTTCAATTGTTTCCAAATGTGGCTTACTATTTACACTTTTATCTACATAATAGGTACTTATATAAGTATCATAATATCACTTAATTTATGGAATGCAATGAATAATTGTTTGCAACTCTAGGATATTGTTATTGATAGCGAACACTATTCTTTATCAGCAGTTTTTGCGTAACTCAGCTGGGTATGATTTTATTTTCATTCTGAAAAAATGCTATTTTTAGCCATGAAGCTTTACCACCGTTTATTCTTTATTATAAGTTAAATTTTTGTCGTACATAAATGAAGGTTATTCTTCAAATTTTAACTTTTAATAAATTGGGGTTTCGTGCTTCAAAATACATTCATCTAGCTTTTTACTTTACCTGTACATCAAACTATACTATTATTATAAAGAGGTAAAGCATATAGGAGGTTATCTCCAGAACTATTTGTTTTATTCCAAAAACTATTTCGGTGATAAATAGCTATTTATCCTGAATGACATATTTTATTCTTATCAATATATATTTGGTAATTAATGCGAACGCAGTTGCGGGCGGTTGCTAGTAATGAAATAAAACTAGTTATTGCTTGTTCACATTAAGTTTTACCTTTAACTAGAGAGCAATTATATTGTCTATTTAATTTATTTGAATTGGGTTATCGTATACTACGATCACGAATAGAATAATTCTTCCTTTTGCATTCAACATAATGAATTAACCTTTCTAAGCCAATTACGTACCTTTCTCATCAGGCGACTGAATGGTCCGGCTTTGTATTTCAGTTTCATATTCAATTTTGTCTTTTTGTTAAAAGCCGCCTTCCGGTGGACAATTGCCAAGAACCGAGCTAAGGACATCACTTTTCCTTTTCTAGCTGTTTGATTAATTGTGTAGTTGTCTCGCTCTGGCTAAGGGAATTCTCTGAATGAAAAGACCTTTTTATTGTTTTGCAATACCGATGAGTCTTGAGCCAACTAGTGAGTGAATATAATTTTGTCTGTCCTCGGGTATGTGATAATGAGAACTTTTAGTATCAGTGAAAGAATTAATATCTTGGAAATCATTGCATTCATGTGACGAAGTAAAACTATTTGATATTGATGATCTTTGATTAATAGATACTACGATTAAACTAAAAATTAATAAGTAATGTTATTCGGCAGTATTTTTGAAAACATAATTAAAAAAACTATATGATTTTATAACTTAGATCAAATAATTTAAATATGAAGATGTGGGACCTACATTACCTAACATGAGAAAACTGCATCAATTGTAATAGAACTCGTTGAATTTTACAATGTTTTATTTGGAGAAATGATTGCAATGCATAAAAGGACCAATTGTACGTAACTAATATAGGTATATGTTTGTTAATAATACAAATACTTACATATTTTTCGAGGGGGGTTTATCTACTTATAGTTAAAATATAGCTGAGGGTGTAAGGTGTCTCAAATTACATTTTTAAAGCTGAAACACCCAAGCCAAACTCACCTGCACCTGGTATATACACCCTGCTGTTTTGCCTTACTGGGACGCGTCAACTATGCATGTGGTGAAGAGTCAGCCATAGCGACTCCTTTTGCTTTCGAATTAATGCAAGCCGGCGTAACAGATGCAATCGTCGATGGATTACAATCTCGATGATACTCGCCGTTGTTTTAGCATTGTATTGTAAATTTGGAGTGTTATTATAAAAAAAATGACTATGTTACTTCCGGCTCATAGACAGCTCGTAGACTTAAAATACTATCATATGCTATTTGCATAAATCCTTCTGTATTTACAAGTTGAAAAGCTATCGCAAAGTTTTATCAAGCATTTAACCGAATGCAAAAAATACGGAGTTTCTCAATTCGAATGTAATAGGCAATGATTTATAAGTAAAGACGCCATTTTAACCCACTTAAAAAAAGTCAGAGGTTACTTAATTCGAATGTATTATTTTAGGAATGTTATGGACCGATTTGGTAGATTTTTTTTTTTTTTTTTGTTGGATTGTGGATACCTCAACAGTGCTCCCATTTTAATTTAATTGGCATTAGACTTTTCACTTTGAATATACACCAGGGAATTCCTCAAAATCATTGAAGTTGTTTTTCTAATTTGTAAAAAATTGTCTGTAAATTTATCTTGTGCGCTAATTTTATTTCTAAACTTGTTATATTACTATTCTCAAAGGCAACATCATCGAAAATCAAACGCAGTGATCAAGCTACTGCATGTAATACAATAAAAATATAAAATCCGATTGTGTATGAATGTTATACATTAAACACAAAAGTGTTTATCATGAAAATAAAGTTTTAATCGACCAATCGAACCTAAACCAACATGCTGCAGACTAAAGTAAAAGCAAACTGTATGAATCACAGATGAAAATAGTACATTCACAGGTTTATATAGTTTTATTATCTGTATAAAATAATGCTCATTGTCGGCCATGCGCATTGTTGTTACAAGAGTAATAAGAGATCGGTAGGAAATGCCCCCGGATTATCATAACGCTTCATCTCCGTTCCATAGACTTAAGAAATATCAAGACCGTGCTATAATATTATTTGTGAAAGTATGGGATTCCTAAATATTTTTGTAAATATTATATGACTAGCTGCGCCTGCGGCTTCGCTCACGTGGACTATAGAATGCCATCGATCGGGAACACGCGCTAGACTTGCTCCCCCGCCCCCTGCTTGTTCTTTAGAAGATAGGTATATATTCTCGCTGACTTTTTTGTAGGTATTTTTAATGTTTACAATTTTTTAGTACATTAATTTGCTATATCTCTTATGGTTTACTCAGCATAAGCTACTTAATCGCTCGAGTTGATTCATCATGACGAGTTTTTTATTTGCGTGTAACGCTAATTTTTTTTCTAAATTAATGTAGCCCAATTTACTTCTTATAACGTCAGCTATCTCCCAGTGAAAGTCTCGTCAAAATCGGTCCAACTGTTTCGGAGATTATCCGGAAGAAACAGACAGACAATTTTTTTTTTAAATGAGTATTTTGTTAGAGTTGTCGTATATACTTTCTAATGCGTTTAGTTAAAAGCTGTTATTTTAACATTACAAACAGAATATGCTTATATCTATTATATTATATTATCTAATTTATTATATTATCTATTTATATTTTTATCCTCATCTCTTTGCGAACCATTGAGCGTGGAAATTTAATATTAGATATCTCTCCGTGTGACTATTAAATTTATACTAAAAACCTACAGTTCGTACTATTGACTTTACTATTAACCCGCAGTATTGACTGTGTATGATAACAACAGGACTGAAGGTACGTTCTCGCTCGAGCTGTCGGACTATTTGTAGTCTATAATTCGTAGATATGACAGTATTCTTCTAACACTATTAAATAATAAATTAATAATATACCTCAGCTAAACAAAAAATTGACACTTCTATTCTTTTTATGGTATAGAGTCAGTAGCCGAGATCAAAACTCGCGCGCCGTGTATTTCTGGATCGCCATCAATGAAAGCGAGATTCATTCAGACATAACCTTGCTTCAGAACAGTCATTACGCTCCTATATTTATATCTATTCCAATAAATATCAAAATCAATCCTATATAATCTTAGTTTACGTTTGCAAAGGTTTTCCCGTTTACTGAAAATAGAATTTCGTTCATAATATTTAGAAAGCTCTATGGCAATGTATTTTTTTATAAAATGTCAATAATAGCCAATATTTTTTTTTATTTTTTTTTTATTAAATGTCGCCAGTATATCCCCGGTATGATTTACCAGGGTTCTTTTATAGGTTTAATTTAATGGCTTACCAATTCCACTATCGTTTCTTATTTTTCATTTATTGATAACTTTCTGTAGTTTTATTATGTTGGCACATAGGCGTAGCGTTAGATCAATACACGTCCAGAAATCAGGCTGAGTAGTAAAGGGTCTGTACCCGATTAGGTCGCGACTCGCGACCACCATGCACGTTGCACTTGATGCTACGCCCATCACAATCGCTGTTTTTTTTTTAAACACAAAATATATAATAGGTTAATGTGCCCGTGACTTCGCTCACGTGGACTACAGAATGCTCGCGCGGATCTTGCTCAACCGCTCCCGGCTATTTTAAAGAAAAAATGCTTATTGTGGTGATCCTCAGTAGATAGACGTTTACTCTCCCTGACTTTTTGTAGGTATTTTTATTGCTTACAATTATGTAGTACATACATTAATTTGCTATATCTCTTATAGTTTACTCAGCGTAAGCCATTTATTTAAGCGCCCGAATTGATTCACCCTGACCAGTATTTTTTAGTTTTGCGGAACCGTAATTATTTTCAAAATAAAAATAGTCTAAGTTACTCCCTATAGCATCAGCTATCTATCAGTGAAAGTCCCGTCAAAATCGGTCCAACCGTTTCGGAGATTACCCGGAACAAAGACAGACAGACAAAAATTTTAAAAATTGTTTTTTTGACAGAAGTGTCGTTTATACTTACATAATATGCATTTAGTAAAAAGCTGTTATTTTGACATTACAAACAGACACTTTAATTTTATTAATGGAAACGTACCATACATTTAATAATTTCAGTAACATATAAGGTAGACCCATAGACATAGTATAGATCAGCAATAACTTGAATAAGACGAGACCAAAAAAGGAATACACTAGGTGCGTATTATTTTATTGATTTTCTTTTTTACTAAATGCATACGAAAGTATATACGATACATAGAACAAAACACCAATTTTTTAAATTTTTTCAGTCTGTTTGTCTGTTTGTTACGGGTAATCTCCGAAACGGTTGGACCAATTTTGACGGGACTTTTACTGATAGATAGCTGATATTATAAGAAGTAACTTAGACTACTTTTATTTTAGAAAAATAATTAGGGTTCCGAGCAAATCAAAATAAAATCTGGTCATGGTGAATAAATTCGGGCGCTTGAATGGCTTATGCTGAGTAAACCATAAGAGATATATTAAATTTATGTATCTACTATATAATTTTAGGTATTAAAAATACCTACAAAAAAGTCAGTGAATGCATATATCTATCTTCTGAGGATCACTCCTATAATAAGCACTTTTGTCTTTAAAATAGCCGGGAGCGGGAGAGCAAGATTCGCGCAAGAATTCTGTAGTCCACGTGAGCGAAGCCACGGGCACAGCTAGTGTATAATAAAATACTATTACTATAATTCCTTGAGAATATATTCGAATACAATTCCTAATACGTGTTACTAAAATTGGAGAATCAATTCCCTATATGTTTGCTTGAAGAACTTTACGATTACAAGCGTGGCGACAAGACCCTACAAGCGATTGAGATGTTTGTAAACCCACGCTAGTATTGTGTGCTGGTTATCCATACTTAATGGATATAGAATGAAGAATCTGTTATAACAGAGTACTGGCAGCAGAGGTGACAAATTGTTAATGGACTATCAAAACCCAGTTTTTTATTATTCATACAACTGCCACTGTCACTTGCCGTAGCCTACGAAGGCTTGTAAAACAAATACCAGAGGAAACATAACAGAAGTTTATTTAGCTGCGATCATCTGTAAGGTGGAGGAAATCACCAGTCGGGTTGCCCCAAGTAGAGATAATTTCCTTAAGATATTTCTCTGTGCTATACATATAATAAAAACGTAACTGATCGATGTCTGTACATAGAAGATATATGAAAAAAACTATTACCGGGGGTCTCTATCAACGCAGCAGAACCCAAAACAATGATTGTTAGAATTTTTTTCTGTTTGTCTGTTTGTCTGTTTGCCAACTTTTGTGCGCGCTAATCTCAGAAACGGCATAACCGATTTGGAAACGGTTTTCACTAATATATTCTGGTAAGGGTAACTTAACATTTAGTGTTTGTTTTATTTCAATAAGTTCATAAATAAAAAAGTTGTATCAATTTAAAAAATCACGTCGAACATTTGTTCGATAAAAATGCGATAAAATAGCTCTTCAGTTGAATTGGCTGATACTTTGAAACTGATTTGTAAAATTATGATGATTGAAAGTGTACATAAAGTTAAAAAATAAAGAGTTTAAAAATTGCAATTTGCAATATAAGTTGACCTCAGATCTATGTGATAAATTATATTAAAAGGGGGTCAGCATATGCTGGATATTTGTCAGTTGAATATAGCTGCGCCGCTGCTAGGGATGGCAATTAATTTCCAAAAAGATTGATTCGAATCGAACTCTTATGAAACAATTCCCAAAAAAATCGATGTCTAAAAGATTGATCTCTCAAAAATTGATTTTTTTTTTCGATTCACTTTCGCATTTGTATTAACAATATAACAATTCCTAAAATGGAAAATTAAAAGGGAACCACAACAGTCGATCTTTTGTAATTTTTACCTTACCAAAGTATCAGTTATTACAGAGAAACGTAGAAAGATATAGAGAGAGAGAATTTATTAAAGGTTTAAAGGGAAAGAGAATTCATTTCAAAAATTTATTATTATAAACTGTTGTCGTTATTTTGCTGTTGGGTAATAATTTACCGTTAGTATTTTAATTGGTAAATGACACCATAGAAAATGACTGCATAATGAATTGAATAATCCATACCTACTAATATTATAAATGGGAAAGTAATTCTGTCTGTCCCGTCTTTTGCATTTTCAAGCCTAGACCGCTGAACCAATTTTGAAGAACTTTGGTTGAGAAAGGTAATAGGCTACTTTTGGAAATAAAATTGGAAGGGGTGAAATGGGGGGGGTGAAAGTTCGTATAAAGAATCTAATTTTGATATAGAGATATGTAGGAATTTGGAGAAAGACTTTGGCTACCTTATGTGGTGAAAATAAAACTTTAATGGGTGAAATAAGGGATGAAAGATTGTATGAAGAACCCACTATTTCTAAATTTAGGGTTATGAAAATTCATATTTATGCTTTTAGGAAGAAATAACAGTGTTTCGTGTTTTAAAAAATAAGGGTGATTTACAATACACATAGGACTCCACCCCTTGATACTAAGCAAAATGTTCCTGAGACATAAGCTTACGTTATACAAGACATATGTCCGTCCTATCATGACATATAAGCTGCGCTACATGCGCACATACGTCAAAGATCAACTTTAACAAATTCCAAATCCTCCAAACCCGATTCTTACGTAAAATTAACAAAGCCCCTTGGTACGTTGGTCGAATCGTATATTAAATATCTTACGCGATCGTACTTTCGTATACGTAAATATAATATTCTACAAAAATATTGTTCTTTAGTATATCTAAAAAAAGTCTCCGATAACATATGCCTATTTCTTAATAACATAAGCCGCTATATGGTATTTTGCGAGTTTTTATGTTGAAGATTAAAAATTGAGCTATATTTTTAGGCTTATCATATTAATCCTTACGAACAAAGTTATTTCATCATAAAGACAATTTAAATTTTTCTTTTTATTGTATGTAATTAGGAAACATAGTTTAGGAGAAAATGAAAAATTAAAATAATTTGTACTTGCGGGAAATGATAACAATTATGATAGACTACACGGGTCCGTCGCGTTGGCGGCGCGGTATTTTTTGGATAAAAACTCGGGTGAAACCGAGGGGCACAGCTAGTAAATAATAAATTAATAATATACCTCAGCTAAAAAAAAAACTGTCACTTCTATTCTTTTTATGGTATAGAGTCAGTAGCCGAGATCAAAACTCGCGCGCCGTGTATTTCTGGATCGCCATCAATGAAAGCGAGATTCATTCAGACATAACCTTGCTTCAGAACAGTCATTACGCTCCTATATTTATATCTATTCTAATAAATATCAAAATCAATCCTATATAATCTTAGTTTACGTTTACAAAGGTTTCCCGTTTACTGAAAATAGAATTTCGTTCATAATATGTATTTAGAAAGCTCTATGGCAATGTATTTTATTATAAAATGTCAATAATAGCCAGTATTTTTTTTTTTAAATTAAATGTCGCCAGTATATCCCCTGTATGATTTACCAGGGTTATTTTATAGGTTTAATTTAATGGCTTACCAATTCCACTATCGTTTCTTATTTTTCTTTATTAATAACTTTCTGTAGTTTTATTATGTTGGTACATAGACGTAGCGTTAGATCAATACACATCCAGAAAGAAAGCGGAGTAGTAAGGGGTCTGTACCCTATTAGGTCGCGACTCGCGACCACCATGCACGTTGCACTTGATGCTAAGCCCATCACAATCGCTGTTTTTTTTTAAACACAAAATATATTATAGGTTAGTGTGTCCGTGACTTCGCTCACGTGGACTACAGAATGCTCGCGCGGATCTTGCTCCACCGCTCCCGGCTATTTTAAAGACAAAAATGCTTATTGTGGTGTTCCTCAGTAGATAGACGTATACTCTCCCTGACTTTTTGTAGGTATTTTTAATGCTTACAATTATGTAGTACATACATTAATTTTCTATATCTCTTATGGTTTACTCAGCGTAAGCCATTTATTTAAGCGCCCGAATTGATTCACCCTGACCAGTATTTTTTTAGTTTTGCGGAACCGTAATTATTTTCAAAATAAAAATAGTCTAAGTTACTCCCTATAGCATCAGCTATCTAACAATGAAAGTCCCGTCAAAATCGGTCACAAAAGAGACAGACAAAAATTTTAAAAATTGTTTTTTTGACATGGGTGTCGTTTATACTTTCATATGGATTTAGTAAAAAGCTGTTATTTTGACATTACAAACACCTACAAAAAAGTCAGTGAATGCATATACATATCTATCTTCTAAGGATCACCCCCATAATAAGCTCTTTTGTCTTTAAAATAACCGGGAGCGGGGGAGAAAGATTCGCGCGGGTATTCTGTAGTCCACGTGAGCGAAGCCACGGGCACAGCTAGTGTATAATAAAATACTATTACTATAATTCCTTGAGAATATATTCGAATACAATTCCTAATACGTGTTACTAAAATTGGAGAATCAATTCCCGATATGTTTGCTTGAACAACTTTACGATTACAAGCGTGGGGACAAGACCCTACAAGCGATTGAGATGTTTGTAAACCCACGCTAGTATTGTGTGCTGGTTATCCATACTTAATGGATATAGAATGAAGAATCTGTTATAACAGAGTACTGGCAGCAGAGGTGACAAATTGTTAATGGACTATCAAAACCCAGTTTTTTATTATTCATACAACTGCCACTGTCACTTGCCGTAGCCTACGAAGGCTTGTAAAACAAATACCAGAGGAAACATAACAGAAGTTTATTTAGCTGCGATCATCTGTAAGGTGGAGGAAATCACCAGTCGGGTTGCCCCAAGTAGAGATAATTTCCTTAAGATATTTCTCTGTGCTCTACATATTTTAGAAATACACTTATAGGACACATAGATGGCTATATTTAATGAAAAGCTTTATATTTGGACCAATATTCTTAAGGCGTATTTATCAAGTTCTTTAAAATCGATTCAGTAAAGGAAATTTCCTACTTTAATATAAATAATTACATATCTAAATTTCCCGACCATTACCAATGAAAATCATCTATGAATGTAAAAATTGAACTAATCATAACATAATATTTTAAATTTTAAATAGACCGTATATTCAAACGACAAAATGTCACTATAATGTAAACGGGAGTAACTATAAAAAAATATTTCTAAACTACAGCTATTACACAATTAAATGTGAACAGCTTGTTCACTTATCATGCTATATGCAAGTGCTAGCTTTATAAATGTATTTATATTCATCTCATTCTACTTGTATAATTTATTCGTCCAACACTACACCGCGCCGCGCCGCGCCCCCGCTGCCAACGAACCCGTGTAGCCTATAGGTAATCTCGCTTCCCGTACTTGCCTACAGCTTTCGAGATTGCTTTAAATTCATAGTTAATACTCCGCTACTTAGAGTCGTAGCATAAAGTTGTATAGACTACAACCTTCTTCAATAAATCTATACTAATATAATAAAACAAAAGCGTTTATTATTTGTTTGTTTAAACACGCTAATCTCTAGAATTACCAGTCGGATTCGAAAAAATATTTTGCTATTTGATGCCATGACAGGCATAATTGTTAATAACACGTAAATACAATGCTGCACAAAAATATTAGTCCTTAACATATCTAAAAATAAATCAGAGACAGCATATGTCTATCTGTTATATATAAGCCAAAATAAGCTATTTTGTGATAAACAATTATTCAAAATGAAAAAGTGATTTATAAACATTATTTTTATACATAGCATATTAATCCTTACGAACAATAGTTACTTCATCATAAAGGCTATTTTATTAAGATAAATTTTGCTCTTTATATCATGTTATTGGGACGCAAAGTTTAGGAGATAATGAAAAATTAAAATAATCTGTACTTGCGGGAAGAACAATTAAGATTAGAAATTAACACGGTTGAAACCGTGAGGCACATCTAGTATAAGAGGTAAAACATTTTTTCTAATTTACGTGTTAGTTCCAGATATTAGCGCGTTCAAACAAACAAACAATCTCTTGAGATTTATAATTTTGGGGGTTTAGATTATCAGAATTAATTTTGTTTGAATTTTAGTTTAAAAAGAAAACTGATTAAGTAATTGTATAATTACGAAATTTCATATTAGTAATAAGGAAGGTTAATACAAGACTATACATAATGAAAGGAAAAACGTAGATTGGGGCAAGTAAAGAAGACAGTATTATCTTGTATACCTTCGTCTAATCCGCATTCATAATTTTACTGACAAATCTGATACAACTGTTATTTTTAGTAAAAACAACTTCATACATGCATACATTTCTGAACAGCATTATATTTATTTACGCAAATCTTTATAACTTTTCTTTCGGTGACTTTGAACGGTAAATGAACAAGCTGAGTTGCTTTTATTCTTTGGTTGACAAACCAAACGTAAGCAATATGAACTAGAACTTATACATATCACCAGTAATAACAACTCAACTAAACATTCATTATATTACCATAGTTTTGCGGTAGTAAATTTAAATTTACGAGTTTTTTTCTTGAATTATCCACGTGTTGATGTTGTTTTCCAACGTACGAGGAACCTATTCCGGTTTCTGCTTCAGTAGATCAACATCTCTACTAGTTTTACGCTTTAGTTTGGATTGTTGCACGAGAATACAACACTTGGAATTTACTGTTTTTGGTGACCGATTTAAATTTATATTAAGTGAAAGATCGATTCCACTAACGGCTATTTTCAATAACCTATCTATCCGTTGGTTCAGTTACTGAGGATAGACAAATATAACCTTTTTTTTCTTTACTTTTTTTTCAATAACCTATCAATGGATAGTTTTTCGTATCTACATAATATATATCTGTATCCTATAGCTTGAATAGATAAGAGGGAAACAGATGTTTGTCTTGAGTTAAAGATAGTACTTATTACAAATATGTACTAATCGGGGATAATAAGCACAGATATGTTATTGAAAACGACCATGAATTAACAACAAACTCGAATCCACAGAATTTTCATTTTTCTCTTTGTCTTTTTCAATATGCATCACGTTTTAATTAACTGTTCTGTATTACCAGAAATCGTAGATGGTTTAATCAAAGTTTTTTCAAGAGTCTGGCGTATTTTATGAAACGCACCGATTCAATGACGCCATGAGCCAATGTTGCTTCAAATTGTAATTCTTAAGTACTCTGATAGTTTTTTAAATACTATAAGTGCTTACCGTAAGGTGGTGCAGTCATGCGAAGCCAAAATAACATAAGAAAAAATAAAAATATTCACATAAACCATACACGTGAACAATACAATCACGCTGGCTTTGACGCTTTTTCCCAAGGCTTCGGAATTATGCATACGCATATAAAATACGCCGGCGCACACATGCGTACTAAGACATGTACAAAGAGGATACCGAGATAATAGGAAACATTGTACAATGTATTCTATCTCATACTCTTGCAGGTTAAATCGTATATATGAATGTGTTTGTTTCATTGTAGTGTCGCTTTTTCGTTTTATCAACATTGGTTTTCAAACGTGCAGAGCGCGCGCCTCAGATTTAATATTTGTAAGTTGTAATACAATTGTCGTGTTGATTTCGTTCGCGATCGAGTCCGCGAATTTTATGGGTGTCGTGCTTGAGCGCAAATGTTGTTCGCACTTAGTGACTGCTGTAAAATAATTGTCGATGGTTATTTACGGCATTATGTCTAGGATAGTTAATTCGTTTTCGTTTATTATATTTTCAAAAATAATGATAATAAATTTAATATCACAATAAATTGAGAAAACACAGCAAGTGTTAAATTTTAAAATGACCGTACCTTCTGAATTATGCTTGCTATATCTCAATTTTGATTCCAGGTTATATATATATATTTTAATGAATACTTTTAAAAATTGTGATTAAATCTCTTATATCGTGTCTCATTTCCCATATATTTTGAGGTCGGCCATTCTTGTATTAATGCACTTGTATTATCAGACCACTCTTGGCGTAATTTCGTCAAATCCTAATATAATACTATCGTTATCATATGCCTCTTAACTGTTCTCATCCAGGTAAATGGATGACCTACCACGACTTCTTTTAGAGTCTCTTTTGTTCCTAACGGGTCTAGGTATACGATTTTCGGCAATTTTATCATGGATTTTGCAACCATAATTGTTCCCTAAATATGCATATCAAATTCCCGCATGGGACAACATTAAGGTCCATAAAAAAGCGCTGGCCTTAATGACCCCATCAAGGATCTCTATTTCAGTCGACTCGTAATCATAAGGGTTTCAATGTATCTGTCAATGGGTATGTCTGTTGTTATGACTGGACCTAAATATGTAAAGTGACTGGCTGAGTTTATCAGTATATATTCGGTACATAGTGGCTGCCCAGAGCTAGCTGATCTAGATAATTACATTGCATGTATTCTGTTTTAATTATGCTTACTCAACGCCTTCTCCGTTAAAATGCCAAGTACTATGATGTCAAATTATCTTCGATCTGTTACAGTATTTCTGCTATTAGAAATATAGGTATTGTATAAGAAAAAATCTACGGAATTGTTTTTGTAGATTTTTTATGGTATATATGGTTCATAAAGATGCTTAAACACATTAACTGTAATTTTAATATGTTTAGTTGATTAAGCTATCTTTCCCCAACATTCACCGACGTTTAATAATACTTATTTAAACAGTTAATAATGGTTTAAAATTGAAGACCTTAACTGAGTTTCTCAATAAATTTTGATTTTCATTAAACAGTTATTTAAAAACAAATGCATATAATACATATTGCATATGTATTTTTTTATTCGTATATAGCTACGATAATGAACATTTAATTAATACACACCTGTATTTTATTACTAGAATTAATGTTATTGTTTTTCAAAAGATAAAAGCCTAATGCTAAAATATTATTGTTTCAGGTAACTTCGGGCAAGATCGAATGATGTAAATATGCAGCTAACATTTCGTTCGTGATAGTTATCTTAATATTATTTAATGATACCATATGTTTATTTACAATTATGACAATGTCCAACAGTTATAAATACAAATATACAATCACAGTTTATATATCCTGTGGTTTTACGTTAACTTCCTTCTCGGCACGAACTAAAAAGTTTTCAATGTCTTACTGTGAAACTGTGGAACCATCGACTGGCGATTGTGTTTCCTCCTTCTTACGACATCGGGTTCTTCGAGCGTTACGTAAGGCTTGCATTAATTTTGCTGATGGCTGCCGATGGATTTCGACCACCGTTGTGTTTGAATTGTACTGTACTTACTTACCATGAGGAACAGAACCATCAATTTGCCAAGGTACCTAGTATGTATATATTTAAAAAAACCGTAGATATAACGTTCTTTAATCTTCAGATTTCAAGTATCGCTTTAACAAGATGGTGGCTCTTTTGTTAAAACTGATCAGGAAGTTTTGTGGCAACTTAAAATTCATACTTCTAATTATTATATCTACCTAAATAATTCACATCACTTGTATACAATAACTAAGCTATATCAAGCAATATTGATGCTACATAGGTCCAAATAAACTAAATTTATTGATTAAAAAAAAAACATCACAGATCAAGATACAGCCAAAAACTCCAACGTGATAGCTGCTGTTGAAATATCGCAATATGACATGACGGTCAAGTAAAGTGGCACCTTCAGATTGTTATAAATTCATTGTTAGGGGAGCAACAAGTTAGCTCACTCAGATTACACACACTACCGTTTGTTATTCTAGGGTTGTCAATAATGGTAATTATGGTAAATAAACTTTATTGAAAAAGTACTATGAACTATTGTCATATAACCACCGCTACCCCCGTCAGGCCGAGTGGGGTATATTCATAATTGGAAATTGGACTCGGACTGAGTGAAAAGGTATATAAGATGTAGCGCATAACGAAGAAATACTCCAATCACTAAATACACATAGGGTAAAATCCGGATAGTTGCCTCGGTGGGATACATGCCCCGGTTTTGAATACACTATGTTAGGGAGGTTGGTGGCGATAGTGCTTTACTATAATTAAAAGTACACCTTCCGCATGCCTCAGTGCCATGTAAGTCATCGGAATAGGCGCACGCGTTTTAACAGTGTAAGCAAAAATCTTCCGCGGCGAAACTTTGATGGGTGTCGAAATTATATCGGTAAGTAATTTCTATTGAATATTTTTATTACTGATTGTATTTTCAGTCAACTTTTTGTTTCTTTGCTTGCATTAGAGTTTAAACTACACTGTTTGTTACGGCTCATTGTTGAATAGTTTTTATTTATTTCGCATATAAAAAGGGCAAGTATCCGTATCAAAAAGGATAGTCGCCCTATTTGCTAATGCGGATAGTTGCCCCTAGGGGCAACTATCCGCAATTATAAATTCTTTAACGAGCAAAGACAAATTTTTTCTTATGATGTTTTCCAACTTCCAGTGAGTATAATTTGTTTTAAAGAAAATAAATACTTAACTATTTCATGCATTCATTGTAGGTGAGCAAAATGCCTCGCAAGTATAAGTGAAAACTAGGCGTGGTGCCGCGCCTCATCGGCTGGACAGAAAAAAGTTTAGCACTTGCGTTCGGGTGAAAAAGAAGAAACAATTACTGTTGTTGCTTGTTGCAATGCTATCGACAATTTTCTCCTACCAGTACTAATTATCAAGGGAGTGAATAAAAAACCAGAATTCGAAGAGAGACTTCCGCTTAGTTCCAAAGTTTACATGCAAAAGAAATCGGCATATATTTCTTCAGACCTTTTTTATAAATGGCTGACTGAACATTATATTCCACGCAAGCCGTTAGGAAAGGTATTATTAATTTTAGACGGCCATTCATCGCACTCATGTGCTGTCAATATGCTAGAAACTAATCGGGACAATGATAGTATTACTTTGTTTACCTAGTCACACTACTTCGGCTTTGCAACCATTAGACATATCAGTATTCGGACCGTTTAAAAAATATTATTATGCTGAGACAAACAATTTCATATGCACCAATCCACAAAAAAAACTGAACCGGTACAATTCAGGTCAGCTAATAGCCAAAGCGTGGATTCGAGCAGCTACTCCTTCCAATGCAATAAGTGGTTTTCGCGGCAGCGGAATCTACCCAGTCCATCCAAATACTCTGCCTGACGCTGAATTTGCTATATCAGATATTGCATTGGGGGAACTTGTGCAAGAACGCGAGCCTGATCCTCTAAATGATCAAGTACCAAGCGTTTCTGGAGATGCTGCATTATTAGAAGAGCGCTCACATGATCCTGAGCAAAGTCTTGTACCAAATGGGAGGGACCAAGAGCAGAATAGCTTGAACCAAAATCATACTCCGCCTAGGCCGTCTTCAAGCCTTCTAAATCTTTGTCAAGACTGATTAGTCCTAAGAGATAGTGACATTGAAAATTATATCGTTAATGGTATTGAGCTATCATTCTCATCATTGATATCTTTAAATTAATCACAGAACCAAAATCTTCAAATAGAAACACCATCTAAATTTTTACATCAATCATCTCCTATACCAAAAATACCACTGAGTATGTCTAAACGGGCTAAACAATCTTCAGAAATTTTAAACTGTAATGATAAAATTGACCAGGAAAGGGATAAAGAAAACAAAGAAAATAACTGACACTAAAATTAGGACAGCGAAAAAAAACAGATTTTAAGAAAGTCAAAAACGAACCAAGAAAAGCTTTGTGAAAAAAAGAGGGCAACGGCAAAAAAGAAAAAGACAATAAAATGTATCGATATCAGCAGCAGTGAAACCGAATCTGATAAAACAGATTTTATAAAACTGAACAAAGGAAGAGCTTTAAGGAAGAGAAGAATACAAATTTACAGTACTGACAGTGAAAATGAAGAGAATGTTATACTCGTAAGTTCAGAAACATCTAAAGGAAAGGCCACCAAAGGACTACCAATCAAACAATCTAAAAGAGATACTGAAAAGATATCAAAAGTGAATAACACTATTTCAAAAATAGAAAATACCAATAAAAAAGTTACAATTGAAGATTATTGCGCAGAATGTTTTGAGAATGACAGTTTTACAAATTTTACTAATATCTTACCTAACTTAAAGTTTGGATGCAATTTTTGTTGTATTTTTATAATTTAGAAGGTCAACAGTTAATATTATTTTGTAGTGTTGATCAATATTTTGATTAATATTTAATAAAGGATCTCAATAATAAAGACTGATTACCTAAATAAATTTATCTTTGTTTCTGTCTAAAAATCGTTATGAAGCATCTATCCTTGCACGAGGCAAGTATCCCCTGGAGCATTTTTAATGTTAGGCTACTATCCGTTACAGTAGGCAACTATCCCATTTTTGAGAGGTCAAATAAAATACGTTTTACTCAAAACCAATATTAATTATGTTTACAAAAATAGGCTAATATAAAAGATCAAAGTCCTATATTTTGATATATATGTTGCATTACTCTTAGTAAGTACATATTTTTAAATAATAGACTTTTTTTGAAAAGTGGGGCAACTATCCGGCTTTTACCCTACACATGTTTTCTTCCTTCCTCCCAGGAGGCAAGGACGCATGTATATAAGTATAACTAGTTAGCTCGAATTACGGATAGGCAATTAGCTAGATCGCGGCAACCACCCATGCCGAGGTCCGGCCACTTTAGCACCCTTGAGCGAGTTTGTCTTTACTTTCGCGGCTGAGTGCCTTAAGCGCTCGTCTCCAAACTACGGTGAAGCTGTAAAAGCCGTCTGAGGCTCCAGGGCCCTTATGGCTAACAGTATAGTCAGTTAGAAAATAAAAAAAGGAGCAGATATAACCTCGCTGAGATCATCGAATTTTTCACATCGTTTAGTGACTTGTTTCTAAGTCCGCGAATTATATTTCTAAAAAGTTTGATCGATCCCAGTTCTGTGATCCTTAAATTAAATAATCTAACATATTTAATAGCTTCTATATTTTCTCGATTTTAAAACGACATTAATTTTTAAAGTTATGCTTCTTTTGGCACGCTTAGCAAAGAACATATGATGGAATTGCGACATGATGAAGATATCCATTAATTATATTAATGTGTTTAATTATCGTTATAGGTTTTTGCGTTATGCCCATAATCCCTGATCTAAAGTGATGACGTGGCACAAGATGGTAGCACGCTAAGCCTAGTGGAAGACTGGCTCTCAAGTGTAGCTGCCAGAACACACCTATTGGTGTTTGGCGACAGGTAGCTAGCCAGGCTGGCAATAGAAAATACCTTATCACCGTGCTATGGTATCATTTATTACAATGATACTTATTAAAATTAATTACTTCTTAAAATTAATTTACATTAATATCATTGAAACTTCATCATGTTGTTGACGCGCGGAATAAATTTTTTGTAGTTATTTTTGTTTTGATACCCCAAAGAAGTTTAACTTCATACGTCTATACAATTTTTTTTAATTCAAAATTACTTTATGAACCTTGGTGACATTTTATACAGATTCGTAACTATGACGAAATTAGATCCCACTGTGTCACGAGGCGTTTCCAATATAAATTTAAAAAATGACAAAATATCCCTTTTTTTTAAAAAACGCCGGCTCGCCATTTGTTATAGTAAAACGTTTTTTTAACGCGCGTGGGTAAAAGCACTCGCTTGAACGGTAATTAAGAACTGGATTGTTTTTATGCTACATTTTGTTTTCTTATCTATAACAATATTAAAAAGAGGAAAGATTTGATTTTTTGTTTGTAATTGATAAACTCAAAAACTACTGGATTTAAAAATCCTTTCACCAATATAAAGCTACAGTATCAGCGAGCACCATAAGCTATATTGTAATTTGAAAAAATAATTTGTTCTTGATAAAAATGTCGATAGTTTTACACAAAGTATAAAAAATTGCATACACGGGTGCGTTGGCGATATTTGTAAACATAATTTAAAAAAAATCGATTTGAGTAAGAATTGTTTAGTGGTACCGAAGATTGTGATGCCGCGTCGATCGACGTAAGTTCAGATTCCACAATGAGCCTGAACTTAAGGTAAATAAAAACATCTAGATCAAAACACATTTGCCAATGTCAACCTGGTTAGCTACCACTCTTAAGTTCTAAATTTGTCACCAAATACATATAGGTATGTTCCGGCAGCTGCACTACAAAGCCAGTACCCATCGAGGCTTCCCATACAAAGCCATAAACGCTAGTCCTATGAAATATAAAAAAGATAATAAAATAAACTAAAGCAAATAAATATACATAAATAGTAAAACTACGTATGTTTATAATAAATGTCAAAAAATTTATAAAAAAGGAATATATATATATATATGTGTGAAATAATTTTAAACAGTATTGAAGCAGCCCTAACAACAATGCGACCGCAAATAATAGGGGTGATACACGCAAACATAAATCATGTCGAGAAGGGGTGCGTTGTGTAGCTCCCGATCTGTTATTCAACAAGTTGTTGTAGTGTTGTTTGTCTGTCCCTTTTTCGATCATTGTTGTCAATTTGAATAGAACTACAATCGATACTATAAAAAAATCAAATAATTAAAAACAGTCTTCTCAGTACTTAACAAAACCAATTGGGTTTAAGTATATGAAAACAATTTTTTTTACGTACAATTACAAGTTGGACCTACCTTGGTCTAACTTCAAAAAAGAGGTTGATCGTCAAATCCAACTCAGCTGGGCAGCGTTCGGGAAACTACGTAAGATCTTCACATCTAAAGGTGGTCTCCCACGGTTCGTGACATTTCTACATTTCGGATTGTCACGCACAGCTGACGAACCAACTAACCACACACCGAACATTAAAGCTAGGAACTTATCTGCGATTCCACAGTCGACACTCTTTCCAGGGTGTGTCGGTGCGGGCTGGTCCGCGTCCGTCCGCAATATCACGGAGCGTGGGAGGCTACCTTAAGATACTGCAATGTCTCAAAACGAAAGTCTTTGACCAGTGTGTATTGCCAGAAATAACCTATGACAATGAAGCGTGGCCGTTAACTGTGGGCCTCATAAGAAACCTCAAGGTAACTCAAAGGGCAAGGCTCGGAGTTTCTTTGCGTGATCAAATCAAAAATAAGAAGATGAAATGACATAGCTCTAAAAATTGCTTAGCTTAAGTGTCAGTGGGCAGGGCACATTGCTCGTAGGACATATGGGTTGAAGATTTCTCGAGTAGTGGCCACGTACCAAAAAACTCAGCGTGGGTAGAACCACCACAAGGGAACCTGCTCGATGCAAACATCGTAGGACAGCTCATTGTGTCGATTATTGGAAGAGACCTCTGTCCAACAATGGAGGTCTTGCGGCTGTTAAGTTGATGATAATGATAACAAATATAATTACTTAAATTGTATTTTTCTTTATTTTTGTTATTGTAAGTAAACATACCTGCCGGTGAAGCCGTTAGCAAAAGCCAATAATTTATAATGAAAACCAAAATAAGATATTTTCATGCATTATTCATAAACCATAAATATAGCATTTCTGCATACTGAAAAGTCATTGACCAGTTTCATAAAATATATTACTTATTCATAATCTCTCAACAAAAGATTAAATGGCGTGCTAAAAGAAATGACAGAGCCGCTTAAGGACTGCGCTCGTGCACCGGACGCGACGATACCTCGCTCGACTTGCAGCGGAAACGTGAACATTTCGCGCCAAAACATCCGCCATTAGTGATGGGAAAATATATCGTTTTACTTTCTAATATTAATACGATATTATTTGTTGATTGAAATTCATCGACCACTCAAGACATTTTTTTAAAATGAACGTTAATTTCCAAAAATGACGATGTTATTCTACTGTAATAATGTAAAAGTTATTCCGTCATGCAAAAATGGATGAACGAATAAGGATGAAATTTAATAAACAGATAGTTTATAACCTGGATTAACAGATAGGATACTTTATCCTGGAAAAGGCATATTTTTTATTTCTTTCTAAACTCAATTCTGCAGTCCACGCAGATGAGTTCGCAGCTTGAAGTGTCGTGGTTAAAAATAAATATATTATATATAGTTTTTAGGTCTGGCGAAGCAATGATGGCTCAGTTGGTAGCGTGTACGGATCCCGCATCGATCGAAGTGAGTTCGAAACCCTGCAATGAGTCTGAAGCATTCGGTGAAGGAAAACATTTTGATGAAACCATGCATGGTGATAGTGCATTTGCAATCTACCACCCTCAAGTTGAAAACCTATCACCAATCACCTGGGCGTATACCAGTAGCCACACTTGAGAGTAAGTTTAGCGTTGAGGCTTAGCGTGACACCATCTTGCGTCACATCGCTACTTAAGACCAGCTGATGTTGTGGCCATAAAGTTAAATCTTTAAACATTTATGCAGTTCACAAGCGGTATAAGTGCATCGTTCAGAAAACATAAAATTATTCACAATATAAACATAACAGTGAACAATACACCAAGCTGACTATGATGCTTTTTCCCAATGTTTCGTAATACGCAGGCGCAAACACCGAGATAATAGAAAACACTGAATAATGTATTCTACTCTCGTTCTCTCGCGAGCTAAATCTTATAGATGTATGTGTTTGTCTCTTTTTAGTGTCGCTTTATCGTTTCATCGCGTTTCAAATGAAAACGGAGCTAAAGAAGTTTTCATGTCAAAAAGAAAACAAAACTTACAATGACCAGAACAATTAATCAGAATAAAACCGTGCAAATGAATGTATAATATTGTAATTATTAAACTGAACAGCCGCGGCCGATACGCTGTCACTGTCAACTCTTAAGAGCCCGCTCTCGGAATAGAGTACAATAATTCATAACCGTTATGCGTGTGTGCACTTCGATAAATACTAATAATATAACCGTACCAATGACAAAGGATGTAGCTAAGGTTGCCAACCCTAATATAATATTATATTACGACTACTACACTTATAAATAAAAATATATAGTACTACTATATTTTTATTGGATAAAAAAATTAGGCAACATTATTTACCCCAAACTATTGAAACATTTATTTCTTTTTGAACGTGACTTGGTATATCATTGTTAATTTGATTATTTGTCATTAATAAAATAAAAAAAATAAATAAAAAGCCTTTTATTCTTTGCGTTAATACAAAATAAACTTATTTCTTTTAGGTATTTATTACTGGGTTAATTAATTAATTTATATTAGTTTAGTTTGTTATTTCTGTTAGATTTATTCTATCATTTCTTCAGCAAGAACATTCGATTGGGTGAAGGCCTCCTCTAAAGATGCCCATTTGTTATTATCATCAGTTAAAAATATTCCTTAAAAAATATATTTATCTAAAAGTATACCAATTTTTTGGCATTTACTATATTTTCAGATTTCTCGAAAATATTTGATTTAAAAAGTTGGCAACCCTAAATGTAGCTGCCATTTAACTCCGTCGTATTATTTCAATTTTATCTTCACTGCTACTTCAATGGATACACAGATTATAATTTGACCAAACATCATAATCATATATTTAACCTTTTATTTGTTACCCTTCTTCAACACTGTCTCGGATATGAATTTCTTGTCGCACACAGCGAAAACAATGCAGCACAAAGAAACAAAGCAGACACATAAAACAAGGCGTAAATTGTCTGTTCGGAACATGCCAGACAAGGTATGATTGTTTTAGCATGGACATGTTCTAAGAAAGACGCGCAACGGGTACAGTAATAAACGCGGATGTCCACGTTAATACGCATCCTGACTGTTACAATGGCTGTACACTGAGCTGTAATCGCGACAATATAGAGTCACCTTTATTGTTTTGTATTGTATACATGATAGTCTGCGGGTACAGTAACCTATGGATGCTTGGAATATCATAATTATCACTAGGGCGTTTCCGACCTTGAGTCGCCTACCCCAAGGAGCTCTGGATACTCTAGTTACCGCAGAAACACAAAACAAGGCTATTTGTAGGTATCTTCTGTAGTGTGAAGGTAGAAAGAAATTTCTCTGTGCCCTACCTCTCTTAACTGTTTTGGGTTGTATCATTATTTTATTTTTAGGTTATTTACAGTACACCCAACAATTGTTAGCCATATTGTAAAACGTGTTTTCACACTTGACATTGGCGAAATTGCCTGCATAAGTAGAAGCCATATTTAAAAAAATAGTTTATATTAACGGTTTTAGATATATGTACATTAAAAGGGTTTCTTTGCGAACACCAAAAGAACCACTTAGATCAAAGATATGACCGTAGTGCTGTTTTAAAATGAATGCTACCTAGTGAAGTCAATATATTTCATGTTTCGCTTTTCCTTGTAAATAAAAAAAAAACATAATTATAATATCTTTTATTCAATTTAGGCCCCAAGAAAGCACTTATGAATGTCCCATCATCATCCCAGCTATCGAGAAGAACCGACAAGAAACTCAATCAGGTTTTTTAAATGGATTTACAGTATTCAATTATATACAGTTATTATCATTTTCAGTAGATGTACAGAGAGGGAATCACATCCAGACATCACCTTCATTCACGTAATCAGCCACCCTATAATACCCCTTCGACATACAATTTAAAACTTACTTTCCCTGTGTGCTATTGCTCCTGGTGTTCTTAGGTTTTTATTACTTAAAAAATACCAACTCCTGCTTCATCAAGAATATTTGGCCTATTGTTACCCATATGTTTCATACAAGTTACTCTTGTTTTTGTATTTATAGAAATCTTTTTTATACCGTAAGTCTCACGTTTTTACCATTGTGTCAGTATGTCCGACATGTGGCGTCTCCAAGCGGTCCCAATTGAAGACCAGTGCTTTTATTTACAACTAGCAAATAAGCTGAGCTGGGGCCATTTTGTAACAACTGGCATTTGATTTTTGTTACTGTAAGTAGTTGTAGAATATGTTTAATTGTTTATAGTCTCAAATGCCTTTGTTATAAATAAATTTTTCTTTTTTGTTCCTGTGTTGTGTTACTGTGATGAGTTCCAATCAACGAAAACCTTCCGACAAAAACGTAGTCTGAGAAAAAATAAATAGATAAAATAAAAAATAAAATAAAATCAAATAAAAATAAATAGATAATTTATATTAATCTATTTATGTAATAATTAAATAATAAAAAATTATCATAGGTTAAATACGTTATATAGACAGGACCTATCATAGGTTTTTATGAAGAAGAAAAAAACAATTACAGGTTTTTTAACTGGTCTTAGAAAACTTCGTGAATTATGTGAAACTTATATGAATTTTAAAAATATTTACCATAAAATGTCAATAAAATTTTAGAAATAATAAAAAAAAATTAATAATGCTAGCGGTACGTCCGAAGTAAAGATAGACTAAGAAAATAAACAATTATTTCCCATGTTTGAGATTCATTCGTGTTAATAAAATTTAATTAAGTATAAACAAGTTTAGAAGTTAATAAGAATGTTAATGTTATGGTCACTAAAAGTATTACCACAGTTTAGTATTACTTTGTTCTATCCGGACATTCGTTATATTATGTAATAAACAAATGGTTAGACGGATAACACTCACTCTGATTCAGTTTTAGCTCAACGTGATACTTAAAACGCTCTCATTGCTGACATTTTACTGTCTACGAATAGTTACAATGTAAGTATGTCTTGTTGAATTTAATAAAGCCTGCTATAATATGTATAATGCTTATTGAAAACTAGCTGTGTCTGCGGCTTCGCTCGCGTGGACTACGGAATACCGTCGATCGGCGACACGCGCGGATCTTGCTACTCCCGCTCGCTGTTATTTTAAAGACAAAAATTCTTATTGTTGGTATTCTATAGAGGATAGACATATACTCTCATTGACGTTTTATGGGTCTTTTTAATATCTACCCTTATGTAGTACATTAATTCGATATATCTCTTATGGTTTACTAAGAGTAAGCCATTTACGTACCCGAATTGATTCACAATGAACAGTTTTTTTTTGTAAATTAAAAGTAGCCTAAGTTACTCCAAATAATAAGTTATCTACCAGTGAAAGTCCCGTCAAAATCAATCTAATGGTTTCGGAAAATACCCGGAACAAACAGACAGACAAACAAATATTTTTTAAATTGGTGTTTTGTTATATATATAATATCCATATATACTTTTATATGCATTTAGTAAAAAACTGTTATTTTTACTTTACAAACAGACACTTCAATTTTATTAATTACTAGTCGAATTTTTTTACTGGATTTTTTATCACCAAGGTATATGACATTCTCATAATAACTTATACCTAGTACTTACCGACACGAAGTATATACTAAAATAAATATATTAATTAGAGTACCTATAGCAAGTTCTCAGGAAGAAATAATTAAAAAGGTAAAGGTACATCAGAGGAAGTATGAAAATAACACCAGAAATGTTGAGGTGTAATAGATATACATGGTATGGGCATGTCATGAAAGGGACCAATTACCAGGTTTTGTCAATTATTTATCGATTATTTGTTTCGTGCAAGCGATACTAAGTACGCGCAAACGTGTGGACAACGCATCGCAAGCGCTTGCCCTAGCTCCTTTGATTTGTTTGATCCACAAATTTGTGAAACAAGCGTGTATTTTTTGAGTATTTTTATCAAACTCAGTTTTACAAACCTTATAAACAAATAAATACATTTATACAATCTCTAAATATCGGTACCTTTCTATTTAGAAATCGCAAATAATAATCAATTATCGCACCGCTTCATACTCAAAGATATCCATCCTTAAACAGTTTTATCTTTGTTTCAAATCCAGATTTAGCACGGACAATTGACTTCGCCAGCCATAAGTCAGACATAAAACGGATGCCAATGTCCAACTTTGATCCCATTGCATTGTGGCCTGAGGGATATTAATTGCATTAAGAGCATTATTGTTGCGACGGCAAGCCTAAGCGGCATTCTAGCTCGGGTGTGAGTAAAAGCATTGGTTTAAAACTTTCCTTTTTTCGTTTTACTCAGTTAATGTATTTGGACGTTAGTGTTGGGATGATCGTATGTCCGAATATAGATATTGGCCGGATCAATTCCGAATTCAAATTAGTTTTAGTCTTATGAACTTCAGAACACTATAGAATTTAACAAATAAAATAAATACCTGTCATCGAAAATAGCCAGCAACTCGATGGAGTTTATCTTTTTTATAATATTTTGGATGTATAGAGAAGAAGTCTGGGGGGGGGGGGGCGTTAGTGGACTGTATGTTTTCTATAAATCGCGTTAAGCTAGGTTTTGAAATAAAATATGGCGGAATCCCTCGTGCACTTCGATGACTCTAATAATAAGGCAAAACCACTCACCTTGAACTCCGGTTTCTTCTTATATTTAGAGAATCTCTTGCGCAGGTCCAGTTACACAAAGACACTGCAGACACCAATAGTTTATAACAAATTTGTATCTCTCAATAGTGGAGATGGTTGCGGCGCAGCGTGGTACACACACGGCAGTGCAAGATGTATCCCCGCATGAGCAATGAGCGATGCCTTAGGATGCGGTAGAGATTTTGCCACCGTCATTCACGGTAGGGTTGTACTCCGATTATGAGGTCATCGAGTACACGTTTAGGCGCAAACAAGTCTCTCCCAGACAATACTAGAGCATTAACGTAAGAAACAGTACAAAGAAATGAGAGTATAATTTTTTTTTATTGTATAGGTATTAGCTTTGCCAGCGGCTTCGCTCACGTGGACTACAGAATGCCATAAAATGGGCACACGCACGAACCTTACTCTCCCGTTCCCGGCTAAGACAAAAATGCTTATTGTGGTTGTTCCTTAGAAGATAGGCATATACTCTGGCTAACTTTTCTATAGATTTTTTTTTATGTCTACAATTATGTAGTACATTAATTTGCTGTATTACTATTATGGTTAACTCAGGATAAGCCATTTAAACGCCCGAATTGAGTCTTTATGTCCATTTTTTTAATTGCGCGAAACCATAATTCTTTTACTAAATTAATTGTAGCTTAAGTTTCTCCTCATAATATTAGATATCTGCCAGTGAAAGTTCCATTAAAATCGGTCCAACCGTTTCGGAGATTACTCGGAACAAAAAGACAGACAGACAAAAAGTTTAAAAATGTTTTTTTTTTAATAAAGATATTGTACATACTTTCATATGCATTCAGTAAAAAGCTATTATTTTCACATTACAAACAGACAATTCGTTTATCTTGTTAGTTTAAAAGAAACTTGCGTCGTTGCAGTTAGAGTCCAGTATAGTGAAAAATCCCGTACCGTGCCGCTTCGCTACAGCATAGTTCCGCTCAGTGTGGTCTTATCTTAAAAAATATTATTTAATCTAAATACCTACATACAAAACGAAACCGGATGGATTTAAAAAAATTCAACCCCTAAAGGGGTATGTAACGGGGTTTAAAATTTGTATAGAGAAAGTTGGTCGAATAAATGATAAGTAAATGTATAATATTAATTTTATAGTTGGTAGTTGACTTATCAATGATAATTGATCACACAATTCTTGTTTTTATAAGTAGGTGCTAGCGGTCGCCCAATGATCGAAATTCGACCAGTGACTTTTTTTTTGTTTGACATTTGCAGTATGAACCTGAGTAATAAATATTATATCACTTGCAGTCACTTTTCGTTGAGTTACAATATCAATATTTTGGAGGGTCTAAGTTCAATGGCACTGGTCAGATTAGGATTCGCAGTATTAATTTATTTTATTTAATATAATGGGTGTCCGCCGGGAAGGTATACCTACTACTTTGTTTTGCCGCCATTTTGGTAAACATTAGTCTTGACAATTCATATTTGGCAGTCGTGAAGTAGGCACGTGGCAAATTTATTATGGAAAAATATTAAGTTACGTGAAATTTTTGGGAGAAACAACGTGCCAACAAAACGCACTATTTATCGTGTAGTGAATGATTTCGAAGAAAGAGGGTCTGTAGGTGATAGGCTCAAGCATGGACCACATCGTAGTGACAGTCTGGTGTGCCATTTGGTCAGGAGGAATCATTGGACCTAACTTCTTTGAAAATGAAAACGGCGTAACGGTAACTGTGAATGGGGAGCGATATCGTGATATGATTGAAAACTTTTTAACGCCACAGCTGCGTGCTTTGGGCTTGATTAACATGTGGTATCAATAAGACGGTGCCACATCGCATACAGCCAGGATTACAATGGAATAACTGCGAGACCTCTTTCCACAACAAGTTATTTCAAGAAATGGTCATGTTGATTGTCCTCCACGGTCGCCTGATTTGACTGCTCCGGACTTCTTTTTGTGGGGATATCTGAAAAACAAGGTTTTTGCAAACAAATCAGAAACGTTTGTGCAACTCAAACAAAATATTCGTGATGAAACTAATGAAATACCGCGTGAAATGTGTGAGAATGTAATGAAAAATGTGCTCAAAAGGGCTCGCATTTGTGAGACTAACAGAGGCGGACATTTATCTGATATTGTATTCCATACATAATTGCCGACGTTAAATAAAACATTTATCAATATAAGATCCATTCTCTTTCCTTCCCGGCGGACACCCTGTATTAGTAACAGATATTATAGATAAATTTTAGCTTTCTGCACTTCTTCTCCATATAAACTTTAACCATGCCAAATCTCGCAGACTTCCGTGTAAGCAATACGCTTAAAAAGATGTCCGAAATTTTCTTCTCAAGTATTAATATAATAATAATGGTCTTTGTCTGTATATTATTTTTATTTTTGTCTTGTAATTTTCACTTACTGTCTACCATATTATAGTGAGTGCTGTTGCAGCCTTCAAAGATCAGTGTACCTACTTAAAATTTTACGTTTATTATATACCTATATAAATTTAATATAATGGGACATTTCATCAAAATAAATCCAGACGGTCATCGACTTTAAAAAAAAAAGTTTTTCTTTAGAACTGGAGGGAACTTTAAGGGTCCTGGAACCTCAGATAGCTTTTACAGCTGCACCATGGTTTGGGGGCGAGCGCTTAAGGTACTCAGTCGCGAAAGTGTGGTAACATGCTCAAGGCTGCCAAAGTGGCCGAACCTCGGCTTGGGCTGGTGCCGTAGTTGCAATTAAGTCACGAACTAGCTAATTCCCTATCCGTAGAAATCCAAATGAAACTAACATATACATATGAAGGAGGAAGGAAGGAACATTTGTGATTATGTATTTAGCGATTTGTTAATTTTTGTCTAAACTATCTAGTAAAAGAAAAGAAAAAAATGGTCCCTTTCAGAATCTATGTACCTGTGTGGGTTGCAGTGTAATAATGTCTGTTGGTAGCTAGTAAAAAAAAGCATTTTATTTTCAGCTTTACAAACTGATATAAATAAAGAAGCAACGAAAAAAAATGTACTCATGTAGTATAGTTCTCTTAATAAAAATAAAAACAATTACATTTGAAGTAGGTAGGTACTAATTTATTAATCTATTGGAACCCCTATTTAAGGTAAAGGCCTCCTACAAAGCTTTCCGTTTCTCTCGGTCTATGACTATTTTCCGCCAATGTGAGCCACCAATTTTTTAAATACATTCTTCCCATCTAATGAATGGGCTTCCTCTATAGCGCTTACCCAAGCAGCTTGTATTTAGTGCAGTGTCACTTGTATCGCGCAAGCGGCTACTAGACTCAAGGGCTCCACACCTAGGGAATGGACCTATGCTTGAGCTACCGCAGGAGAAGGAGGGTTTCGCGGGTCAATCACTCTGCCAACCAGAAGACAAGTACATGATAACAACAATAGCTTACACAGGTGTGTTGACGACGCGGTGGAACGTAGGACGGATAACGTAACACAGGTAAAACTGGGACGCACAGCTAGTGAATAATATCAATAAATTATAAATAAATGATCTTT